>JAWLRI010000275.1:529283-551201 GCA_034781795.1 Crypturellus tataupa
TCCAAGCGGGTCTTGAAGATCTCCAGAGAAGGAGACTCCACAACCTCTCTGGGCAGCCTGTTCCAGCGCTCTGTCACTGTCAGGAAATTTTTCCTTAGGTTCCTGTGGAACTTTTGGTGTTTCAGTTTGAGGCCATTTCCTCTAGTTCTGAAATGCTTAGGAACTAGATGAAATGCTTAGGAACCATTTCCAAAAGAAAGACAGGAACTATAGACACTTCTCACCTGGGCATGCTCCTCAGGGACCGGTGGTGACTGGTGGAGGGTTTCTCCGGCCTCATGAAGCTCTCTCCTCTCTGCAAGGTTGAGGGTCCCAGTGAGAATATGGGGAGGGTGGAATATGGCTTTGATGGCAGTCGCATCTGTCATGAGAACACCCAAAGCAAGGTGTGAAGCATCATTGCCAAAGATTACGTATTTTTAGGAATGGGTAAACCATACATTTATTTACTTACTTTTTTGCAACACTGTGAGCATACAGGCCTGTGTAGGAAAGTGAGAGCATGAATTATCCTACTGGCAAAAAGTATATTTAAATCAAGAATAAGAGAAGAAAGCTTTCAATGGTTAGAATCCTGCCCTGCCCCATCCTATTAAAAAGGAATTTTTATTTTAAAAGCTTCTTGAATATACTAACTTCAGAAGATAAAAGGGCTAAACAATATAAGAGCTAAAACAAAACAGGGAAAATGAAGTAACCCTTTTTTTTTTCTCTAAGAGAACATCCCTTGGTAAGTGACACAAGAAGATCAGTGGTTCCACAGATCTCCAGACTTACTGTCTCACTGCTTAATTTCTTAAAATTTTTCATTTTGGCAGGAAAAGATCCATTACTTCTCCCCTCGACTCCAGTCCCCTAAAAATAACCCAAAATGCAACATATTCCTCTGTCTGGAAAAATTTTCCCCACCAGCGTGAAAACTTTGTAACTGCTGGTGGAGGAGTCTGAATAAAATCCACCTTACCCTCCCACTGGCATAAAAAAGTAGTGTTTCTCTCACTTTTACCAAAGAATTTCAATCTAGGGAAATACTTCTGCACTCAGATAGGAACAGTTTTTAACTATATATTTTTGTAACCTTACTTGCAATTACATAAATAAAAGAAACACTTTGCAGCAGAATTACTGCAGAGGCATCTAATGTATAAATCTTTACATTTCATGCTGAAGCAGTAGTTAATTATTATTAGATATCAAATATTTACCTCTTACAGAACTGACAAGTGTAAGACCAGGTAAAGAAGGAAAACCTTCTTGTTCGACAGCAAAAGCAGAGCTGAAAGAAGAACAGAGGAGTTCACAAATTTACACAAGTCCTGCACAGTGATGAGTTGCTCTATCTGTGAGACCCCAGCTGCAGCACTCCATCCAATGCTGCAGCCCACTCTTACAAGAGGACATTGAAAGGAACGATCCAGAATTTTATCTTGACATACTTTGAAATAACCTTTTAATTCCTAATCTAATTTAAACAGTTACTTATTTTCACTCTTCCATCACTGGTGCTTATAGCATTGCTGTAGTAAAAAATTATAGCAAAGTAGGAGTAATGGCAGCAAGGACAAGTAACTACTAGAACTGAGGAACTCAAGAATGAAGGGGCTTAAGTTAAGCCATTAATAAATTTGGTCTGGAAACTGGACTGGTTCTGGAAAATCAACTGGCAACTGCCTGTGGTAATGCTTGATGATTTTCTTCTAGTCCAATGTTTTTGAAAACTAGAGAAGGTCCAGGACAAAACTGTACTAGCAACCTTACTTAAGGAAAACCCTATTTTACAGTGAGATGACAAATCCAGCGTATTTAGTTTATCCAGAGGAGTAAGGATCACAGCTTAACAACATCTGTGTGGAGCAAAGGCCACGGACAATGAAAGATGTTTTAATGAAGCCCAGGATGACACACTGGGATCTAAAGACAGGGAGATGAGACTAGACAAATTTGTTTAGAAATAAAAGCAAAAATGTTAATAGCAGGAGTTAATTAAACAAAGCATCTACTTCTCCTAGAATTTAATAAAACCTCATTATTAAGTTTTATAGACCATGACAATATGCAATGGCTGAATTTAATGACTTTTAAGATTCTGGTTCTCTCTGCCCTAAAAATATTAAATCTACTAAATAAATCTACACACATTAGACATGCAACCCTATAGCTAAAATATATTTTAAAGCCATAACATATTTGTTGATGTTCAAGAAGCACAAGTCAAAATAGGGGGAAAAAGACACTGCTTCTATTGGTAAACACCAATTAGGAGTCTACAGTTCACAGAAAAAAACATATTAGTCACTGTGTTTTCTAACATTAAACCTTCTTCTCAGGTCACATGTTGCCTGACTTCTCTTGAAGGTTCTCATTCCCTCTTTGCTTGATAAACAGACCTCTGAACATCACAGCTTTAATTATGAATTAACACATCTTCAAGTACCCGAGTAAAATACTTCTGCTCATTTAATAATACAGAAAAAAACAAACAAATGAAAAAAAAGAACACAATTCACAGACAGAAATCAGTAGATGCAAGCAGCAAAAGCTGTCCAAAGACTATATTTAAAAGGGAAATAAATGGAAAGGAGAGTTATTCCTCTTACTGAGGAAAGTTTTCACAGCCAGGAATGGAAAGAGGTCAGTGGCCAATTTACAGAATATTACCAAGATTCTGGTTCACAGAAATGTCTGCAAGAAATCGGATTTGGGACTTACATTTAGGATTCTTTTGGCTTGCAGGTACTTGCAGTTCTCTGGAGTGCTTTTAAAGTACTTCAGAAATGCCACTGCAAAGCTCCAAGTGCTGGTCAGCCCAGTGTGCCCTGCCTGCAGGCTCCTCTGCCTCCGAGACGCGTGACCCCAACGCGTCTCAAAGGACCTGCAGACTGAATAGCAGCTCACTTGCTTAGGCTCTAGCAGCTGGAAGACGGAAGCCAGGCATGGACAGAAAAAAAATCTTTAACCGGATACTGCTAGGTTCAGTAATGTAAGAAATTTTGTTAGGGGGTCACACAGAATATAACTGTGGTCCTACTTCAGAAATGGGAAACAAGCCGGGAAGTGGGGAAGAGTCTGTTGATTTTGGGGAAGGAAAGGATTCATACTGAAAACCTGCCGCAATTTCCTCCTGCTAGTTGTAATTCTGTCTTGTAGAATAAAAATGCTGAGCAGAAATACTGCAGAAGGCGTGGGGACTGAAAACACTTCAGTCAGCGAACACTCAAACGAGCATACACGGATCCGCTTGGATTGCTGCAAACACTACTGCATTTTTATACAGGCTCTAAACAAATGAGCTGTTTCCACAAAAAGCTTTGATGTGTTCAGCATTCACATTAAGAGGACTGCTCTGTAGGTCTCACATGCAGGACTGTGGCCACAGGGAGCCATGGGGGGCCCCGGCAGAGGCTGGGGAGCCCCACGAGTGACGCATACCTTGCCCTTCTTGAGAGCCGTGTAGATGTCTTTGTACTGCTGGTACTTCTCCAGCTCTGCCTTCACCAGCACCTGGCGGATGTGCATGACCTCCTCCACCGTCAGAGCGAGACACTCCACGGGGTAGCAGAACTCCTCCTGGAAGCCAAGGAGAACGCATTACTTGGAGGTGAAAGCGCTTCCTCCCGGGCTTCAACCTGGAACGCCAGCCACCCGGTTAGTCACTCCAGAAATGGGGGGTTCTCCCCTCAGACCGGAAGAGCATTGGCGCACTCATGGGCATCACGTGAGGGCTCAGCCAGCCGAGGCTGCGTAACTTTGATCTAGGCTCACGTTCAATAAGAGTTTTCTTCTTTTTTCCTCCTCCAATCACCCATCACTTGGCCCTTCCCTCTATTTGCTTGGTGTGAAGATCCATTTTAACCAATTAACATCCAAGCTCATAGTTTGAAGGGAAAGGGCAATTTGGCGCATTGCTCAGGAGTCTTCTATATGAAGGGGAGCAATTTCTCTCAAGACTTTGTGGTGCCCAGAGCGGCCAAGGAAAGTGGTTAGTTGCCCATTCTAGCAGGTGTTTTTATTCAGTGGTACCACATGTTGGTGCTCACATAACCAGAACCCCGCCGAAATACAGAAGCACATTGTGGCCAAGGCAGAAGGGCTCTCCTTTCTGCCACCGGGACCATACCAAGAGCAATTTAAGCTGTACAGAGTAATCTTCAAATACAAAGCACGAGAATCGGTTATCTAATCCTCACTATTAATGGCTAGAAAAGAATAAACACAGGCCAATTGCAAAACAAGCCCTCCCCCTCCCATAAAATTTCTGTATGTTTTGTACTGCAGTATTTGGGAGAACACTGGCTCCAGAACTCCCGGCTTTGGTACCACAGAATAAAAATCATCCCCTCAATTTGTAATCCAGCCCTGTAGTTGATTACACAGGTCCAACGGAAAGACAGAAACCTCGGTGGGAAGTCCCAGCGCTTCACGCTTTGTGAGCCTTTTCAGCGAGCCCAGAGGGGCTCCTGTGCCGAGCAGGGACCGGCAGTGGCTCTGCATACACCAAGGACGCGCCTCCCGCAGGCACAAAGGCCTGGCTGCCCTTTAGAGATCTCCTTTAGAAATTGATGATTTAGATCAGTTGGGAAATGCTCAATTTGTGTGAACTGAGAGTTCCTTTCTGTCTTTCCATTAGATTTCAAAGAAAATCTTTCTACGTTGCAGACCTGGCAAACATTAGCATTTAGGAACCACCACACTTTTAAAAACTGTTGTCTTACCTATCTAGAAAGGGAACACAAAGAAACTTCGCTCTGTTTAAAGTACCCCACAAAAGACTAGAATTGTGGTCACTTGGTTAGACTCGCCAAGCTAAAGCTTTGGGGCAGGGACCCTCGCTAGGCTGCTGGAAAGAAAACAGACTGTCAGGAGCAGCTGCCCTCGCGTGTGTGGCTGTGCCGGGCTCCGCAGGGCCAGCTCCCTCGCTCCGCGGCGGCTCTCGGCACCTCCCGCGGCACCAGGGATGGCAGAAGCGCTCGCTCCTGCGAGGCCCTCGCCAAGCTGCTGCCGCGCTTGTAACCGCTCAGAGCTGCGCGTCCTTGGGAAAAACACTTCTGAGGTGGGCGTGCTGCCTTCCCTGGGGGCTCCTTCACTCTAGGGGCCCAGGGCCCCGGCGAGCACGGCTCCGCGGGACACGTCGCGGGGCAGCGCAGGTGCCGGGGCTCTGCGGGAGCTGTGGGAAGCGCCTGTCGCCCACAGCAAACACAAAGAGCTGGTCGGCAGCGGGGGGAAACATAGAAAATGTTCATGTGTTTAAATGCTAATGTTTTAATTCCAGAGGTTACACAAGGACAACAAAATGTTAATGCAACATTAAATAAAAGATAAATATTATGCTGATTTCGGAAAACTGCTTGATTTTTTTTCTTTCCTTTTCAGAATAGAAATAAGTACACAAGAAAATCTTAAGGTTTAGCTTTGAGGCATTTAAATTAATCTAAATTAAGCACTGACTAAACTTCATTAAACAGTGATGCTTTGGAGTTACTGCTCAAACCTCCAGCAATCATCTAGGCAGCTCCAAATGTGAGAACATAGGTTCTCATACAACATTACATATTAAAGACAAATCATGGCTTGAATAGTCTTGATTTTCTGGAATAGTACTCAATATTTATTTTAATATGAAAGATAATACAGTGTTCTTATTTTTAAAGGAAAAAATATTATTAAAAATACTTTTCTGAAATTTCCATAACCCTCATGAGAATTTCTTTAACACTGACTTTGAAATCCTAATATATATATATATACACACACCATCAGAGCTTAAGGTCAATGTATAGAGTTACTTCTTTTTTACTCAGGAAAAACAGGCACTAAGTACTATATATCCAGAGTGTGAAATTTAAGTGCTTTGTAGGTCATTTTCAGCATACACTCACATAATAGGTCCTTATGACCAACACATTTTCACACTAATATATCCCTTGCAAAACTGCTCATTAGAGGATGACACTTGGCGTTCAGATGAGCTGCTCAGGTAAAGAGTGATACAAACTACGGCCGCCTTGGCCACCAAACTCTGCAATTCACAATTAGTCAGGCACTCTAAACTCCTCATGTTTTCCAGATGAAAATTTTCTAAAAAGTAAGCTGGAGAGATGAACTATAATGTCTCCTGTAACAGGATTCACACTTCCAATTTTTGGTTAGGACAAGGTAAAAAAGAAAGGGAAAAACTATCCATGTGAAGTAGGGATTAAGGAATCATCTTAATCATCTTTTTTCTTTTTTTTTTTTTCTTTAAATAGATTTGCCTCTCTGATAAAGAGCTATTAATTATTCTACAAATTCTGATAAGAAAGTATACTGAGGAATGAAACCATATTTAGGTTTTGGATAAAAAGGTTGCAAATGCCCTTCTGTTCTACATGCTATATCTTGTCAGAACCACAAAAGCTTAATCTTTTTAACATAGTCCACAGATTATAATAATTCTGCTGGATTTTTGCTGCAAGACCTTCACGTGCTGTACCACTGATAATGTTGGGATGTTGCATTTTGAGTTTGCTGTCCTTTCAGAACTGATTTCTTTTCCCCGTGAGGTGATTGAAGACACACATAGATATCCTACACACATCGAAATCAATGTCAATCAGGTGCAATGTCCCAGCCTAAGCTTTAATTCTCGCCACAGCTTAGGAAGTGCGCTCCCCCAAGAGGGAACATGCTGGTGAAGGTGATTTCAAAGCCAGCAAAAAGAGGCAAACCTTGGCGGGTTTCCACCTGCTGGCAAAAGCTCTCTCACAGAGATAGTACATAGCCCCTGCCACCCCGCACATGACTGCTTCAACGGGATGAGAGCTGAGCAGAGAAGCTGTTTGCATAGTTGAAAAAAGTGGTCTGAAAGTCATCCTTGGAAATAAACTGGTTATCCTAGGAACCTGAACAACAGACAGGAAGCAGAGAAGCGAACGCTGTGTGTAAATGAAACCATTCATTTTGGTCCTTTGGATCAGGAAAATAATGATAATAACCATCACCATCACCATAATCATTATTATTAAAAAAGCAAACAAACTGCAAAGGAATTCACGTGCACACGTCAAGACACCGGGTTCATCTCCCTGACTGAACACTGCGTCGGCTCTCAGGGTGAGCGGACGGCACCCGCCCAGCGCTCGCAGGGTCACGGCAGCAAAAGGACTGAGCGCTGCCTGGTGTCTCCTCACGTGTGTTTGCCCTCCCCACCTGATTAGCACTAGTCCCCTCTGCCTGAGGTGATGACAGGTGACACAACTGCAGTTAGTGCGCAAGGCAGGCCAGCGTCTTGCTAGTCCTGCTACGAGACTGCAGCCAAGTCCTGTCTGTTTGCAGTGGCACTGAGGACTGCTCATTGACGAGGCCTCTTCCACCTTGAAGAGAAACTGCAGCCATGGGAGCAGATGATAAGAAATGAAACTTCATCAGTCCTGGAGGAAGGGACGAAGAAGCGTAACATCAAACAAAAAGCAAATAATACTCTGCACTCATTTCGAAGCGTTCGCTTAGAGACCCGCAGGGCTACAGAGGCAGCACGTGGCGTAGCCTCTGGAAGGGAAGGGCATCCTGGGGGAGGCAGAGATGCTGCTGCAGGGCCAGGTGCGCAGCCGGCCTGGCATGAGCGCGTCAGAAACCATCTGCTAAAACCAGAAACACCAGGCGCACGGGGGAGCTGCCTGCACACCCTAGAGGGCACCATTGCCCAGATGAAGAACTGTCTTTCTAGGCATCATATAAACTGGGCTCTTTTATCACAAGGAACATCATTTCACTGACGATTTTCCTTGTTTGTCCCTTCCTGGCCAAAACCCCAAGTTAGGTGACAGCTCTGAAGCAAAAACAAAACAAAAAACAAAACAAAACAAAAAAACCCACAAAAGACAAACCAAAACAAAAAATTCCTAGCAAAACCTGTCCCATCTGTTCTAAAACATTAAGCCGCACAGCTCAAGAATACTGCAGATGTTGTTCTGCCACATTTGGCTGATTTAGCTAATGATTTTTTTTCCCTTTCCTTTAATATTTTTGCGAAGGAGTGGAAAATTTGAGCACATTTTTTTCTGCAATAGCTTTACTTCATACATAGTTTTCTAGGCCTATGCCAGTAAATAGACTGACAGAAGAAAAACAAAAATGTGGTTAAAAAGGTCCTGTAAGAAAAATTGGTTGAACTATTTAAAATAATGGCCTCATGTATTAGATCTTTAAGCTCCCTAATCCCCTCAAATACATGAGATGATATCATGTCATGTTGACATATTTAGGTACATTCAAAACGTGAAACAGTAAATGCCTCAGCTTTCGCCCCTCCTCCCTTTAAATAATATGTCTGTGAGTGACCATGGCCTCTGTCAGAAAATAAATCTGGTGCTTCCGTATACACAGAGTGCTGCAGGTGGTGACAGAGCAATCCACTCTGTACTGATAACGTCTTCAAGCACATGAAGGAGCCCTCCAGCTCAGGTCTTGGGCGGCACGTTATGTTCCAAGTTAACATTTGCAGAGCAATTCTACTCGTGCTTGCATTTAGCAACATGCTGCAACCTGCCCTTCACCTGGAATAGGAAACTATATTCTAGGTGGAAAGATGTAATAAATGAAATCCACTAGAACCTTGGAGGTGAGAGCATTTGGAGATAATTTTCTTGCAGTTGAATTTCATCACCTAATAGGTTGAATGTGGGCCACTATCTCTTGGGCCAACAAGAACTCTCTTCAAAGCCCATTAATGCCACTGCACCAGAAGAGGGGGCAAATGAATATTGCCTTCCTTTCAAAAACATGAATGTGTTTATCGGCTTCTCTGTTCACCAGCACCTCACGGGGCGTACTTGGAAACAGTGCTGGTAGGAAAAGAGACAAGGAACATACTAGGCATGAAAGGACGAAGCACTAATCAGTGCGTTGGCATAGAAGAACCAGGATTTCATACCCTTTTCCACTTACACTCTGTTGGAAAACAGCTCTCAATTAAACCTAATTGATCAAATGTGCTGTACTTTCTTTTCAAGTTGCAGTACATTTTTTTTGCCTGGGTGACTTAATAAAGCACTAGAGTGGAACCTTGATTGGGATTCCTGAAAGAGCTTTCGCATGTATAAACAAGCACCAACTACACAGGTTCTTAAGGTAGGAAGAAAAGAAGCCATTCCATTCATTCCTTCATCCATTAATTAAAACAATTTCAACAACTGAAAAACAAAATAGATCCACTGCTTTGGAATCATCTCTGTTCAAATGGAAATTCAGTTACTTGAAGCACTCTGTTTTGGTAACATTTTGAAACAAAAGCAAGGTATGTGGCCTTACCCACATAGTCCTAATTGCAGTGCAAATGTTTTCTGAGGCACCTGTAGCTGGGATTTTGGATCAATATGCTAGAGAAACAAAGTTCAAATCTTGATTCCAAAAAGTCTTTAGTAGCCAAGGGTTGTTTGTGAATTGAGGAGTTTTCTCTGCGTCAAGTTCTAATCACACTGCAGCCAAGTTTTAATTTTCATTAGACTGTTAGCATGCCTCTTTTTCTCTCTCCTACCACCCATTCCACTTACGAGTGATCTGGAGCTCTGCTTTGAAGGTGGTAGGAACTGTCTCACATTGGTTGGTGTTTCCTTTTCAATGGAGTGTCGTCTCTGAGGCGGCTGCCGTCTCTCTGGCTGTGGCGTAGATGATATTGGCAAGAATTTTGGAGGCACTAAGGATTAAACCAGGAGAAATAATTGGCTCTCATAAGAAAGACCATTGGATAACATTCTTCTGTATTTACAACAGCCATCAATTTTTGATATAATTCCTTCTCCTCGAGCTAAAGTCACGCATGCACTAGTACAGACACAGCATTTTCGGTACAATTCATTAGATGAATCACATTTTCAAGGCTGAGTGAACAGGAATACTCATAAAAACATATATTCACATAAGAAAATATGCTACTCCCAATATATAAGTTACTTCCACTCACTATGTAGCATTGTTTCATTCAGCCTATTGGCCTATCCAACTTACCATTGGGCATAGAAAATACAGAACCAGACTACACACTTCAGGAGAAAAGCTTTTCCAGTGAAACACTTTAAAAAAAAATAAAATATTGTTACACAGTAACATCTGCAATAACTGTAACTGAAGGAAAGATTACAATCCTGTCCTCTTCCCAGTCAGTACCTTTCCTGTCAGGAACACCAGTGAGTGCTCGTGTCTTTCAAACAAGTACACCCACTGAAATGCTGGCAAATGGCAAACGTGCAAGGAGTGAGTCTGAGGGTAAAAACGTGTTTCTGTAGCAACAAAGCCTTTGATGAGCACAAACTACCCCTGCTCACTAACCTGACTTCCTCTGCAGTTCCACATCAAATTCAGGATTCCAGTTGTTCTCTTTAGACTTGCTATAGTGTTGGCCTGAAGCCTATGTAAGACTGCCTAAAGCTCTGATATAAAGACACCACTGCAACACTCCATGGTGCTGTCAATTCCCTAAATAACCCTGAAGCTCAGCTATGCCAAACAGGAATTTTTGCAAATGCTAGTGTAAGGACCTGGTCTGTCTCCACCTTGCCCTGGGCACTGAAGATCACAAAAACATAACAGTAGATACATTAAAGAATGTTACCTCACTTCCTCTGCACAGCCTAAATGAAACCCTTTGGCTCAAAACAACAGAAAATTAATGTGGGAATATATTTTCTTGTGTAGGCTGACCACTTCCTCTCATTCTAGCTGGAAGCCAAAGGAATCACAGAGCACATCCGGTGCTGTTAATCAGAGGCATAAACATCTGACTGAAAAGGATGCACACATTTTTTTTTTCTGATTTTGCTGGTAAATTGAAAATAAATAAGGGGCTACTGGAGTTTATACTGCTGTAAGATTGCCTTCAGGAATTAAATCAGCTAATTTCATTGTAGGTTGAATTTCAGAACTGATCTTTTCTTTCCAATAAACTGCGTCAGGAAAATGCATCTTCACACCCTCCTGCAAATTCTAGGAGAAAAAATGCTGTTTAATACAAAAATGTTTTAACAATATTTTTCTAGTTTTAAGACACCTGTCTCTTGTCTCCAGAAGTTTTGAAACCTTCTGTTTCATGAAGATATCCCATATTAGACAGAACAGGTTAATGCCTTCCAGTCATTAATCAGACTTGCCCTATTCAGCAGGCTGGAGAGATGCTGAATAAGCTCTGAAGGGTTATTCCAGTAACACTGCTCAGCTTGAACTTTCTATAAAAGAGTCTGAGACAAAGTTCATAAAACAGAAGGCAAAAGAAGAAGGAGAAAGCAGTTACTGTGCTCTCCTCTAGACTCACTCTTCCTGCTGCTGGTGCCTTCCTGAAAGGGGTCTTCCATCTGAGAGGGGGAAATGCTGCTGCTACTTGCTGATTTGTGCACTGACTCCTCCTGGATGGAAACAAGAAGAAAGAAATTTAAGAAGTCCTCAGAGAATTTTTTTTGTCATATTGCTTCTTATCACACAGAAATCACAATGTATCAAAGATATATTATACCCTGAAATTATTCAAAATCCTAGAAAAAATGTTTGAGGAAAAAAGGCTGGCTCTAGGCAGCACTGAGTAGATGGAATTTTCTAAGCCCATTTTTTTCAGAAACTGAATAAATAGTATGGAATTCAGTGTATTGCACTATATTCACTAGAATATACATACACTGGAATTCAGTGTATTACATTATATTCTAAAAGAATAGAATCAGAAAAGCACAAATCCACTGTGACCTGTTGCTTTTCCTCAAGTAATTGCTCATGGTATTCAGGACCTTCTAAGGATTTGTAGCTACAAATTCCTTCTAAGGATTTGTAGGGATAAATTAACTTCTAATCTCAGACTAGCAAGGCATCAGTGCTTGGGCTTCTTTGGTCACTAGCAAAGTGACCCACTCCTATATATGAGTGACTCGGGTAAAAGAGAAATTAATCAGATCGCCACTGCAATGTTCTTTAATCCCTAATCCTGAGGCATTTCTCCTCCTTCCTTTGGTATTTTAAAGCAATCATCTTATTCATTACCCAAGTATGTTTCATCACAGCAGCCAACAGCAATTCTTGCAAGAGGAACAAAAATGAAACAAGCCTGGACTAACAGTTTGCAGCTACTCAAGGAGCTGAGCCACCCAAAACACCAAATCTCTTGTCTTCAGCCATCAGACACAAGTAAGGTGCAGGACACCACAGGAGCTTCCCAAAGGAGGGGAGCTGAAGGACAGATGGTGAAGACCAGTTAGCACTAAAGGGAATGCTTTTAACCAAAGACATTCACCTCAATTTATCAAGTTTAACAGATCCAACAAGGGATCTGCTCTAACAGACAGCGAAGACCTGTGCTTCTCTGTCACAGTCTTCTTTAGTTACACCAATTGCAATCAGAGAAACCTACACTAACCAAAATACTTCCTTCTTGGGTCAGAGAAAATCTGGAAAGAGAAGGTGACAGGATCATGTCAGTGAACAGCACACAGCACAGGACAGGCCCTTACAAAGTCCCACCGGGTGCCTAACGCTGAGCTCGAAGACAGGTTCTGTGCTCCACACTGTGCCCATCGATACACCAAAAACCTGCATTACCCTGAGACTCCAACCAGCCCCAACTCCAAACGATATGTTCACCTGCAAGGATGCAGCATCCCTCTGCAAAACAGGTGTGATGAGAAACTGGGAAAGGGAAATCTGAGCAGTACATTTAGCTATATTGCCTTATAGAAGCCAGTAAAAGTTATTCAGAGCTGGTTCAGGGGTCTTTATCTACCATTACCCCAAAGCCCCTGGACGCCTACGAGGAATGTGCACATGCTGAGCGGTCACAGTGGTGTCGCAGGGCTGATGGGCCGGGTGCGACCCACACTTTGTGGAGCAGAATCATCCACAAACCCCTCTAAAGCAAACTCTTCACTTGGCACAAGGCAAGTTTTTGCTGAACAAAAAATTACTTTTCCATTGTCAAAGGAGCTAAAAAGCTAAAATTAAGAATTACGTACTCCTGCCCATCAGTTAAGAAAACAACCATGTGGCCATGCTTCTCATGCTTACAAACAAAAGCAGTGGGTGTTTCAGGGCAGGCTGACTGGGCTGGGGGATGGCTGACTGGGCACAGTCCAGGCACCCCTTGTTCTACAGAGGCCTCTCGTTCTGGCAGAACATATCTAGTTCTAACCATTATGGCAGAAAATACATTTTACAGTCAAGGTTGCATCAACTCAACATCCCAGATTATGTAGACTTCTATGTAGAGCCAATTAGGCTTTTTCTTGTACTGAGAAAGCTGCAGCTTCAAAGGCACCATCTCAAAGCATGTGAATGTGCTACTCTGTGATTTTCATCCATAATTACCTATGGCTTCCTTAGGAAGATACATTTTTTTATAGATGTATTAAGAATGGGTATTAGACTGCCACTTCTCTTAGCCACATGGGGCAAGGTGGCACATCCTGCTTTCTATCTGAAACCGTGACTGGCAATGCAGAAAAAGGCCAGGCAGAGGGTAGAAACCGCTTGTACAATACTCAGCCTTGAAAGCAGATGGGCACAGAGGAGTATCAAACCTTCCCCTTCACCTCTGGCCCCAGTACTGGGTGCTGGGGCGTAGTCGGCATCACAGCCCAGGCAAGACAAGAACAAAGGGGAGCAAGGGAGAAACAAGCGCCCCAGCTTGTTTGGAGGGCTGCAGCCTGTAATTTAGGGCACAACACGGTCATAATTTAACTGCCAGTGAGTAACTCTAAATATGTTAAGCTCAATTCAATTTGCAAGCAGAGGGGTGGTCGATTTGTTCATCGGCAATCAAGACAACACAACACGTGTGTGTGTGTGTGTGTGTGTGTGTGTGTGTGTGTGTGTGTGTTAGGGATAAGGTAAAAGTCAGAAAACAAACAAGACATTTTGACGGTGCAGTCTTAACTTTCTTCCAACGGTTGGTGTCCCATTCTCCTTGCCAGTTTGGAAAATTTCATCCAAACTCCCTCCAGTTTGTTTATTTACACTGCTTTAGCAGTGTGTGTCTGAGACCCAACTAGTACTCTGCTGGGCATTTTAATCATCTTAACTGCTTCACTAGCTACTCCTGTTACTCAGACTAACACAACATCTGTTCTTGGTGACAGTCCTATGCGGTTGATTTATTTTCAATTTATCTTTTGCTGATGCCCCAAAGCTTTCTCTGTGCAACTCTGCCTAGACAGTAGTCTCCAATCGATAATCACAGTCACACAGTTTATTTCTTCTTCCTTGAAGGATCACTTCACATTTCCCTTCACAGAATTTCTTTCTATTGATTTCTGCTCATTTTTTTCCACATCAAAAATCATGTTGCATTATCTCTGGGATGCCCTGAGCTACCAGCTGAGAAACTATGACTTCGAGATCCAACTCCTTCATTGACAGCTCTTCATATCCCTGCCCATCTCCATTAATACTAAAAAAATGAAAACAAAACAAAAAAAAAACCACTTCATTACTGCTGTAATTTTAAACACTGCTGAGAAATTTCAGCATATAAATCTCTTCTGCTTTCAGACTGAACGCACCAAAGTATGCACCCACACAAATCACCCATAGGATAAGCCCTAATGCAACAAGGGACAAAGCTTTCATCTGTCTCAAAAGTATGCATCAAAAAGATATACTTCTACCGACATGTATTTCTCTTCCCTTCATCTCTAAGCTTGGAGGTCTCTGTAAATGCCCTGCAGGTAAACCCATTTACTAGAATGGAGGAGACAAGGAAGAGGGCCTTCCCTAGGCTGGAATTAGCCTTTGTGAACAACCTCTGCCCATGTGTGTGCTTCTCAGCACATCTATTTAGCTCTCAAAAAGGGCAGCACTCCATTAATAACACTACCTCTCCAGAGATGAACTTCATTATTGAGCATGTAACATTGGTACTTTAGGACCACATATAAGATGGCTTTTATGTTAGAGGTTTTTTTTTTTTTTTTTTTTTTTTTTTAGCTTTTTTCCCTTTTATACTGTTCTAAAACATTACATCTCTGCTTGAGAAGGGATGGATTCAAAGTTGTTTCCCCATATAAATGGTACTTGATGGTCCCTACCTGTGCAGCACTTGCATGGTATGGCTCCCCAAGCCTCCATCACAAATTAACCCACTGCCATTTGCACTGGGCTGCAAACTCTTTGGTACAGGGTATGTTCTCTATTGAAAGGCTGGCATGGTGAGGCTGGGCTGCCATCTCACCAGCTTTAGTGACAGCTCCTGCACTTGTGCAACAGGGTGCAATACATTCGCCTGCATTCCCAAAAGCATCATTTGCTACATATGCACTGCAGAGAGATACTGCGCATTTAGAAAAATAAGTAAGTATTGGATTTAAGGTCAAATCCATCATTAACCACCTGTAGGTATGATCTAATATTCTTGGAGATCTGTGGATTGGCAAAACAATCATGCAAATACAGATTATAACCTTCAAAATCATTTCTTAGTTGATGACCTCAGCAAATTCAGGACTGAGACTCAATTCTGACAAACTGAGAATCAATCTGCATCTTGAAGTTTTACCTCAGAGTCTGAGCTGTCAAGTTCAGCCAACGTGGGAGCCTTAAGGAGTCTCTTTCGTTGCACTGTCACTTGCAGGGCACCATTCTGCTTTCCTTGTGCTGCCAAGTTGCCATTCACTGTGGAGCCATCCAGCTTTCTCCCAACCTCTGGCGTAGACACATCTAGCAAAAGAAGTAAAGCAATTGGTGTTTGGACACTGCACAATAAATGGCACTATCAGCTTTTATTTTACCTTCCCAAACCTTACTGTCAAGGCAGCGCACACAAAAGGAAAATAAAACTGGGAAACTGGGATGGTAGTTACACGTGAGTGATTATTTAACCTCAGCTACACATTGCTCAGAAAACTACAGGCCATGGCTTGTGGTACAGAAGCAACGTGAAAGAATGAAAGCAGTGGAAAAAGCAGCAGAGCATGATACTAAAAAGAAAAAAAAGAAAAAAAAAGAAAAAAGAAAGGACCCTCAGTCAAGCTCTGATGAGCTTAAAAAACAATTTCTGTGTTAAAACTGAAAATATTTGTCCCTTGACTTAGGGTCTATATTTAACTATGTGAAATACCAGAAAAAACCTAAATGCACAACCATGTCTATACAAGGGGGTTCCCAGTCAATCTAAAGACTTCACTCTATGGAAATGACAAGTTTTAACATGGAGTATATCCAGTTATTCCTGTAAGGACAGAACTATACTTAACTCTTCCTTATAGAGAAAAGCAAAGAAAATGAGTTGAATAACTAGCATTCATCAAAAATAAGTATAATTCTTAGGTTTGCGTGGCAATTTGTATTAAAAATATGTCTGTGATGTCAAATCTTTATGTAACTGCAGAAGCATGGAACTCCAGCTCTCTTTTCACCTATATGTGTTTTATAAGGATGAAACTCCGTTGAGTAAATTACTCAGGATTTCTGCCAGTGTGCAGTGAAGCAGCATCTCTGATAACTTCAGCATGGGGTTTGCAGTGCTTAGCCTAGTCTATGTTTAGCTCAGCTTAAATGAAGCTAATAGGCTGGCTTTGATAGTTTAGGAGAGCTTAGACTTTGGTCTGATAAATCAGTTTTAGCTCTGTAAAAGTACAAAGAGCAGTATTCTGATCTGAAGAAAATTATGTTGGAAGAGAAGGAAGAGAAGTGTTTAATCAGGAGGAAGATCTCCCATTTGCATGTATGCCTAAACATCTGGTCTTTCTGCAACTGTGTTTTTCTACTCATGTAATTATATGACTCCCTCCCAGTCTTGTAATAACCTTAAAATACCTGGAGGTACTTTGTTAAGGTAATGAAGGGTTATTACTCTGATTTTATATCTGGTGAACAGAGGTACAGAGGGCTAGCTGACTTGTACCTTGGGTTATTGGGAGAACTATGACAGAGTAATCATAAACCCAGATATTTCTGGTGCCAACTATGTAAGTGCTCATACACTGTTGAGAACTGCTTATGTAGTTGTACTGAATAAAACAGACAAGAGTCTGTTGAGCAGCCACCGCTGCTACAACACAATTTGCATTGGTAAAAGCTGTTTTTGCACAAGGTAGGTAAAAATTAGGACTGTGAAATTACAGTCTAGACAAAGCCTCACTTGCAACATTAGGTCTATTTTACAACATTCTCACTGGACAGCAGTTAATTAGAATGAGTTAAATCAAGAGACATTTTAAAGAGTCAATCAGGTCACTCTTAAAAGCTGTAAACTAAGAGGGAGACAGGACGGGATATTTTATAGTTTTTCTATAAATCACACCTTCATCTAGGAAGGTAAGAAAAGGGGATTATGTGGACTCTTGGTGCCACGGTGACATTCCAAGACTGTGAATCTGCATCCTACAGGGCTATTACTGCCTCTGTCCTCCCTACAAAGAGTCGCAATCAAATACTTAGGCGCTTTAAACCTAGTTCCCACCTTCAAAGGCTTTACTAATGGACATCCCAACTAGCACTATGGCTTCTGGGCCACGTTCTTCCTCCTTATTTTTCTTTTTTTTTTTTTTTATATAAAAATGAGTGCAGCATGGGCGTCCCTCCACAACAAATGCATTCCTGCTGTAATGACTGCTTGACACAATCCCAGAAAGCAAGAGGAGCAAAATGAACACAAGCGTGCCCCACCCCATTGCTGCCAGCACCAGTTTGGAGATCCCATAATGAGGTGGCACGAAGCTGAGAGCAGCAGCTCAGGGTTTCCCAAACACGTGAAAGGGGGAAACCTCTGATATATTCTGACTGTGCTCGTCTGGTCCAAGCAGCAGCCCTGGCAGCAGGCACACAAAAGGCAAAGGCGCCATCCCTCCTCTCCAAACCCTCCTGGCTGGTGCCTCGACTGCCTGATGGCCAGGAGCTCCTGGCATCGATCAAAAGCAGTGTTGCTCTCACCGGGAGAAAAGCGGTGGGGAGACCAGCTGAACAGCTCTCCTCACAAAAAATAAAACTCTTGATCAAAGCAGGGAAAGGAAAGAGGAAGGGAGCATCAGGCATTCCCCGGCACTGTGACAATGAGACCTGAGTATTTAGGATCTTTATGTCATGAATTAGTACTTTTTAAAAGTTAGGTCCCTTCTTTAGAACAAGTTCTGAACCATTTGGGATGTAATTTATGCAGCCATAAATTTATGTAGCCATAAATCACTACCTGCAAAGCCTAAACCAGTTTTTATTTAAGCTCACACAAGCATGAGTTGTTCAGAAATACTCTTTGGAAGTCTTTCTGAAATACAAGAGAATCTTTAGGTAAATCTAGAAGATGACCGTTTATATGACAATTTATATATTGTATTTGCTTTGAAGGGCTCTTCATTAAGAAATTACATTTACTACTGTTCTTTCCTCCCCTAAAAAAAAAAGAAAGAAAAAAAAGCGGGAGCAAACTGATTTTATAATTTGCAAGCATTGCAGAGTTACAAAAAAAAAAAAAAAAAAGAAAAAGAAAAACAGCAAAAACAGAAAAACACCCAATTTATAAAATCAGTTTTGACTACAGTTTTGGAGTTCAATTCATCACTCCTGCACTTACAGTACTTTTATATATAGGTATTTTATCTTACATATAAGTGTTTTATATATGTTTATATATATATATTATATATAATACTTCTAGAATATACAAAAACATAAAAATACCTATAACAATACTTTACTCAAAAAATGCAGGAATATATGGATTGTCATAAGGAAATAGTGATTTTACAAATTCAGCAGGGAGATTTCAACAAACACAACTTCATCCATAATTAAATCCAGAATTTGTTAACTGATAGAGTAAAAAAAAAGATACTTTATTTAAGCTATTTTAGTGATGCACTCTGACAGCAGAAACATTATCATGTGGCAAATAATCACCACCATCATAAACTTGATAAAACTTATTTGGATAAGAAGGACAGAAACTACCAATAGACTGATGTTTATAAAAATGACTACTTAAAAAAAAAATGTAATGGGCAAATCTCTGAATAAAGGAGCTAAATTTACTTTAAAAGGAAATAGCAATTTGACCAGCTCTAATTTCACAGAATATCTGAACATCTTGAGGATGATTCAGCTGATGCCAAAAAAAGCTTGTGCAAGTAACAGCCTGGAACATCTAACATTTTATTGGAGTCAGTCACACAGGGAAAGGGCCATTTCTCTGTGTTGTCAGGCAGTGAGTACAACGAACAGTACCTGCAAATTGGAGAAGTATCTTTGGTTTCTTTGAGATTGTTCTAAAACTGTCCCTAACAACAGGACATGAAACAGCAGGTCTTGGATTTGATCACTTGGCTACATACCTTTATAATCAGTGTTTAGACCTTTGTGTGTTGGCTTTCTGTGTCAAGTCTTAAGGAGGGGAGACTTAAAAAAGAAAATTGAAATTCTTTGCCTTTATTTACATGCAAGATTATGTCTCTTACACAACAAGGCATGAGACTGACCACAAACAACGCGCAAACTGCAGCAGTCAGGTAACCTGGTTATACGCTGATGTTCTATGTTAACTGTGGTTTATAGGCTGCCTCCCTCCTTACCAACTCTCATTGACAAATATTGAAAACAGAAGCCTCAGCCTGGCTCTATGTAGCAAATGCACACCTCAACCTTAATATTTTTACATTTAGTTTACAACAAGAACCAAAAAGGATTTGCAGAATTAGCATAGTTCTATCTCTTGGTATTTATGGTAATAATACACTGGGGAAGATAATAGGATGAGTGATGGTAACACAGATGTGCTATTCCTTTCAGTGGACTCAAGTGTTGAAGTCAGGTATGAGAAATAATAAATCAGGGTAAGTGTTCCCAGGTGTTCGCATCCCGTTCATTCCTGCACTAGCTAAACCAGCAATTACTGGGACTTGATGAAGTTGCCCCCTCCCAGTGACCCGAGGCACAGATCCAGTAAATCCAGCAGTCCCCTAACTTCACAGGTTTAGGAGCACGAGGAATAATCCCCCTAGAGCTTGGCCTTAGAGTTCTTCAGTTTTCTTTCCCCCTCCCCCCCGCCACAAGATGTACAGACTGTTTCCGAAATAAAAACTTCAAAGCCTCACACATACACCCCTGGGAGGGGAGAGCTTGTGTGTTAGGAGCAAGCGCCCCATCTTCCGGGCCACATGAGACACGGAAGCAGGGTGTCTTGGTCTGTGGAAGCAAAGCTGCTTCTAGGCAGCTCCTTTGCTAACAGAGGAAGTGCCCCACAACTGCCACAGGCCCTCACCGGTACCAGAACAGCCTTTAGATACTCTCATTACATTTGGCTACTGCTTGCTGCTTCTCTCCTGCCAGCTGGAAAGGCAGGGTAAGAGGAGATCCCACACATTCCCCCTCTTCTCTTTGCAGTGACAACAGCAGGGAGATGTGTGGAGCAATGTGAAGATCCGCCATCCCACCTCAATACCAGAGAAAACCTCCTCAGACCCAGCCTGCGCCACCACAGTCACCCAGCAAGCCTGCGAAAGCCCTGCACCTGCCTGCTAGCACTTAATATATTGGAAATACCTCTGGCTTTCAACAGGCTTGTGCTTTTGTGGCAGCAATTCAGTGAAGCAGGGAGCAATGAAAGCAGTGAGAGCACATACGTGAAAGGAGCGACCACAGCATGAAAGCACAATACACCCTTCCCCCGCCCGCCTCCCGCTGAAGAAATAAAAACATTAGAAACATCCAAAGCAGCTGCTCATCTGCTGATCATCTACGCCCCAAGCCATCTAATTCATCTGCACTGCTCATCTGCCGTCTCACATCGACCCAGCTGGGAGCCTCAGCCGCCCTGGATTTGCTGCTGGAGACACCGCACGGGATCACTCAGCCACGGAATACAACACTACTCGCGGAGAAGCACATGACTCGGAAAGCAGAAAACAACCACATTTAGAAGATGGTTGAAGAAAACAGGAAGAGTTCTTCAGTGGTCAGTCACAAAAAAGGGAAAGTTTTGTACTGAATAGATTGCTCTGAAGCTACTTCTTAAAAAGAAAAATACTAGGAGTTAATGAGTTAATGGATTTATCAGGGGAGCTTCTACAAAATATTTTTGGATTTAACAAATGAGATGTGTCAGGATCCTTAAAAATAACAGGTGAAAGAAGAAGGATAGCCCTGAACTGGTTCCCTTCCACGGGTCATTGGCACATTTGTTTTTTTTATCTTTATCTTTTACCATCTCTGCAGGCAATATTCCTAAAGAACTGAAATTTGACTGTTTATGCCTTTATCTGATTGCCAAGGGGACCCTCCAGCTTTCAGCACAATAAAACGTGGTACCGAGTGCCTGCGTCACTTGAATCCCGGCAGCCAGCCTGTGGTCCCAGCAAAAGGCTCGAGCGGCTCAGCAGCCTCGTGCTGCCACTGACAGCGAGAGCCTCCTCTGCCCTGCAGCTGCCTCACCAAGCAAGCTTAAATCACTGAAACAGCAGAAAACCAACCTGGCAAGAAACAAAAGTATTTGTTCCGGGTTATGTGAGTTTAATCAGTTTATGTGGTGAGTAAAGGGGAAGAAAGGCAGAGAGGAGGAGGAGGAATACCATGCTTGGAGCGGGGAGCTTGGCCCTCTCCTCTCCACGGCAAGCTGAGAGCTGGGCTCAGTCGCACCTTGAAACCGCATTCGCAGACCCCTCCTGGTCTTTGCTCTTACACCCTGAGAGTGCTGTACCTGATTACATTATGGCAATCAAATAGCTCATATGTGGTCTTTCTCTACTGTAATATAATAGCATTGCAGTCAGATTAGTCCTTTCTGTGGAAAAAAAATGACCAAAGGATATGAAAGTGCATATGGAGAAACAGATGAGGGAAATTGTGCACAGTCCCATACGAGATGTGTCTGTCTTTAACCGAAAGGGAGGGCAAGGATATAGCTGGTGTTGCTTCTTCACAGAATGAGAGGCTGGATTTATTTGGAAACCTTTTTTTTTTTTTTTTTTTTTTGGGGGGGGGGGGGGG
>JAWLRI010000275.1:551211-596170 GCA_034781795.1 Crypturellus tataupa
CCCCCCCCCCCCCCCCCCCCCCCCCCCGGAAACACCTAGGGAAAGCACCTACTTGCACAGAGTAGCCACAGTCAGGTGCTAGCTATTAGCCATCTCCTGCCAGCCCATGTGGGAAGGAAAGAATAAGCTCTCTCCCGGATGGACAAATCTTTGAGGCTAATGTAGAATATTAATATCCTCAAATAAAGAGTCTTGGGGCCTGAGCATCCTGAAAAGTTCAGTGCCAAGTGTGGGAGGCCTGGATTTACCTTATGACTAGTCAGCAAAACCTCTCCTGAAGTAGAACACAGTTTGTACAGCTGGTACATGGCCAGCTAATGACCCATTAAAAGGAAACTTTTTAAATTACTTTAAAGTCCCACATCAGCCATGGAATCCTCTGTATCAGCTGAGTTACCAGCAAACTTTAGCCACTTGCTTTGCTAAGTGGTAAAGAGTAACAGTTTAACCTCTTTTGAGTGAATGTCTTTGATTTTGTGACTCACAAAACACACTCTCCCCCTGGCAGAAGTAACACTTCCTTTCTAGATTAGTATCACATGTGCATTTTATCAAAACTAGAAAGACAGAAGACTTAAAAATTAGGGTTTTAGATCTTCTGAGAAATGAAGGACCGCAGAAGACAATCGAGTCAAAAAATGACTGACAAAGGTCAGAATAATAAATAATAAGCAAATCAGACTTGAATGTGACACTGCGATCTGCAATCCATTATAGAGTCTAGAGTCACTCTGGACCATCTTATTTCAGTTATTTATTTAAATAGAATTCCATCAGTCAATTACAATTGAAATGTGTTTGATTCCTATTTCTAGGCAGCCTCTTGTGGTAGGGGAAACACAGATATTAAACAATAATTTACCTTAAGTCTATTTTTCACTGACCATATCTCAGAAGAATCCCTTCAAGTTTCTTTCTTAAATGCAAATTCAACAAACAGATGGAACAAATTTCACAATAAGCACAATAACCACACCAGGTGTCATTGCACCTTTTACCTGACAAGTCAAAACTGTAAGACATGCTAAGTGGCCGCATTGCTGTAAAAAAAGAAATAAAAAGAACAAAAGAAAATAATTCAGCTTATAGAAAAAAAAGAGTAACAAAAACAGAAGATACACTAGACCCACTATGAAATAAAAGATTCACTCCACTAGAGACATTTTGGATTATGTTGCCTAAATCCAAAATGCCAGCCACACTACTGCCTTGTCATAGCAAAGCTTCTAAGTGTGAAAACTACTGTACCATAAATGAGACTTGCAAGCACCACAAGTATAAAGATATATTATAATGAACAGTTGTAGAACATTTTCAGAATATAGTAAATTAAATACCAAAACATGAGGTAGGTCTCTTAAAGACAGCATATTTTAACTGAAGAGCGGGAAAGAGGACACGCAAGACAAAGCGCACACAGCAAAGCAAGAGCAAGTAAGAGCAAGTGAAAAAGCAAAGGGAGCGAAAGAAAAAAAACCCCCAGAAAGTACAAAGCCACATTTCACACAAGTTTCAGTGACCCAAAATAAAGATTTCTCTTTTTTTTTTTTACAGCATAATCTCCAATGATTTTAATTAAACTAATAACAAGAGACATTGAAGTTAAGTAGGCACACCAGTTTCCCTAAAGAGGAAGGTGAAAAGGGCCAAATACAGTGTGATTCGTGCTGACTTCTTTTTTACAAGCTGTCCCCCTCTTAGGGGGACTTAGCCTTCCAAAGAGATCCATTATATTTGGCCTTTCCTTTCTGGGTCTCCAAATATTTCATTCCCAGATAAGAAAGCAGTTACATGTTCTTTATTTCTGGAACGTTTACATAACCAATAGCTTTGTTCCTTGTCAACTTACTAACAAAAGTCTGTGCAGGAAAATACCCGCTTTGGATCCGGGACAAATACAAGCCAAATACAAGCACGCGCCAGGGGCCTCAGACCCAGCACTGGCTCTGCTGTGTGATTTACCAGCTCCTAAATATGCATGGGGGTGTCACAAATACCACTGCACAAACAGACATTTAGAAGAGGCTGTGCTGGGACAAGCTTTTGCACATGAGAACAAAAGAAGGCAGTGAGAAGCACGTGGCTGACTTGAGAGAGGTAAATTTGGGGGTCAGTGCCTTCTATCCGCAGTTCTGTAACACACAACATCAGCCAAAGACAGCAGCTCCAGAAATAATATTCAAATCTCTACCCAAACTTAATATAAAGCTGAATACATTTTAAAGCATTGCGTTTTTATCACATAACCCTAAGCACTAACTGAGGGTTGACAAAACATGTGCAGGGAACAAAAAGTTTTCTCCAAACTTCATTAGCTCACCCTGCTTGAGTCATAAATCCACGCTTTTAATTAAAATGACATGCACCTCAAGGCAGCGTTTGACAGTTTATTCTGATGATTTTATCAGGCCACTTGGAAAGACAAATTCTAAACGCCAAGCCTTTGGGAGAGCAGTTTCCAATACGAAATTGCCCTTTTGGAAGAAGTTTCCCAGAGAGGTTTCAGCTGAAGGGTTTCAGCCTGGACATGGGCAGGCAGCAGCGTAGAGCAGCGCAGCTCACGAGGCGGCCAGGGGCTTGCGGGCACTCTCCTCCTTTCCATGCGAGCCCTGGAGCGGGGCCGATCTCACTTGGGCACACGCGGAATACACCTTCCCTCTCACATGCTTCACTCTAGGTCTTGTTCCTACTTTTCACTGTCAGCAGCTATGCCTATCCAGATGGTGCAAGTATCTGCGCTGGGCCTCTGCTTAAGATTTATAATCCTTAAACCTCATTACTTTACATTTCGTTATGCTAAATTACACTCAATGGTCTTTTAAACTGTAAGGCAGATCTATTTGTATCATACTATATCACCCTAAATGTCACTAGCATTCCCAATTGCTCCAGTTCCAATTGATTCCAAATACATTTTATCCCAAAAGGAATTCTGGACAAAAAAAAATATTTCTTCCAATATAAAAAAGAAAAAAAAAATCCATATTTTAAGATATGAAATAATTATCTTCCAGGGACTTGCAAGATCTTCGCTCTTTTTTCTTCTTCTCCATGTCAAGAGCAAATAAGTATTTATATAACTCCACATTAAAAAAAAAAAGTCCTTCATTAGAGATCTATACATTGTTTTTTACACATGCCATAATATGACATTCAATCCACACAATTAGCTGTGCTAATGGGGAATTAGCATATTTCCAAAACTTAAGCCCCAGCTTTCTTTTACAAAAGTGGAAGAATTGCTGAAAATTACAGCCTCCATTATCAGAGTTCTATGCTGGGTAATCAGTCTGGGAAATCCTAACCAATGATGTTCTAAAATTTAGGACTGATTTTGGGAGCCATTTCCTAACTAGGTCTGATGTCATTTATTTCAGTTAGAATTTGTAAAGAGCTATTGGGTCAAATTTGCTACACCTGAAAGTGTGGGATAGTTCCCAGATGCAGAATAGAATATATTTATTGAAGTTGAATCTTTGAAAGAAAAGCAGGTTTTCCACATATATAAATTTCCTATGTTTGGAAAAACACTTGGGTCTTCTAGTCAATGCAGCAAGCATAAACTGAATCCAAAACAAAAGGGACAAGGTCCAAAGCAACAATATTCAAAATATTATGCTTTTAAAACTGCATCTAAGCACTCGCAAAACGAGACAACGAAATAAGCCTCATGAGACTGCTTTGCTCTAGAGACAAAGGGTTGTACAAAGCCACTTGAATTCGACACACGTGGCAGGCACAAACTATTTTGCAAAAAAAAACCCAACACCACATAGGTCATTTCAAGCCTTTCCAGCTACAAGATGTGACATTTGCTCTTCAAAAATCCATCTAGTTTGTTTTATCTAGTAGAGATACTCTTTGAGAGGATAAATGTAAGTCACAATAGAAGTCTGTATTTGTCATGCTTTTTTCACCAGAACCATTGACGGCAAAATTAGTGACTGAATAGTCTAAGTTGTATAATTTTATAGTGGGTTGTTACATGTACACTGCAGAAATTAACTTTTTGGAATACACATCTTAGTTATTTGCCCACTGAAAGTAAGTACAAACATACACTCCGTAACTTGTAAACTGAAGCAAAGATTTACATTTAAAATAGAAGAAAAAAAAAAAAGAATAAAAGGGGAGGGAGGAGAATCAATGATGCTAACAACAGGAAACAAAGAAAGTAAAAGTAATTAGAAATGGATCTATAAAGAATACTTACAGATATGCAAGGAATATTGCACTAGGGAGAGGTAATATCCATTCCAGTCTGAACAAATCTAAGGTTAGCTGCCATGTCCAAGAAGTAACATAATGTCATTAAGGTTATCTAATGCTGACATCAGAAACATGAAGGGATCCAGCTGAACCATACAGCATCTTATTTTTAAAAATAAGTTAGCACAAAAATTGCACAACTTTAGCAAAGCCTGCAGGCTCTTCCATCCTCTAAAGGGGCAGGAACAGTTTTATCTTCAGTGACAACTGTATAGACAGGTAATATTGTTGCTTCTTATGTGGGGCAGTTCTCTGTGGATGCTGCTGGTGAAGCTACCATGGTACTTACCCAGCCTGCTACGTCTTATCTCGTCGGGTGAGACAGGGCGCAACTTCCTCTCTGCCTTGATTTCCTCCAGGATCCTCTCATGAAGGCTGCGTGGCCGTGGTGGTGTTGGTTTTAATTTTCTTGCAGAGGCCTTGGGACACAAAGATAATCATAAATGATTAATATATGATTAATATTATCAGATTAAAGATATATATATATATAAATAAATGTCATAATACAATTTCAAATGCACACAAATGAAAAAATTTAGAGAGTACTGGAAAGAGAACACTGTATTTTTCCCTGATTCTTCATAATTTCACTGTGATGAAGAGCTGCTGGTAATAAGAGCTATTACTTAGTAGGTGCAAGATATGACACTTTATTCCTTTTAATTATTCTTCTTTCTCTATATAGTCTCACTTTAGGAGATTATATATTAGGCCAGACGATATTCACAGAATCACAAAACGGTTGAGGCTGGAAGGGACCCCTAGAGATCATCCAGTCCAACCCCCCTGCTCCAGCAGGGACACCTAGAGCATGTAGTGGCACAGGGTGGGTTTGGAAGATATATAATATCTTATATACATAAGAAAATATATATAACAAAATATTTAAAATACCCTCTGAACACATGCACGCTTTAAATCCCCCCATATTTTCGTAGAGACAGAAGTGTACCGGATTACATACAGGATTTAAGGGAGGTCGTGATCGGATGAAATCCAGGATTATTTCGTGTGCACTCTTTTTTAATCGAGGTGGAATATCACCATTGACCTGGAAAGAAGAAAGTGAAACATGTATTTCTGCATTTTACATTTGTATTTCTGCAGAGGATGAGATCAAGCAAAAACTCGGCGCATCCCTGACAGAGCCTGCAGGGTTCTGACACCGGCACCAAATATGAAAAGCCATTGGCCTTGCATAGAGCAGGGAACCATTTGCAGAGCACAGGCAAGCTAAGATGCAGATAAAAGCTTTTTCAGCTCTGCAGATTGAACAGAATAAACTACAACTGCAGCAGTGTTAATTAGCAATACTTATGATCCTGAAATGATGGGATTAAATATCAAGGCTGCAGCTGTGTCTCTAAGAAAACACTGATAAAGCTGACACCTCACTTGGGGAAAACGGGCCAAGCATCCAATTTTTAAGAACAAATATTTGAACTTTTTCCCAATCTTGAGAACACTGCCAGTCATTACACGGTTACGTAATGTTAGGTTCTGAAAAAATACAGGTATTCTTTAGGGTCCAAATTTATTTGATCTCCTGGCCCTTGCATAGAAATCCCAGACAAAAGAGAAAACACCTCTGAGATTGGTGTCACAGCTACCTCCAGACCTGCACTTCAAAAATGTATTTGTTTGGTTAAATATATATTTATATACATATATATACAAAGAATAGGACAAGAAAAGACTACAGAGAGCACCTCACAGGAAGCAATCAGCAATTCACTTTGTGCTCAGGATGCAGAACAAGAAAATGGGAGTTTTCCTATCATCTGAGCCATTACACACTGTAAACTAGGGAAAAAACAGCATGGATTTGCCGAAGCGAGGCAGCAGTCGGCTGAGGCTCTGCTTGGCACAGCGTCCGAGCTACCACCATGGATGAGGCCACAGCCCACGCCAGACCATGAGGCCATCTGAGCTCGCGGCCCCGCTAAGCGCTACCAGCGCCACGTGACTTAGGCCTGCGCTCCGCGTGCCTCGCACGTGCCCCCTCCTCGGCAGGGCAGGAGAGCCCCCATAAACAGCCATTCCTTCCCGGACAGGGACTCAGACGCGGTGGCCCCACTGACAGGCACTGCTCTGCTTCCTTGGGGAGGCTTTTGGGAAGGGTCTTATCCCTGTCACAGCCCGATTCCCACTTCTTTCCCTGCCTCCTTAGCTTCCTTGGAGAAAAATGCACGCAGGTTGGCACACACAAGCTGCAGGTCTGTGTGGCATGCACTGACAGTAGTATGGAAAGATTAAAAACGAAAAAATTTTACCATTTTACCATGAGCACCATGCTACATTTTACCATGAGCACCATATTATCTTAAATGATGGGATTGATTTCTTCTTTCTAAAGACTGAGCAATTTTCCAAGACCAACACGACCCGCATGGTTATAATGAAAGGAGTAGTCTCCCTTGCCCAGGTCAGTGCTCATCAGATGCCAGGGTTGTTAGCTGAACTTGAGCATTATTAGCATGAGAACAGCTGTTTTGTAAAGCGATAAGCTCTGCTCCAGCCTTGGGGAACAACCCTTTGCATTACAATATGAAATAAATAATACATGGCTCTGAGCCCAGCCCCCCAGGGCACGCAATGCACTGACTTAGTGTCACCAGGCTCTAATTAGCAGCAGTATTCCCATTTGGTGAGAAAAGCAGCAAAGGATTTTCCTAAGGGAATTGCCCTGGGATCTAGGGGGAGCTGGTGGCAGAGCAAGAGGACTCTTGCTGGGCAGAAGCGAGAGGCGCCGGCGCAGTGTCCCTCTCTCTGCGCACTGACCCTGTCTCGTGGCGGAACAGCTTCACACGCAGCTCTGACTTTTGATTAATATATTAATTAAAATTCATGGCTCTCAATTAAGGCCTAAGTCAGAGAGGTATTGTACAAATGCAGGCATGACATGTGCAGTTCAGAAAAATACTGCCCCCCCAATTATACTTTTCTTGTCATACAAGATTTGCTCCAATTTCAAATCAATATTTAAGTGAAATATCTCAAAACACTTTAAAAACTATTCTAAACCATCATGTGCACTAAATGCACTTTTCTATGGCAGTGTGTATTAAAACTAGTTATGTGGGTAAAGCATAGTCAGTTATTATAAAGTCAAATGGAAATTTAGAGGTCTAATCAGGCAAAGCATGGAAAAATTACCATGTAATAATGCACTGGCCTTCCACCCACTACCGTCAAATATTATTTTTATATATAGACTTTAATTAAAAAGCTACTTCAATTGGCATTTAGCAGGATTTAACCAAAGCCTGAACTTTAGCGAGGGTGCATAAAAGGTACCTTACAGCCATGCACTGATCAAGTAAGATAAGCGCTCCTGTTCAGTAAGTACTGTTCAAAAATACAGTGAGCAATTGCAAAACTGAGTGGGTGGTGGAAAAAAAGAGCTAATATGAATTAATAATGAATTAATAATGAAGTCAAAGTGGAATTAAAAGCTGAAGCTTAATGTATATGTCCAAAGAAGAAAAAAATAAAGCTGCAAGAGGATAATGTTAATTCTTCCATTTCCCAATTACTGTTGACTGTACCAAAGTTAACATTTTTAACCTTTGGAGAGGGACTGCTCTATAAGTGAAAAATTCTATTCAAACTATGCAAGCAAACATTCAAATATTACCAAAGGCCTAAATTAAAGTTACCTTGTTCCTATCCCTAACATAAAAACAATGACTCTTGCATAAGAGGGACAGTGAGATGACAGATTGAAATTACTGTATCAAATTATGTATGTACTGAAATAGAAGTGCCGAAATTCACTGAAAATAATGAAATCAGCTACTTATAAAAAGCCCTGAATTTGACATCTCCAAAACATTTGAATTATTTGCAGTATGCCAGAAGACTAGTAAGAACACACAGTTCCAGTCACTGGTATCTTTTTAGCTCAACACTCCTTTTTTAGTCTGAAACACCAAAATAGCTCCTAAGTAATGCACCTTATCTGAGCATCTGCTCCTTTCTTAACTTCTACTAAGAGTACTCACCAGACAGGAAGAAATCAAGCTATTTGTTTAAATACAGCATTGCAATCGTAAAAAGAGGAGCAAAGAGTATATGTTGCATGTTATTTACTTAAAAATGATAAACAGCTATAAGGTTTAAAGCAAAAACTCGTTTTCATAACAACCTTGCCGAGAGTCTGTTTTGATCGATATACAGAAACATAATCCATCCTTTTGCGGTTGCTTTAAAATTCAGACTGAAGGTCCTTGTCCTTTCCTGCTCTCCTGTTCCTCCTCTTTGGTGCCGGTTTCTCTGGTGGGAACACACGCAAGGCTTTGACCCGTGACCAGCAGCTAAGGGGCTCTGTATTTATGAGGCCTGGCTACAGTTGTAATTATCTGCGAATCCTTCAGGCTGCACACATTTCACACCGAACTGCACTCTCATTATTGCACATTTTGAGCATTCTTCAAACAGACCCTGCAGCAGAATGCCAGGCACGAGATGGAAAGTTCATAGCAAGAAAGAAGTTATTTTGCTAACACATAATCACTTGCAGGTGCGTGAGAGGAGACAGACTGCCTGACAGGTAGTGCACTGGCAGCACGTTCCATTCCAACTCACATTTGTGCCCAAAGGTTATTTGGGACCACCTGCTCCCTAGACCAGAGCATGGGACAAACCCAGCTGCTTGCAGGCATTTGGGGCACAGCAAGAGCCTGGGTGTGTTCAGTCAACTCTAGAAAATTGAAGATTTGAAAGTAAAATGCTTCACACAAGTAACTCCTTGAAAATTCCTAACAGACTATCCAATCTCACCAATGGTGGCAGTAATGTAATTTTTCCAGGGTTGAAGGTTTTCCTTTTCTTCACAGCACTGTTCATGTTACACCACAGTAGCACTTTGCCCTCTTAAATAATGTGTTTATCTCCCGAAAAGTACATTAAAATTCAACATAAATGCTTCCTTCAATAATAAAAGCCTAAAAAAGCCCTCAGTGCATAGCATGACAGCACTGTTGATTTGAATGTTAAAGTTATCATCAAGCCAACACAAATCACTTGTTCAGGCATATGATATGTAGGCAAGTCTTTTCCAATTTTTAAATGCCTGCCATATGGAAAACCGAATGTATAGCATTCTGTTTGTTAGTGTCACTTTTTTCCCCCTCTCAATATACTACCTACATCTAAGATACAGTATAAAAGCCATAAACATGACTGATCATCTGAAATCATAATCCAAGGTTCTCAGAAAAGGATAAAAGATAAAAAGGAAGACAAGGGGAAAAAAAAAAGCTTTTCAGATTTGACAGAATTTAGTGATATTCTTCACTTACCATAACCTTCCTTAGGGTATAGCGTTTGGATCTAATGTCATCCATCAGCATTTCGTAGGGAGTGAGCTGATATTCTATTGGGAGGGGGTTGTACTGACGCTCTTGAACTTTCTTAAGTTTGACACCATTCCGTAAATCTCGCATCACTTGTACCCAAAAACGAGCCTGAAGAACCAAGACAGAAAAATTTTACTTAATACCTTACTCTTGAAAAGCAATTCAAATTAAACCAAAATTGCTCATTCCATTTCAAGACATTACCACATCAAATTATCTTATTTCTAACATGTTAAAACAGGTAAGAAAAGCAGACATTTTGAGCAAAACTCATCTTATTGGTGGTTATTTTACATAAAGTTATTTTTAGTCCCCATGAGCATAATGAAACTTGGTTGCAACCCAATAGATCTGGATCTTACTTCAAGGGATATCCAGAACTAAAAGAATACAGAAAAAGGATTTGGAAACTCTCATACACCTTCAGATTTCAACTGCATAGCACTCATTTGGACAAAGTTTGTAGACTTAGAGCTAGTATTATATTATTTAAAACTATGAGTAAGGAAATGCTTGAATTCTAACCTTTGTTTCCCTTATGTGCAAAACCATCCTGCAGAATCTTCCAGTAGTTCTTCCTCAAATAGAAATTTTGGGAAGGTCCACAATTCTAAGGTTTAAAGATATTCTACTGTTCCCTTTTCCTCTGCCTGTAAGAGTCCCATGCCCTAATTTCTCCCTTTTTTTTTTTTTTTTTGGCAGTAGGAATGAGTAGAGAGGAAGAACTGCTGGACAGAACATTGGAAATTGAAATCAAGCCCTTTTCAGAAGCTCATAATGTTCCTCTGTGCATTGGCGAGAACAGTTACTAGAAAATGCTTTCTCTTAAGAGTTCCTCTGTAGCATTTTTATTTTATCATCCTAGAAACTCATAGCTGATGGCTCTTTTGGCTGCCAGTTTGAAGGGCAGGCCATACGCCCTTTGTTGAAATGTCCAACTTCTCAAAATATATAAAGTTTCCCCAAGAAATCTTAATCAAAAGCAGAAACATAATAGTGATGAGCTTGGATACTTGCACTGCTTTTCCTGCCTGTGAAGGAGTGTTAAATTCTGTTTGGTCCTAACCTGTTGTGAGTTATTCCTAGCTTGTATGAAAAAAAAAAAGACATTGATTTTATCATAACAGAAATGATACTGGAAAAACAATGTAAGTAAATATAAACAACTAATAACAATTCAACTATTCTCTTACCCAGTCAGCATTTTTTAAGTCATCAAGGTCTGTGCTGGACTCATCACTTGCTTCTTTGTCCATTTCTTGAATCTTCTTCAGATTCTGCCAACAAAATGAAAATTAGGCAAAAAATTGCATGTTGGTATTACTTTAAAGTAAAATGGAAGTTTAATTTTTGACATCTTTTGAAATATGTTACTTGAGTATTCTGATGAACATTTTATGACTTGAATAATAAATACTGTAGTAGTAATAATAACATTTTGAAATCCTATTTGAGTATGTTTTTCATAACTGAAAAGTGGACCTTAAATGCTGGAGAAAAAGTTTAGTTTTGCATATGACCCTAGCTCAATAGCATGTCAGAGGAAAAACAGAAATTTTAAGATTTCTAAAATAGGGCTATCCACAGGAAAGAAAAAAAAAAAACATTACTCTAAGAGGTTACAGCAAAAGTTTACTAACTTGAAAGGAAACATTCATAATAAAATTACTGTCAGTAGCCAAAAGCGTTACAGCTTAGTTTTGTAAATGAAGAAAATCCCACAAAGGTAGTCACAAGGAGAAAAAAAAAAAGAGAAATGCTTTCAACAGAATCGTGGCAGACACCATTTATAACAAAATTAAGGAGCTTCTTATGACATGGTTATAGACTTTGGAATCTGGGTAATATAACTGCAAAGTAGGGAACAAAAATAGATCTTTCAAAGGTAAGAATTCCCATTTGTAAATAAGATCTGATGCAAATAGGAAACAAACTGAAAGGGCAAAACAAAAGCTTTCATAATAACAAGCAATTGATAAATGATTGAAATTTACAGTAGACCAAAGAAGAGGTTATACAAATGCAAGTGACAGATATAAAAGACATGTCTTGATAGATTTACAGAAATTATCTTAGGCACAAAAAAAATGCATATTCAAATGCTATTTTTTGTTTTACTTCTAAATTAAAATGTTCTGGAATCAGCACATAACCAAATTCCCAACATTACATTTTTTTCAGAGAGTTTTCTAGGAAATCTTTCCTTTAACAAGGTTTAGCTTGATCTTTATTGCAATTATTTGCTCATGCATTAAACATAGCTAGGTACCTCTTCTGCTAACTTCTTGAGTTTGTGTTAGAAGGCTAAACCAGCAGCTCAGAGATAATACAGAAGATCTATGTATTTATCACAGAAGTATTTTTCTCTCTTTTGAGTCCAACATACTCTATTATTCTAATGGAAGTAGATGGAAAGTCTCAGTTTAGCTTTGGAGCTGCCTGGAACACTTATGATGTAAGCACGTTTTGCAAAATGCTTTTTCCCACAAGCAGTACTGAAATGGCCAACATTTGAAATGGAAGCTCTGAAAAATCCACTCACCAAACAGCACAAGTGTTTACTCAGCCTGCTTACGGAGACAGCACGCGAGAGTCACCCACCACAAAGGTTTTGGAAAGGGAACAGATGGATTATTTATTGTCGTATTTAAGTAAGTAGCACATTCACTGTGAGGTCAGGAAAGAAATACTACCGGTCCCCTTTAAAAAGTACTACATAATTTATGGAAGATTCTGGAAAACCCATAAATCAACTATCCTACAAAAACAAGTATGTCATCTCACGATGTGGGAACATTATAGCATAATTTCCAGTATCATCACAAGATACCCAGTGGGGAAAAACTGTATGGAAACTCATGCTGGTTCTGTTGCTGTGGTCAGCAGTAGCCTAATACCTACTTCTGTCATCCCTTTTCCACAGAAAGAAAAAAAAAAAAGAAAAGAAAAACAGAAAGAACAAGAAACATTAAGGTCTCATTTACATATATTTTGCCATCAGGGTTGCTTATTTTCTGTATCACACTGGCACTTGAAGTAACCATTTTAACGATGGTTTCTGTGACCTGTTAATGATCTGCATTCTCGCAAGCTGCCATCATTAATTTTGTTAATAATCTACAACATACAAAATTATCCCCTTTCACCTCCTCCTCTTCCTAACCAAAAAGCTAACTCCACTAAATCAGCTGATGACTCTCAGATTTGCTACTCTTTTCCACACTGGAAGATACACTTTCATTGCTACAAAATTAACATGTTCCAGAGGCTTAGCCTTTTCTTTGACTGCTCAACAAGACCTGCAGTAACTACTCATTTCAGCAGCCATGGTCCTGAACATGCAGTCTGCTGGGCTGCTGTCTGCCCGGAGGCATCAGGAGCAACATAAATACTCTGCAAAGATAAAAAGATTACAACTTGGTTTTCTTAATGGAAGAAAATCAAAAAGGGGGGGAAATGTGGAGAGCTGCAAGATTTTCCAAATAAGGTGCTACACCTATCAGCCAAAGGGGACCAGCTCATAGGTATCCCCCCCCACAGCCCAGGCTTTGCTCCCTGAATGCAGCTCACAGCACAGGTTTTCCTCTCCTGTAAGAGTTAGCAGCCTTTGGAAATTTGGGGAGGGAAGGGGAAATACAGCCATTGCAGCTGTTTGTTATGAAGCTTTCTTTACCTCTCCTTCCCCTGTCGAGTGCTGCTTCAAATCATGGTGATGGATGATTACGTAAAATCTTCTGGACTAAGCGAAATATTCTCATTTCCCTCCACCATCCTCAGCTGCTGTCAGTGGGTTTTGCAATTTGTTTCAATTGCAATTTATAGAAACCAAAACATTTACAAAACAAGTGATGTTTAGACAATAGTTTGTCAGAACTTAAATTGTGATCAAAAAATCTATGAGCGACCTTAGCTGCTGTGTCCATTTGTACTTACCCTTGGGACAATGGATCAAGAAAAGCTATTATAGTATAATAAATACACAGCCTAAGAGGGTTTCTATTTCGGAAAGGAAAAACACCTTAGAAGGGTTTTTCTATATGACCCTAGAACCACAAACCCATACCACAAATCTGATTCATGTATTACAGCCTGGGCATGTATTCAGGAACTAAAGGGTTAGATTTTCAGGATGTCAGTGTTTCAGCCAACATTTAGCTGTTCTTTTTTTTTTTTTTTTTTTTTTTTTTTTAGCATTTGGCCAATTTTAAAACCAAATTTTACAACTAGCACAGGGGACAAGAGAAATACAGAATTACTCTGAATTTATTCCAGTACTATTTAAAGAAGTCAATTAATCTGCTGTTGCTAAGTGGCCCACATTTGCAGCATGTTCTTCAGCGCACAGCGACAGATGGAAGGTTATGTAAGACCCTTGTCAGCACAACGTCAAAGACTCACTTCAACAAAATGCTCTCTAAAATGAAACATTTTAATGAACACAGAATTCTCAGGAACCTCAAGCTATTTAAAAGCATCATCTATTGCAATTTCCGGTTTATATTTTTAATTCTGAGTAATATTTTACAGACACAAATAATTCTTACACTGCTGCCTAGGAAACACTAGTCTTGCGCGTTTATTCTCAGTTTAGAAATATATGACCTACATATTGTGGAAAAACTGCATTTCAGTGTTCAGCACTCTATCTTGGGCTTGAAATCTATGGGCTTGGCCAGCAGCACTACTCCTGTTTCTTGAAACTGCCCCATGTAACTCAAAAAAGAGATGTTGAAAGGAATATCATCAGTAGAACAGTCCTGAAAAACTCTCCGTATTTTGTATGTGAGAAAAAGAGCTTTCTCTCTTACTAAAAAGATTGCAATGGCTCCTAAAGCAATGGACAAGAGAAATCACGATGCGGTTGCAAGGCTGATGACAACTCAGCTGCAAGGCTGGAGTCACAGATTGGAGGTGTGAGCAGAAGAGTCTGGGAACTCACATCTTTTTGAACGGTACTTTCTGAACACCTAAACAGCAGGGTTTTCTGACAGCTTTTATGGTCACCTGGCTAATGACCAAATTTCTGGAATAAGTGATTCATTAACCAGAAATACATTAAAACATTACTTGGATACCTATTAACTAACTACCTCTACTACTGTATTTTTATGCAAACAATACATATACGTATAAAGCATATGCAAATGTTAAATGTTAAATAGAGAGTAGCAATCTACGTTTGTAATTAATTATTTTTTTCATTAGAATGGACAAGAGGAATTTCATTTCTACTCCCTACCTTCACTAGAATCTGGATCTTTACCTTTTTCATACACATCAGGTGGAAATCTATCCAGACAGACTGATGGAATTAAGCTTTTATATTACAAAAAAGGGAGAAATAAAAGAGGACATGGTTTAAATGAAAAGCTTAAAGAAGACAAATTGGGAGCTTTACATGTACCCTGCTAAGAACTCTGGTTAATTTAAAGGCCTATTGTGCATAACAAAACTTTGGACGAACATGGACTTACGCTGCAAGCGTAATTGATTATATGATTAAAAAAATCACTAAGTTTTAATTAATTTGTTAATCTTGATGCTTCAGAGTGTAAGCCGATCTCATAGCTGCACTGCTGCCAGCCATAAGCAACAAAAATGATTATTCGCGGATACTCCACAAAAGGAACATTGCTTTAACTCACAGATATCACTTATTTGTGCCCACAGTTCTGTCTATGGCTAGGTGCAAAACAAAGGTGATCTCAAAGTCTTTTGGATGACCCTGAAAAAGACCATGGGGTTCACTTCAGCAGGTATTTAAACCATCTTCACCTCTCACAAACAGATATTCTCCATTCTTCTTTCTCCACGTCCAAAAAAAAACACAGGTTCCCCTTTGGTGGCAATACCTTATTGGAGATATAAAATCTCACTCCTTGAGATGAGAGACAAGCTGTACTTGTTTTTTGCCAGTGGCTGTAAGTGCCTGAACGGCACGATACAGAGTTAGGGAGACCCGGGACATTCAGAGACCATTCTGGGTAGTGGCTGGTGGCACCAGGGTGGTTGGGCAGCAAGGGTGCCTCTCACAGAGCTGCATGCACGGCACACGGAGGCTGCAGCTAGCCAAGAAAGCATTCTGGTAACCTGCTAGAAGTCCCCACCTGGAATAAGACACCATCGTAGGTCAGACAACTTAACTGAATGTCAATCCTACTTCTGGGGGAGCCGCTGCTGTTTCTGCTTTTCCACAGAAATGTGTATTTTTAGTACTATGTTTTTAAATATTTTTACTATTGCACTGTTAGTATCATACCTTTCTCACCCTCGGCTTGTTCACCTACTGCAGTTAGCATCACTTTCTCTCTAAGAACAGATGTGTCTCCCTGTCAGCAAGTCATCTTCATTGCTTGTCTCTGACCTTTCATACCCAGAGAATTAGACTTGAAAAAAATTGTGCTTGGCACCAAGCATGTGACAGAGTGTCTACAACATTACTTGACATCCACTGAGATGATCTGAACAGCCTGCTCACGGCTTCATCATTTCTGAGTAACCGCGCTCACCCAAACACACACCAGTAAAACCCTTTTTAAAAGGTACTTTATTTAATATACGGCAGTGATGTTCACATTGTAGGCTGGAGAGCACAGGATTGTTTAGTAGATAGGTTAGTAACTATATTTACTCCAAGCCTAGAGGTCTATACCTTCTGCCTCCTGATCTGTCTCCCATTGGATACCATAATTTGCAAAATCCTCACAACTTCTTACAGTGCTACACTGAAAATAGCATCACAATATTTTTTTTCCCCTTTTTTACAGTGGACTTCTCTGCTAAACCTATTCTGCGCTATATTTTGAGCTTGGCCAGATCTAGTCCCCTTCTAGGGAGTTAATTTCCACAGATAAACATCCTATCTCCTCTGCTACAGCAAAGCTGGCAGTTCCAGCACCTACTGATCAGAGAGTAGGAGTTTCATTTATCTAGGAAATCGATACCCTGACAGACACCTTGGTCCTAGAAGAAGGCCAAGAAATTTCAAAGTTTTGTTTTATTCAAAACAAAGATATTTTTGAGAATTAGACTTTTTAAATTTCATTTTTATGCCCCTAGCCAAGCTGTGCTAGATCTGAGGGCTTCCAAAGGAAGCTCTCTAAATACAACAGTCAATTTTGCAGGCAATACAAACATTTAAAACTCCTGCCATCCTCAGTATCATAAACATAGCATTACATGGTCTAAGACTCTTTTATCAGAGGTTATGTATATACCTTATGTGTTTCTTTCCCCTTCTCTGCCAGTGCAATCAGCACAAATGCACAGTGACAAAATGCCCTTGCTAAAGTGTTAGGTATTTCTCTCCCTATTACCCACACTATGTGAGAATACAAAAGAAAAAAAAGACAGATTTATTAATTTCAATTGTATTTGACCACATTACTCATGAATTAAGATTTGAATTATAACACCTAACTACAATTTTTATTGGCACAAACCTAATATGATCACATGACTCCAACCTGCCTCAGATATAAACTACAGAGGTCATTTAAAAATAGCAGGGCAAGATTTATAGAATTTCATCTTGTATTTTCTTCATGTCTATTTTTTCCTATGTGCACTATATAATTTTCAAGCCTTAAACTGTTTCTGAATCTGTAGTTGGATACAGGCAATAAAGGAGTAACAAATACATCATAAAACCAAAGTATAAGTATTTCAGAAGCTGTGTGTAAGATAAACAAGGTTTTTGGTTACTTCCTCTATACAAACTTGGGGACTGATCCAGAGTAGAATGAAATCAAATGATCCAAATTTTGGTCTTTGTAAGTGCAGTGATAAAAGTGCCATTGATTTCAGTAGAGCCGTTATTCCGTCCAGAAGGATTACTTCCTTTGACCTAAATGTGCTTTGAATCAATCCCTAACAGCCGTTGAGAGGCAAATGATTTCTTTCATTTGGGATTAACTCATAGTTTGCTCTATGCTTTTTAAAATGTTCAATCACAAGATGATTAAATAATTTGTAAGTTCAAAACATCCCATTAATTTTTAATGAAAGTCTGAAAGATTATTTTTAACAGCTGTTTTTAAATATATAGTTTTTAAATATAAAATATATAACATTTTACTTCAATATTGACTAGGAATAGAGATGGCATGTAACTGCTTTCTGTTCTCTAGATGCTTAAGAACTACTAGAAAGGTAACCTGCCTTTCTGAGCAGGAAGAGGGCCTCCAGAGGGCCTTGCATTTGATCCTCATTGTGGACAGCTGTTAGAGGTGCTTCTGGCACAGGTTTTTCAATTAGTATATTCAATGGTTAGACCACTAAGGTGCAGCCAAAACTCAAGCTGTGAATTTAACAACATCAAGGTTCAGAAGGCAGATCTAGCACTGAGACCCCATACCTGGCCAGGGCTCCGCATCAGCAGCAGTGGCTGCAGCTGAACCACAACACGAGTTTTTCAGAAAACGAGTGTCTCTTTAGCCATGCTGCCACTACCACAATTAAACCTGCTATGGTTTAAAAATTGCTTTCAGCTTGAGTAGAACTGAAGGAAATAGGAATGTGAAACTCGACTCAAAGGCAGCAGAAAAGCATCTCTGAAGAACTGCTCCCTTAGATGGACGCATCTCTACCAGGTTTCCAAGTAGAAGGAAAGCAAATGCCAGGCCTTGTGCCTCTGGTTTGAGTCTTCTGCCAATGCGAAGATAACTGCTCTGGGGCTCCTCTGACCCTTGATGAGCTCATTAACTTGACAAGGAATGAGTCTTTTTTTTTTTTTTTTTTTTGCTTTCGCTCTGTTTTTTAAAAAAAGACTGGGGGAGTTTGTGCATGGATGGGTAGAACAGCACTGTGTTTTGCAGCAGCAAGTTGGATCATCCCAAAAAACCTTACCCTGCTTTTAAGGGTACTTTAGATCCTGAATTACAAGGGGAAGGAAAATCCTTCAGGGATTATACAGAAAAAAAAAAAAAAAAAAGGAAAAGTGTTACTTGAGAGATTGGCTTTGGGGAAAAAACAGCTTAAGAAGCATCTTTCCCCTGCTGTCCTCTCCCTCACCTCCTGGTCTCCCAATTGAAACAGTTCCCTTCCTGTGTTAATACAATTGTTTAGGGAGCCTTTCTGCAGACCAGGTTACTGAAGCAGTCTTAATTAAAAAGAATCCTCCCACCACCTCCTAGGCTTATTCCTCACCCAGAATATTTAATTGAAGTGGTTCATAGGATGCTCTTTCAGTCAACAGTAACAACCAAGGAGGCAGTGAACTTAAGCATGATGACCTAAAGACGGATTTTATTTTAAGTTGGCTCTGCTGTGAAGTCTGTGTGGTAGCCTAACAAGCTGATCATACATCAAAGGTAATGAAAGCTGCTTACTGGGGAGAAAATATAGGAAAATAAAGGAGGACTTCAGCTAACTCTCGGGAAAAAACAAGGTGGGAAAATGAAGTGAAAACAGGCAAATTTATGGCACATTGCAACATTACTGAAATAATAGGTAAGTTTTCGGTCTCAAACACACTGCATATGCATACACTTGGAAGAGTATGGGGCAAGACCTTGGAGAAAAATTCCCATTTTCCTCCCAAATATACTAGTCACAATCCATAACAAGTTTTATGAGATATCCAAAAATGGTTACAGGTCAGAAAAGAAATCTCATCTGTAGAACTCCTGGAACACTGTTGAACTCTGTAGCTAATTTCTTCAAGCATCTGGTATCCAGTACAGACTGGGTTAGAGAAGACACTTTTTAGATCTACCTCATATAAAACAAGATTAAAAACCGAAAAGCTTCTCTGACTTCTTACCTCTTTTGCACTTTTAATTTTGGCCAAGAAAGTGTACAGTTCCATTGTTTCAGCAAACAGAGCCCGACAGACTGCTTGATAGTGGTTGGGGGCCTCCGACCGGGTGGGCAGATGGGCAGCACACAGCTGGAGAGAAATATAAGTATTAATATGAAAACAATGTCCTCTTGATTTAATTAACACTACAGAGCATGAAATAATGTCAAAAAGAAGCCAGATGGATATTCAAGTCACTGACATCCATGAGAAATATTTAAATTTGGGTAGAAATTCCTAATTCTTCTGCTACCCTCTATTTTACAAGTAGCGTTCTTTCCATAAACAGTAGGGAGATTTGTTGACATTCAAAGGAATACAACTGCTTCCTGAATGCCAAGGCATTGCCTTTTCATTATGTAAGTATCTCTCATATTTTTCAAGGGGAGATATAAAACAAACTTGCAGCATCCAATTTTGGAAAAAAAAAGTAGGCAATAATTAAATACACTTTAACACTGTAATTGCTGCTTACCTTTAAATGAATGTGAAAAGATTTACCAACTCTACCAACTTAAGAAAGGATGGAAGATGTAGCAAGAAAAAAAGTTAAATGCCAGTTTAATATATTTCAGATGATATAAAGATTTCAAAAACCATTTAGAGTGTGAGGTAATGCAGGCTTATTGCTTTACTTCAGACATTCACAAACATTTACAGACACAAGCAGGCCCGATTTAAAGAAATACTTTAAGACTAAGAGACATCATTCGTACTAAATGCAAACACTCTAAAAGTCTACTTAAACCACTAACAATTCGTCATAACTGCCGTTAAAAATCTGTAATGTGCTAGGAGAATAATTTTGTCCTGGGATATGGAAGATTCACAGGGGGTCACAGACTCATGACATGGAAACAGGCATCTTCCCTGAGATGGGGAGTCAGAGACGGTTTCTCCCCTTGCAGTGTCAGGGCAAATCTGGCCTTAAATAAAACAACCTAACATCTATGTGTCACGATTTTGTATTTCTAAAGTGGAATTTTACACAAATTACATACTCCTACACCCTGTCTTTTAAGGTCTTGACCACCTGGCATTCATAACATGACAACTGTCATTGAGGAAACCTGCGATTACCTGAATGAGGACTGCACTAATGTCCAGTCTTGTGTTGGCACAACACACGGGGAGCCCATGTCCTGCAATCACAGCCTCCCTGAAGCTACCTTTGCTTTACATTTCAGATGACAGAGAACCTAAACAGTGTATGAGCAATGTCTGTCTTTATGAAACAGCACTGTTTTACCAGAATGGCTCAACAGTGACGTAAAATAGTTGCAGTATCTTTTTGCTACACGTCCACCACGTCAAATCTATCATCTGCAAGCTTAGGCTCCCCAGGGAGGAAGCCTTTCAGGAAGCAGACAAAGCAATGAGATCTGTAATTGGTTCATTAAGGACTGTCAAGTCAAAAAAGTCCAAAACACAAACTAAAACACTCATATCATTATCATATTGGCATACATATTAAAATAAAACCTTAATCCCAGCTTTACAGTTTGTCTTGTTATTGTGTTTTTTTATACTGGCTATTAGCTACACAGCTACAACTAAAACGAAATCAAAATGTGAGGAAACGGGTGACTACATTCAGAAGACTTCCAGAACCAAAGCTTTTGAGATAAAGGCCTTGTCAGGAGAAAGCCTAGGAAAGGGATGAAGGACCCAACAGTTTCTTTTGGTTGCAGTCATGTTTAGATTGGCTTGAGCTGGTTGGCAAATTGCTTTTTGTGATCTAAACTTAATTGCTACCTTTAATTTCCTCCAATTAGTATAAGAATACAGAGTGCAATGTTCAAATTTAACTAACTTCTTTGATAAATTACCACAGTCCCTCTCTGGACTCTTGTAATATCCTGTTCTGGTTATTGCAACCATCGTTCTTGCGGTCTTTTCGCTCTACTGTCCTCACTTGCATTAATTTAAAATTATCTTGTCCTGCCTCTCATTCTCCCTTTCTGACCTCCTGGAACACTTACTACAAGACAGTCAATGTCAAAAATGAGACAGAGTGACTCAGTTATAAACTCAAAATGCAGCACCACTGCCATTACTTCCAGCCAGTGCTATGTGTCCCTTCCCTTTAAAATAAAGAAAAGAAAGAAGACTAAAGTATAGCTTCCCTAGGCCAAGAGTGTAACTACCTAAATCTAAAAGTTTTTTGTTTTGTTTTGTTTTGTGAAATAATGCAGGTAAGTTCATGAAACTGCCTTTGATTCATCACTTTTGAATTTTATACTTCTTTACCATGACGTTCACCTTTTTTTCATACGCTTCAAATTTATTTCTGTATATTCATAATAGCAAAGTCAACAGATTTTATTTATTTATTTTAAGAAGTCATACTGTCTCCTTTACAGCTGAAAGGAGGAAAAAAATGAAAGAGATGGTTGTCTAATGTGTGCTATAATGACAAAGCACACCACCAAGATAGACGCTATTAAACTTTTCTCTTGACATAATGAAAAATGTCAGGTTATACTACATTTAAATGGACCAAATACTGAGCATGGCTCTTTCCCTTAATAACTAATCATGTCTTTACCTGCCTCTCTGTGTTTTCAGCAAGTTATTTCTGGCAATTAATTACAGTAGAGATAAAAAGGGTTTCGCTCTACAATATGTCACTTGCAGGAATAACTGTAACCAGAGGAATAACAGCAACAGCAATTTCAGAAAGGTTCTAAGATGGTGCGAGTTTTCATAGTCAAGAATAAAATTTTATTATCATTTGGATTGTACGCAGGTTTTTAGGAATGTCTTTTTTCTTTATTTAGAAGTATGTTAATTAAAAACAATTTGCATCAAAAATTAAGCAAGTTAATGAAATGCAGCACTGGCAAGTTCAAGCAGGGGATGGATCTAATCTTGATTTTATTATTGAACAGAAAATAAAGAAGAAAAGAAAAAAATCAGATGTCTGCTACTAAGTCTATCAGAAAAGTAACCACATAAAAAGTCAACTATTTGTTTTCTAGCACGTTACAATGCAAATACCTAAAGAGGGTTAGTAGCTCCTACTAACTTTCATATTCTGATAAAAAGTCAATCTCCTGTCATGAAGATGCATTAGATAGAGAAAATCTTGTGGTAACACAAAATTAAGTGATTTAGCATAGATTTTTGGATTGGGGAAGGTAAGCCTGAAGAAAAAGGAAAATGCAAATAAGACAGACTGAATATCTCCCCCTCATTAAAGTCTATTGTACTTACATGTTGCTCAGAATGCCTGGCACTCCATAACCTCTTAAGGAAGAAATAATGTAAAATCTGAGCAAGCAAGGCATATTGAGTATGAAACATCACTCATATCTTGAGTTCAGGATATTAATCCTTACAAAACAAAATGCTAGTAGTGTTTCAAAAGCTATGTAACTGTAAAATACTATAAAAATCTCACAGTCAGAAGGTTTTAATCATTAAAAGACAGCTGTCTTTTATCACAGAATCACAGAATTATTAAGGTTGGACCTCTAGAGATCATCTAGTCCAACCCTCCCTGCACACGCAGGGCCACCTAGAGCATGTGGCACATGGTGGCATCCAGGCGGGTTTGGAAGATCTCCAGAGAAAGGAGACTCCACAGCCTCTCCGGGCAGCCTGTTCCACGGCTCTGTCACCCTCACTGTCAAGAATTTTTTCCTTAAGTTCCTGTGGAACTTTTGGTGTTTCAGTTTGTGGCCATTTCCTCTTGTCCTATCGCTGGCCATCACTGAAAAGAGGCCAGACCCATCCTCTTCACTCCCTTCCTTAAGGTGTTTATATACACTGATCAGGTCCTCTCTCAGCCTTCTCTTCTCCAGGCTGAACAGGCTCAGCTCCCTCAGCCTCTCCACATAGGGCAGATGTTCCAGGTCCCTGATCATCCTTGTAGCCCTGCACTGGCCTCTCTCCACGTCTCTCTTGTAGTGAGAGGTCCAGAACTGGACACAGTGCTCCAGATGTGGCCTCACCAGGGCTGAGTAGAGAGGCAGGATCATCTCCCTAATGAACTCCTCCTCTTACCACACCATAGCAGTCATGGTGCAGGAGGGATTGAAATCAGATTTCAATCTTTTCCAGCCCCTCAGAGTTCATGCAGGAGAAGCAGCTTCTGCATGAGGTTATTCTGCCGCTCGCCATTGCACCCCTCATGATACAATTCAGAGCTCTCCTGAGGGGAACAAACATCAGCTGTACCCAGAGCTTTATACAAGGGCTGCTTGTTCTCTTTCCAGGAAGGCTATCAAAAAGCATGGTTGAAAACAAATTACGTGGTCTTTGTAAAATGGTCAAATAGCGAATGTATTATCAACTACTGAAGTCTAAAGTAACTCGATCTGTAAGCTATTCCATTTGCAATCATTGTGCAGTCTTTTTAAAAACTTTTTTTTTTTTAACCAAGCCTATCCAAAAGCCAGCTTGACCCAAAGCATTCAATCTTTGCTTAGATCACTAAGAAGATTAAAGACTGTTTCCAATCCACATTCAGGGTCCACACACAAAAAAAAGGCATTATGTAAATAGTGTAGCCTTGCCAGAGCCTCCCTCCAAATTCATTCCCAATTGACTAGGAAACAGAGTGCATCAAGTCAGAGCAGTGTTAACCAAAATCACAATTTATTAGAGCAGAACAAACATTTCTGTGTCTGTCTTAATGTATATCAGCAAGGACTACATCAAATTAAAATAAATACTCACAACTGACTGACCTGCTGAAACTCAGCTAAGTTTTGTAAAACCTCTTTTTTTTTTTTTTTTTGCAAAGTTAATACTAGAAAACTTCACCAAAGCACCTGCTCTCCTGGAGTTCAGATTTCAAAAGACAGAAAGTGTTTCCACTTGTAGCCACCCTGGCCAGAGCGCCTGCATGAATGCGCTGTGCAGAATAAAAGGATTTCGTTTTCCCATGGGACACAAAGGGACACTATTGATATTATGCAAAACACACTCACAGCCTGTAAATGCCAGGCTTGTTAAGTGTTGTTAAGGTCTTGGAGTATTAACATACACTTAAAAGTCATACTTTTTTCCTCACCACCAAGAAGAAACTGCTTTCAAACAACAGGACACACATCCGGGCTGGTTTTCAGCCTCACGCCATGTGCTGTGGCATGGCCACATGGAAAAGAATAAAACTCAGCCTGAGTCAGCTTTACCTTCCCAAGTCAAAGTCATTTTCTGGAAGATTTTATCTCCGTGCAGATAAGCTTAACCTTGTGATTAGTTGTTTCTTTTTTAATCTTTTTTTTTTTTCTTTTTAATTTATTCCTGTTGATGTGAACTTCAAGGGGCCATCTGCCTGCCCAACAAAAACAAACCATCTACTGAGACAATACTACCATCTCTGTAAAACTCACCTGAGATTTTTGTCTAGGTTAGCCTTCATTATCCAGAATATTTGGTCACTAAACACACGGGATGGCCTGGTTGGAGGAGTAAGACGTGTTCTTGCAGGAGGTCGGAAGCCAATTCTGTACCACGGTGCACTCTCCTGCACGGTTAAAGGCTGTGCACAGTGCAGTATCTGAGGTGCTCCCACGGCACCTGGAACCAGCTCACTGCCTGCACACCTCAAGGAAAAGGTCACTTCTGTGCAAACTGAGGCAATCTACTCTTTGCCCATCTACTCTGGTATTTAGCTGTGCCCTAACAAGCTGGTGAGGCTTTCCCCTGGCTCTAGGAAGTCTTCGGTAAATAGGATAGAAGGCCTTGAGTAAATGACTTACCTACATCCTTAAGTGTCAAACAGGGATGGACTAACAAATGTTTGCACATGCTCTCCTGAATGACAGTCAGGAAATCAAGCTGAAAGATTGGTGCATAAACCACGCTTGGGAAAGGCTCTAGTGTCATTTAACGCACCGACCTCACTGTGCCATATCACAGACTGCACCTGTTCTTAGAAACTGGAAGCAAAACCCAAGCAGATCAGCACCTCTCATGAGGAAACCGGTATGCAGCAAAGACCTCACCTCAATTATTTTCTCCTAATCAAAACCACTTTCCTGGCACCATTTTTTTCCAATATTGATTGCTTTGAGAGGCTGAACACTGTGACTTTTTCTTTCTTAAACATGTTACATTTTGCAGCTACTTGGAAAGCCTTACTCGTTTTTCCATAAAATTAGACTGAACTTAAGCAACGATGAGAATCGAATACAACTTCAATAGACAGCAATTGCAAGCATCTAATTTATTACCTTGAATCTTTTCCAACTCCAGGAACAAAGCATGCATGAAGATGATTTTTACTTTATTACACTTATATGATACTATCTTTAGGGATGCCTTACAAACACTGTTACTAATGCTTTTGAAAGCATTTAAAATTTACATGAGAGTTAAGAAAGGGGAATCCCGCTATGGTAGGCATTACAGACTACATTTCATTTTTTAAGTCAAATACTTCATTTTTCATGTTCAGTGGAAATTTATTATTAGTCTTTACTAGCTCTCTAGATACAGAATGAGGTCTATCAAAACACATTCCTCAAATGCAGGTTCACATGTTTTTGTCAGACGAAGCTACTTCCAGTGGGCTTTTTGGCAAGATTAATTTCCACATGACTAGCATTATGTGCTAGTACATGCTTCCTGACAAAGCTGTGTTCAGATCAATCCCCATTTCTCCTTGAAAACCTCTTGGCTATTATTGTATGCCAGACGCATTCCCCAGCACACAGTTGTTGCTGAAATGCATGTTTGTGTGTATTGCTACAATGCCTGTAAGCAGCGCCTCTGTACTAACAACATTCTTCTTCCCCAGAAGAGCTGGTTTCCAAAGAGCCAATTAAGTGAAAACCAAGCCCTCATTCTTTCTTAGTTTCACTGAGAAACGGTGCTCTCTCGCTTCTAAGCAGAATAATGGAGGAATTAATAATTATACAAATGCGGTAAGCAGAATTTGTCAGCTCTTCTCTGAATATTCAATCATTAATGGGATTATTCACAAGCAAGAGCCAAATCATACAAATTGTGTTTTTCCAATTCCTTTATATTAATGGCAAAATCTGCAAAAGGTAACAAAATCACTGGCAGGCCTGGCAGCAGGAGCTGTTTTCTGAAGCTGTCTGCTCCCCAGCACGGCAAGAGCCCCGGTACACCCAGCAGCGCTGACTCCTCCACGTGCCACGAAGGAGCTGCCGAGCAGAGGACAGGACGGAGGCACTTGGGCAAGAAACTAGCTCCAGAAGCTGAGAAGAGGTGCAGATGGGCAAATGTGATAAAAAGGGACTAATTAAAGGAGAGGGGGAGTGTCAGGATGTATTAAGAGGGTTGGAGTGGCAGGATGCATTAACAGGGTGACCTGCACAGTTGTTTCACTAAGAGCCCCATGGTACCACCCTTTGTGTTACTGAATAACCTAGACCTGAGCGACTGAAGGCAAAGGAGCTGCTCCCCTGCCAAAGGGGCTTGTTTGGCTGTCAGCTGCCCTCGCCAAGGCCTCCCAAGGCGCTGCCTGCAGGAAGGTTCCTCGTGCCCAGAATGCTCAGGGACCTGCTGCAGGAAAAGGTGGCGTCTCTGGGGAGAAAAAAAAAAACCTTAGAAAATAAAGAAATGTGCCAATGGAGCAAACAAGAAAATAACTCTACCAAAAGGTGACAGAAAACGGCCAGGAAGGATTCTCAAATCAGAACCTAATTACAACTGATACATATGGAAGGCAAAAGGGAGAATAATGCTAACGAGAGGTAGTTTTATAAATAAATTTATTAATACTGCTTATTAAACTCATTACCAAAAAGTTCAGATGTTGGAAACTTACTAAATGAGAGACAGTACAATAATTTAAGGCAGTCTTATTCATAAGCCACTTAAGAACAAATTAAAATATATCATCCAAAATAAAAACATGCACTTTCCTTGGCAGCAATTTACAGTTCACAAACAGAGCTTTAAAATGCATGTGTGTGGGTAGTTTGTTTATTTTTTATGTAAAGTGCTGAAACTTCTCTCAGTAGACATAATCATAACTTGCTTTTATGTTTTGTCCTGAAGCATGACTTTTCATTGCCATCCAAAAAACAGATTTCCAGCTGCATACTACTAAACATAACATGCTTTTAAACTTTACTCCCAATGAACAAATCCAGCAGTACGGAACCAGTCTCAGGTTGCTTTCAGGAGACCTCTGCATATGGAAACCAAGTTTTTCATGCATGTGGTATCCTTATTTGTAATGCCTTTGTCAGGGAAATCAAGTCTTGAAACTCTGATTGCACTAAAGAGGCCTACAGAAATGTCTACATTTTTTCAAGAAAGTATGTTTTTTTTTCTAATTAAAATTTATAGTCATTGAATCCACATGACAATTGTTTCATAACAAAAAAAAAGCTGATTTGTTACTCAGCTACAGTGTTAACACTTGAAACATTTGTACCTAACATAAATACGAAACAAATTATTTGGCTAAAAATTTACTGCATCTGTATTAAAAATGACAGTTAATAATTCTAACTCAAACATTTATCTTGCCTTACTCCAGCCAAACAGACTCTAAAAGATACCAGTTCTTCCTCAGCTCCCTGTGTGGCAAGAAGGGTAGGTGTTTTTGTCCCTTCCCTCCGTTCATGCTCTATTCCTGGAAATCGTTGCTAAATACTGCAATTCCTGCTAATTGCCGTATGTGGAGTGAGTGGGTTTGACATATGCCCTGTGCAGAGGTGGGATTAGCCAGATGGTGTTTATCCTGCTCAGAGAGCAGAGCGAAGAGCCGCTCTGCAGTTTCTCCTTGGCTTCTCACTGATCTTGCCTGCAGCATCACAGGGATAACCCCCCACGCCACCCCCACAAGCGCCCCTTCCCGAATCCCACACAGTGCCGAGGTCACGGACACTGCGGGGACGATGGCAGCTCTAAGCATTGTACCCAAGTAGCCACTTCACAGAACCCAGTGCATGTGTCACTTGTTCCCGTGACACATTTCTGATGCCTCTTCTGGTTTGCAGATGGGAACACACAGAGTATCAAATCATCCTGGAAACTTTTCCAATCAAGAAAATCACCAACGTGCTCTGGATTGAGGCCATAGCTATCCAAATCATGTACAAAACTATGGTTTATTTTTTCTTATTTTACCCTGCTTTCTTGGTCCATTTGCATTTCTGTTTCATAGCAAGATTTCCATATTGATACAGAAATGTGCAATGGATAGCTGCAGTGAATTATTACACATCTTGCTGTAGCTGGCATCTTTCCTAAAATCTTAAATTCCAAAGTGGCAGGAATAGATACAAACTTTAATGTGCATTATTTCCCATGGAGATTATAAATACACTCCAAAGGCTAATCTCTTGCTCCAACCTGAAAATATATGAATTTTATTTTAACATCATGACTCTTAGGGAATAGAAAAAACTCTTTGTTTCTGTTTTGGACAAAACCATGCAGAACTGAGTACAAGATAAGAGCCTAAAGATAGAGAGCAAGAAAACACCTTCCTGACGATAATCTGAATACAGAAAAATTTCTGTGTCCTCTCTAGGGTTTGGTAGTTCCTCCTAAGAGCTGGTTTGTTTATTTCTAAGGGTGTGGGTTGCAGAAGGCGAAGCTGTGCTCCTCCGCTCATCTGCGATGGCAACCGCAAGAGAAGCCATCACATTTTCAAAAAGAGCTACCTGGAAATGCAGAGCATTCTTCTCCAAATGAAATGCCTTTGCATATTCCTAAAAACAAAATTATTGGAAAAGACAGACATAATTTACAGTATTTGATAAGTCTGCTCAGCTCTTGCTACTTTGTTTTCAATTTTAGATAAAATATGTTTGCACATTATTTCCACCACATCAAAATCAGTCTCACCATTCCTATCTGAGCAGAAGCCTTGTAGAACAAAGTCCGTTTTATACTATAAGAGTTATGTCCTTGACAGAGAAAACTGTTTTGGAAAAGAAAAAAAAAGGTATCTGCAGAAAGAAACAGTCAACGACCAGCTCTTCATCAAAATCTCATTATCTGAAGAGAAAGAGCGAAAATGGAGAGAAGTTAATCACTTTCTCCAGCAAACCATGCATGAGCACTTCTTTTATAAACAGAGCTCTTAAAATAATTAAACTATTTCATGCCAAGTATTCCACAGACCTGCCCGGTAGATAATTATTTACCAGTTCTCAGTTACCTAGCATGAAAGATGCATCTCTGCAAGTGAGGCAGGAACTCCCAGTTCATTTTTTCAAGTTCAAAGCCTGCTCTAAAACCACCGGCGTTTGCAGAGACATCTACTACACGTCCATTGAAACACACGCCTTTTCATGACAGATTTCCCAATGCCTTCCAGAGCAGACATCTAAAAAGGAATTGCCTCTCTGAAGGGTAATTAATACTGCAGTGTCCTCAATCAAAGGCGAGTAAGGTTATCAGGGAGGTGATCGCTGCCCAGTGCTCTCCTGCATACAGTCAAAGGCCAATTGTTACTGCCTGGCAGCTCTTTTCTGTACAACATTTTTCTTGATAAAGTCATTTTGTAAGGGCTGAAACTCCAGGGCAGCTACTTTTAAAATAAGTAAGGCTGAACAACAAAGTGTGGGCAACTAGAAATGCAAATACTTTAATCTATTTCAAACATTGCTACCTTAAGCAAGATGAAAGCTGGTTAGCACCAGCTTCCTCCAGAAGGGCTTGACTGCAACTGCATAGAGGGACAAATCCAAGACATTGGCAAAACGTCTAACCAGGATTTGTCGGCAACTCTAAATTGAATTTAGGAGGTGCTGCCATATCCCCAAGAAATTCAGTGTAAAGCTGGCAAGTATTGAAGCTTACAGTTTGTTCTACTAGCCATGACAGTTGAAAACATCACCATCCTGTTAAAAAGCCACAAATTAAGTGGCTCTAAAGGGTCTCTTTCATCAGCACCATTGAGCAAACATCAGGATCCCCGAGCAAAGAAGGCTTTAAGTGGGAAGGGGGAGGAGGCAGGGAGAGAGGGGCAGTATGAGCTGTGCGTGACAGCAAGGAATTGAGCCGAGACACCAGCATGCTTGCAGCATCTTCATTAAAAGGCTTAAATAGCTGCCAAATTAACCTCAAGAGAGATTATCTTTACCTGTCAAAGTGGTAATGAAAGTTATTAATCATTTTATCGTGCTAGGCACGCAAGACAACAGGGCTTGGTGGGGGATGGCCTAGTTGTCTCACCTCAGCACTTTGCTTCCATGGACCCAGACAGGATTAGTGTCTGGCAGGAGATGTCAGATGTCCCGAGAACCATTTTCACAGTAGAAGGTGTCCCAGACCATCCAGAGACACCTGCCCACTTCTAACTGGGCGCCTGAGGTAAGTCTGCAGGCACCAGGAGCTCAGGCACAAAGATTTCAACCTTCCTTCGGAACCAGGCATCACCCTGACCAGGTGCTCTGGCAACTGGCAGATGGGATGTCTTTACTGGAAAATCCCAGGCTAAGAACTCTGTCTCTGGATGCGTTAAGCATCATTTCCAGGACAACAAATTGCAGCCATCACTCATCCCTCCCTCGCTTTCCAACATGAAAAAGACTGACCTCATATTTTTTTTAAAAAGAGCATAGTGTTTAAATTAAAAGCCAAGCAGACCACATGTTGACCTCCAATTACACTGTCCAAAATGAAAAATCAGGACAACTGTTTAAGACTGCAAATGACATCATTTTAATTATTGAAACCTGTCTGTCAACATAATTCACTTAAATACTTGTCACGTTCAAAGCAGCTTTAAAATTACATTAAAGGGATTTACATGAACTGTCCCCTAGCTTTCTAGATCAAGCTAAGGTGCAAGAATATCTTCACTTTCTGTATCTTTCTTTTTAAAAAATAAAGGCAAAACAGGGGCAAAATTAAGTCACTGAATATTTTTATTTCCAAACTTCTGTGCCTGGAAAATATACTTCTTATTTATTACCTTTGAGCCATCAAAAATACTTTTACAGTGACAAGATTCCTCAGTCTAGACATGAAAAGACTTACTAAGCCATGCGGACTAACACTCTCCTAACTTGTTAATATTGCACACTACCATGGAAGCCAAAGTTTAAAAAATACTTTTTTTCACCTCAAAGCTGCCACGTTTCCAAACATCATCTTATAGTCTCTTGATTTGGAACAGTTAGATCACGGTTGTTATATCTACCTGCGTAAGCATGCATTTAACTGGGAGCTTGGTACACACAGGACAATACGAAACAGTGACCAACATCGATTAATTAGAAGAGAGCAGCTCATGAAGAGATTTTTTTGCCTCTTGGGAGAAAAAAAAAAAAAAAAAAAAAAAAAAAAAAAGGACAGCTTAAAAAACCACCTAAAGCAAGTGCAGGTCTTAGTACTCACCTCAGGGAATTTAGCATGCCTAAAAGGACAAGCACACACAGTTGCTCGTAAGACTTTTCAGGTCCCAGCTCCTAAGAGAGAGATGGACAAAGCACAAATCTCTCTTTTAACTTAATTCAAAGGACAACCAAAAGTTCCTGTATTTTTCTCAGACCTCCTTACAGTACATGAATAACAGTAAAACAGACATGCTCACTCTTTCCCCAGGGCAAGGGCTCACCGCTGCCCGCAGCAGGGGTGCATGGGCCAGCGCACGGAGTGGTCTCCCTTCCCGCACCTCTCATGCGTTGTCCTGGCCAAGACCTCAGCTGGAGCTTCCTAACGTGCCCCAGCGCAGGAGGGAGCCCATGCGGCGCCGTGGAGCCCCTCGGCTCTATCCGCTCGCACTGCTCGCCACACAGCCCGTGTCCCCTGCCCGCTCTCTCGCCGCCTGGCCCTACGCTCCCCTGCGAGAAACTCAGACTTGGAAGATTCAGGGAATCCACTTCTCAGGACCACTTTGTTTATGTGTAAAAAGTTAATACAATTTATTATGAAGCCTGCTGGCTCAAAACTTTCACATGATTTCCTATATCTACACATAATAGCCCCTCCTGCTCAGAGGGGGAATCTTTCCAATGGTAAAGGCAATGCGGTAACGCAAAGCTAAAGGTACCTGACATATGCATTAAAGTCATTTAATGGAAAAACACTGCCTTTCCTGACATATTATTTTATGCAAGTTACTTATAAAACAATCATTTAAAATACAATACAGTCTTTTAAAAGCTAACCCTTACGGCTATTTCAGTAACAGAAGTATTTAAGTATGTTGCAACTACACTTCTTAAACAAAAGCCTATTGTAAAATCTCTTTTACCAAGAAATGCAAAATGTTCCCTGCATCCAGACCAAGCTTTGGATAAATATGGTATTCTAAAATTTAGTTCCAAATCTTCAGGGGACAGTACCATCTAACTTGCACTGTTTACTTCTTTGTATCAAATAGTCTTATCTCACTTAAACATTTTTCTAAAATAAAGCCTGCAACAGTACAGTAAGCAAAGAAGAGCAGAATACATCATCACAGTAACACAATAATCAAGAACATATTTTTTAAAAAATTCTATGGTTAAAACTGACATTGTTATTCTGGAAAATTAGCGGCACTTTTAAGTCAATTCAAACAACTTTCTTCCAAATGTTGCAATTCTTTTAATTCTGTTACAAGCACTGAAGCAAATGTACCAAAGGGAACTTTGCCTCAAGCTCAGGGCTCGCTTTTGAATAATTCAAAAGCAAGATCACAGTGGCTTAATTAAAGGGCCCTTTCTCAGTTTCTTGACTTTTCCCATGTTGCTGTTTTAGTAGAATATGACTCTACAAAGAATTTAATAATTTTGCAGCATCTATGCCACTTCCATTTTCTTTGGAAATCTAATTCTATCAACCTCAAAGCAATTCCAAACTATAAATATGGACAACTGAATTACGCAGGGATTTGACACAGCTTAAAAAAACCAAGACAAACTTCTAAGTGTGCTCAAATAGGGATTTGAGTTTTGGCAAGAATTGGGGAAGGTAGAGTTTCCACAACCGCTTTTCTCTTTACCCCTTCTTGAGTGCTCACATCCTTAGAGCACTGCAGGCACAAGGACAGGTACGTGTAGGTACGAGTACATTGCAGGTATATTGCCCATTGCAGACAAGAGCTGCATAGGCACAACTTAAACCTGCACAAACAAGTTGTTCTGCTGCTTTGCATATGATCTGTGAGCACAACTGCTGGGGACTTCCAACACAACTCTCTATGATGGAGAGGAAATTATGGACAGCACTTTTTGCATGTCACTGTTAATTTACTTGCCTACTACCAAATGGATCGCATATGTAATGTAAAACTTACAAATAGCCCTGATAAAGTACTAGGAACATTCCTCAGGGGATGCTGGCATTACAGGGACTTCAAAGAGCGCTTGTGCCTTACAGATACGATAGCAGATGGCACGTGAATCTGTATAAAAATGAACTGTATTTTCTAAAGTACTGAAATGAATCAGTAAAGCTAAAAAGGCAGCTAGACTGCCACATACAACAAAACCTGCAAAGTCTTCACAGGTGGAAACTGGATTCTGACCAGATGAACTTTTGCCAAATCCTCCGATGGGACCAGCTACTGTTCTGGGCTATTTTTTCTGGTCAGATCTGCTGTGATCTTGAAGGGGCTCTATGAATCAGTGAATATGTGGGTTGGAATTAACAGCAGCTCTGCTTTTTTTTTTTTTCCTTATGAGTCACTGCAGCGCTACTGTAGTGATCATTTTTACTGACCATTTTTTTACTCTGATTTCTACAGTCATTAGTTTGAGTTTGAAATTAATCCAGACAAAGAGAAATGCAGCCAGTGAAAGTTAACACTCATCGATCTATTTTAGATACCACAGGATAACACTGGTTATTTGATAATTCAGATTAAAGCTCATATTCAGAGGTGTTATCTCTAACAGATTGCCCTGCATATTTCACCATTTGTATTTTTAAAGAGCAGTAGAGTTCTGTCATGATAAACTCTGCATTTTACACTACTGGACTGTATTACCATCCCCAAATCCTTCCACCTCCACTAAAAATTGAAACTTTATTTGTACCAACACACAAAATATTTTGTAATAATTATGGCATAAAACAGATGGGTAAAATATGTTTATGTCTTCTATGCTTTTTTTAGATGTGTAAAGGCCACACAAAATTATCACGAGTATTTTCACAAACCCATATCTAAAAATGATCTGAATACCCAATCTGTATTCCTGTTTTTGACGGACGACTCCTTGGATTCCTCAGACTATTTTAGACTTTAGACAGGTTATACCAGTATAATTATGTGAATTACGGGTACAGAGTTTTTTAACCAACATAGATGCATTGCTATAAACCATAAAGGGAAAGCAAAAATCACGATAGAAAAGGTGATTTGGTTTTGCCTCCCAGCCTGGAATAAGACATACCAATCTGTCTAAGCCCATGCTGATGGAAGGGATGCTTCCACTGCTCTATATGAAAATGATTAAAGCAAAATAAAATAAAACACTGACCACTGTTTTCTAATTAGTCATTAAAGCTTCTCCTCAAGTACATATGTGGATCTAAACAAAACCAGAATAAACTCTGAAAATCCAAGCTGTGCACAGTAAAAAATTACTTCTTCTTCTACATAGCATTCACTTGCAGAGGTCTCAGTGGTCACAGATCTACCTGCCCTGCAGCAGGCCTTTCATATCAAAACCATATTTTATCATTAATAATTCTATTTTTAAAAGATAACTTTTAGGTATTGCTTATTCATTCTGGAGACTCAAACAAGTCAGGAGAGATTTTTGCTTTATTTCGCATATTTTATTTTCAGCTCCGTGGTCCTGTGTATTGCCAGAGCTTCAAACACTGACTATTTTCATGACTCAGTCTACAGCACAGCTTACTTGGGCAGTCCCTCCCTCACGTCCACACAAATGCTTGTGGGGTCACACAGTAAAACGCATTAGGGAACTGATAGAGTAAAAAAGTACCTTTTTGTGATGTTTCAAATAAATATAGGAGACACAATTTGCACCATGAGTAACAACACAGACAGAAGAAACAGGCCATGTATGAATGAAGATCTAGTATGCACAAGGCTTGGGCAAGAGATGTACAGCAGGTTTGCTGCACTTCTAAGACAGCTCAAAGAACGGTAAAGGAGTAGGTTATACCTGTGTGGTTCTCATTTTGTCTAAACCTGTACATTCCTTTGTCAACCCAATTTGAGTGATTGGGTTTCTGGGACTTCCACTATAAACATAAAGGTGCACCTTAAGCAGCACATTTTGGGAGAGGGGAGCCCAGGAGGGAATGTTTTTAAGCCACAGTGCGTCGGCAATGAACACTGGCCCTTGGGTCTCAGAGGTCCCACGGCTGCAAAGCAGTGCAGAGGGAGACAACACCTAGTGCCAAGAGGAGTCCCTGCTGCATCGGGCCAGCCTTGCACAGCTCCAGCACCAAAGGCCCAAGCACCCCAAGGGGATCCAGCTGGGGAACCTGCCGCACACACAGAAGTAAGGTCACAGAACCACTTGGGGAATCTTTGTGCTTCTTCCTGGTTTACAGTTCCCAAAGGGCTAGAACCAGATCCAGCGAAATGAAGATTGGCACGAGACAACTGAGAACACTATGAACCACGACTCAGGGAAACAAAACAACTATCTGGTGTCCTCGTCATGTACAATGTTTTCCACAAATGTGATGTGAATAAACATTGTTGTATTCCTTTCTGATAGAAAATAAGCTGGCAACATTTGGGGCACTAGTTACCATCTCATAAGATACCAAATCCTTCACCAGCTTCTGATGCAGCTACACGGTATACTGCAGATACAGGTTACTTGTTCTAAAATGAGGGTTCAGATGGATAAGCCAAATCAGCCTTAAGTAGAATTGCATTTGCAGAAAACTACATCTTTCTAATTTTAACCCCATGAACTGAGCAAAATTATGACCCTTTGAGCTCCAGTAAAATGAACTCCTCAACCATCTTTCAAAAACCAAATAAATACCTAGACTTGTTTTTCACTGCATTTTCTGGTTCATTTCTGACAGGTTCCCATATTACACTTATATGGGGTCATACCATACATACAATACTAATGTATGTCCAGAGTTGGCCTCAAACTCAGAAGGGAGCTTCCAAAACCCGTAGATCTAAATGCAGATCATTTCATCCCACCCATAATATGTTGGAACAGGACATATTCTTCTTTTCCTCTGTAAATCAACACATTCCACAAATGGTTGATCTTTACTACTATGAAAATACTGAAAACAAAAGACAAGCCGACCAGTATCGCTCCTGTAAAATAACAATTCCTTCCAACTGAATATTGTTAGTTATATCCTTGAACTACTAAAAGATGTCACCCAAACTGCAATTTTTACCTTTTAGAGACCATAACTTAAGGAATGATTAAAGTCTAATATGTCTGACATGTTATGAGCAAAGCACAAACTGAAGTATCTGCTAATTAAACTGTTAAGAACCTCTAGCCTTATTTGTTACAGTGAAATAATGCAATACTGCACCTGCTGCTCTGAAAATATTAGTTTGCATACAAATTAAAAGGTCAACAAGGAGATTTCTTTATTTACTAACACAATTTGTGAAGCAGCAATGTATGATAGCTAATTTGGGGTCAGAACTGCTACTATTGCACTGCACAAAAGCAAGCCCATAGCTAAGGCCTGGGACCAGAGGCCACAGAGCTCCCTGAGTCAGGGAACATGCCTGTATTTGTCTATGGGACAAGGAGATGTGACTTGGCTATGGGGGAGCGACTTGCTAGAGGTGGGTTTGGTAAAGGTTCAGGCCGGGAGAGCCTGAACATGAGCTCTTGATTCGGGAAGACCACTAACTCCTTAGGTATCTTCCAAGAGGTCTGCAGTTTAGACAGATAAACGACATTTAGCAGAGGAAGTAACAAAGTCTCTGGACACAGCAGGGGTTAGTGTCATGGCTTGAAGATATTGCTGACAAAATGCTGCCATTCTGCAGAATTGCTGAGCTAAGGGCTGGGACTGGCAGTAGCAGCAGCCACATGGCTACCACTGTGTTCAAAGTTGGAAGAAATGACAGGGCTAGAGTTTGGGCCACAAAGTCCTGCCCAGCAAATACCAGCGCAGAGTAAAACCTATTATCAAACAGTGGCCACGTTGCTTCACTCATATGTGGGACTAGAACAAGCTGCTGACAGAGAATAAAGGCTAATACTAGAACTGGTATTAGGGTCGGCGTTTGGGTCAGCAGATGCTGATGAACTGCAATGATCTCTCAGATAAGAACCAAGATAATTTGAAGATTAGAAGTGGAATTAGGGTTTGTGCAGCCTCTGGAAGGGGCTGATAAAGGGCAGCATCTCATTTGGGTATCAGGGAGGGCCACCCGCCATGATAAAGGGGCCCCATGACAGGACTCTCCACACCCTCAGCAAGCCAAGCACTTCCTGGTGTGCCAGCCCTGCGCTATTCTGTTGACCCAAGACTTACTGGGTGGTGCAAGCGCATCAACCTCCAGGCCCTCCAGGTCCATCGGCCACGCGCTCTGCCGTCCCTGCACATTAATGCACACGGCCCACGGCTGGCCCTCCCAAGAGCCTCCGATTTCTTGTGCCATCGGTGGGGAGGTACCACCTCTCTTTGTGTACGCACCGTGGAAGATGGGGCAGGGAGGCAAACAAGGAAAATACCTCTTCAAAAACACCCAACCCTTACAGCCTGTTTCCCTCTTCGTTTGCACTGACACTGTCATGTCTGAAATACAGCCTGGAGAAGTTAAGCATCTGGCAAACAACATTTTTAATAAATATATTTTCAAAAACGGTGGATAAAGTCTGTGTTTAGTCCTGCTAAGGAGACGAAAAACCAAATCAGCCAAGTCTACAGAGCAGCAATACAAAAGCTTGTCTGTGTCTTCTCCAAACAGGAGTTTTGGCAGTGCTGGTCTTGGCAAAACTTGGCATTCCCCCTTTGCCAGTTCCAGGGAACTGACATCCACCACATTACTTGGAATTTTCCAAGTTCAAGGTTCAGGACTGACCTTGCCCACTTTGTGCTGCAGTAAAGCCTGGCAAGGAACTTATCTATCATTATGTTTTAATCATAAAATAGGCTCACCCACATTAGTGATGTATAGTGAAAAACATCACTCAGTCACAGACAGGACTCGGACACTGCTATGAAACTTAAGGAGAAGGATGAAACACGCAATCACATTTCAAGTACAAAAACATGTTAAATTATATAGTAGAAAACATTATATAGTAAAAAAAAAAAAAAAAATCAATGCAAGTTACATACATCCCATTTTTTCAAGTTCACAATTTAGGGAACATGGGGTAGGCAAGAACTAGAGTTGCTCAACTGAATATGCCAGTCTGCTTCAGCACTCCCTACAGCTTCAGAGGAGAAAGCTTGACAGTGAGTCTCGCCAAGAGGGAACTAGAATGATCAAGCCTCATGGTCACAAGACCACGCTGCTATTGTGAAACAGTCATTGGGTAAATAAGGGTGTGGTCTGCAATATAATTTACCACTGGAGGAAGAAAATGTTATGCCACATCCAAAATATGGTCTTAACTATGAAGAGGTACCAAGACAAGAAAAAAAGGATCTCACTAACCCACACTAATGTCAAAAATACAGCAGAACTTGTGCAACGATGCAGACTAGGTAATAAAGTAAATAAGGTAAACTAGGTAAAACTAGGTAAATAAGTCACAGAGTTAATCCTGGAGCCACTAATTTAGAGAGATGCAACAACAGCAGAGAATTGCATTTTAGCATGACACAGAAGTGACAGTTGAAGTTCAACTCATTTGGGGGAAGTCACAAAAGCATCATATTCCCATAACAACAAGAAATTAATGGCAAAGAAAAAGGTAGGAATTAAGAAACTCATTTTTAAACACACAAATATATTGATAACTTATGCTTGCAGATACCTATTAACAAAGCATAATCAGAAGGGCACCACTCAACATCCTTAACAGTTGAAGCTTGACTGAATCTTTTCCCATCTCTTTTTATGTTTCAAGGAAGTGACCCAGCAGAACTAAAGGATTTCAGAGAAGTTTTCCAGACCTATGGTGTTTCTAGAAACTGAATAAGGAACTTACAAAATAACCACCTCAACAGACCACCAGGCTCAACTCTGTGTATACGAACATTTCTTCTGCCCCTGTACTAAAGAAGCTTCCTCTAGGGTCCAGTCTTGATTATCCCACCAGTTCATGGACTTTTTTTTTGGTGAAGGGAAGTGGGAAAGGATATACTGCCCCTCTCCTTTACACTAATCAGCCTCTACCGGATGCAGGGCTGCTCTGAACAGCTCCCAGGGGGCTGAGGAGGGTGCTTCCCACTCTGCTACTGATGGCCACTTCTGAGGACCACGGCTGGGCCAGAGAGGAGGCACCTCCCTGCCCTCCTGAATGCTTTGACCCAGACAGACTAGGGGTGGTGGGATTTGGGGGGCGAGTAGGGCAGCTGGCAAGGCATCCCCCATCATTGCAGAGAGAAAGCAGCTTCAGTGGCCTCTCCCCTGCTGCTTCTCTGAGGGAGAAAGGAAAGACAAAGGCATTAGGCATGCGGCCTCATTGCTGACGCAGGGAGGAAAGAAGAGGCTTGGAGCAGGAGAAGGAGACACCACACACACACACACACACACATACACACAGAGAAATACATACACACATCGATGACCTAGTGCACTGGGTGGCAAGTGGAGGTAGCAGGAAGCAGAGAGCACCCTGTCACGCGGAAGAGCTGAAGGGAGGGGATGTGAGTCCACCAGGAGAAAGGCACATGGAAATGTACCCATGAACTTCAACCAGGTTTATAAGCATTGGCCCTCACTGACACTTCTCCAAATTAGCTGTGTATACATATACAACAGCATCTCAAACCAAACTCACTCCCAGTCAAACCTCCCAAGAGCTTTCCTCTTTAGTGTCAACCCAACAGAAACAGCAGGTTTTAGCTGAATCCTGTAGAGAACAGGCAGTACACAGTGTCCAGTCCACAGGCACAAGTTAATATACACCTTTCCAAACTGTATTAAACTCAGATTATTTATGGAGTAAACCAATTATACAAATTCTGTAAAAATCCATGTTGTGAATGTGCTTCTACTACAGAAAACTCTCTGGGCATGAGAATTGTTATTGAAAAATACTCTATAGAAAGTAGAGGATTAAATACTTACAAATGATTGTCCACAGTAGCCCAGACAATATTAGAGAACCTCTTGCAATTAAAATTCATAAGCACTATTTCCAAATCTCACAACTCAGGTGAAGAACTGCAATCATAATAATCATTAATGAAATACTCTATTCTGACTCACTCCATACAATTAAGATACTCTTTTAAGAAGGCCTTTGCTTCAGAAGAGGAAGAAGGCAAAGGAACTTGCCTGATAAGGAATAATTAAAGCAATACTGCACTAATGAAAAGGTGAATTACTTGAACTGCCTGTAAACTATCCAGGTGTGCACAGAGGAATGCAATAGATGATATACTGGAAGCTTGGCGTACAGATGAAAGCAAAATGTAGTATCAGTGATATATGCTGCAATAAAATTGATCCTGTACTTTCTGTAGTTTACTGTCAGAGATGAAACACTAGAGCATGTCATTGTTGCAAATGAACTGTGTAGAGGGAAGATGACTTATCATCCATACAGTATCATGTTGGAAAAGAAAAAGAAAACAGCTGATTTGCTTACTGATAAGAACAGTGAAGTAAGATACAAAGCTGCCTGTTACTGTACCTTCATAACATCTTTATAGGAACGAATGGCCTGAACTTCCTCTTTGTCATCGTCATCGTCATCCTCTACTCCTTCATCCAGAGCATCATATCCCTCATCTTTACTCCCATCCGTTTCCGTGGTGTTAGTCATGTGATCAATAAGCTGCTCCAGGGGAGGGCTTAATTCCCGCTCTTCATTGTCCTTCAAACCATAGTCCAGGGCTTTGTATATAATAATCCCTAGTGATTCAATGACCTGTAAATGTGAAAAAGAAACACTTGTTAATACCATTTAAATGGACAAATAGGTTAGTCTTGGAACACTCTTTTCTGATGCTTGTATAACAAACCTGGCAATCAATATGATGATAAACAGCAAAAAATAAAGGTAAAAAATGGATCTCTAAAACTACAGTAGTACCTTACTAGTGCGGCACAGACCATGCAACAGCTAGTCATGTCACATTCCTATTGTTTGCTTATTTCAAAGTTCAAAATAAAAATAATTACAAAATAAAGTAGGACCCTTTAAGATTATTTTGCTCCTCTCCCTTCTAAAATCAAAATACTCTAGATTTTGCAAGTTGCTATTACATGCACATGACCCACTTTTTTGTTCCAGGGAGAGAAGTAAGACTGGAGGGGAGAAGCAAACCAAGACTAAACAGCTTGAGAGGCTTCCTTCCTCCTGCAGTAGCAATGGCAGTTGGAAAGTGGTTTCAGCTGCTGCATCCCTTCTTTGACCTGTGAGATGCCTGCACCAGCCCACAAGGGCTTTGCCTGCCACCTGGGCATACGCAGAGAGGGCTACTGATAAGAGGAGTCATCAGCAATGACCCAGGACCTCCACCTTTCACAAAATTCAGGGTTTCTTTTTTTTTTTTGTACTACATAGACAGGCAAAGCAATGGGGGGATCTTTTACTCAGTATAAGCTAGGAATAAATAAAAACAATTGAATAATTGCTTTGATATTTTAAATACTTAGGAGGAAACACAAGTTATTTCCAATATTATTTCAAAAAATCAAAAAAATTTATCACACATGAGAAGGACTGAAATGCCTAAACCAGATGTAATGAAAATACAATTTCTTGTGCTGCGCTGCAGTGCCTGCTGACAGCGGATTTTGCATTTTGCTAGGAAAACACATCAAAAAATAGAAGGGAGGGCAAAGAAAGCTCATTCTGTCCATTGCTGCTTGGGAACAGGATTAAGGCATTCAAAAGCAGCCCAGCTAAAATGGGATGACAGCTGCTGCTTCCTTTGATGTCCCGCACCAGGGCCCTTACAGTTTGTGCATTCTCATGGCCTGCGAGCAGATTTCCTAATAAGTGCTAAGCTGGCACAGTGCAAAAGCCTCAAACAGCATCAATTCCAAAATCCATCCCAAGTCACTCAGCTCCTTATTTAGGAGTCCTGCTCAAAATCACACTTATGTTGTGTCCAGCAGTGTCACAGAGTCGCCTTGCCAAGAAACAAAGCAGTGAGCACCTTGACCAAGAGGCTGTGCTTTAACTTGCACGAAAACTGCCAACATTTAGCACTTTGAGTAATGCTGGTTTCCCAAGGAGCTTGTGAAACTGCACGGCTCCACAGGAATCGCAAAGGAGAGTCACAGAACCACTCACACTTCTTCCTGCTGACAGAAACACTGTCGATATCACCAGATACTTCAGATACAAAGCTTGACTTACTGCTGTCACGTTGCCTCTAGGATGATCAAATACAAACAAAAAAGGGAAACCTCTTCATAGCTGAACAGATAAATTCATAAATATGTGGTTTATTTAACTGGATATTTGTTCAAAGTATTCATTACTTAAGAAAAAATACTAATTTCATATCTTATTTTTGTTAAAGTAACATAAAATAAACATTTGCAGCACCTAACAAGATGACAAGTGTTGAAATAGCCCTGAGCGATATCTGTGAAATCATCAGATGCATAATAAGAAAAAAAGGGCCTTAGCACAGCATGATTTTAAATCAGAGAATTGAGCACAGCAACACAACTCGGTGACATGGGAATAACTGCACCACTAATGGTAAATGATACCACTTGATTTGGATCAAAAAGTTAATATGAAGTTGAATTTTAAAACTCATTTTATTCCTGCCTGACAGCAGTTTTAGCAGAGGACCGGATCTCGGCAGTTCAAGCAGGGGCTTAATACCTTAAAGAAGTAAACATGAAGCCTGCATCATTACCATGTCTTACTTAGTTCTTCTGAAAGTCATGGCCTCAGACCAAAACAACCCAACCCCCTCTCAACAGCATGGCCCGCAGACTGAGTTTTATTTTGTTGCACTTAAATCATTAGCGAAGGTGCAATTTGGACTCACTGTATCTTTTGAGCTCCTGCATCTGTCTACACTCATGTAATACCATTATTTTTAGACCAAGCTGTGTTCAAGCCTGAGAGACTTCACCACACCGCCTGGATTCAGGGTCGCATAAAACCAATGCACTCACACTGCTCGCACACGCCCCAAGCCCCAAACCACGCAGAGGGGTTTCACACACAAGCACAGGACATAGCCTGGTGCTCTGGCTGTCCTCACAGTCAGTAACACGGGCCTCTTGCAAACAGCTTCTGTAGTTTTCCTGCGTCTTCTACAGGACATAGGTTATAGGACACAAACGGGGATTAGAGAAGCCCTGAAACTTTGGCTGCTGAGATGAGACAAGCGCCTTTGAACTTCCCCACGAGGACAGCAACCCGTCACAACACAATCTGCATTACCAATGCATTGGTTTTTAAGAATCAGGAGAAATCAACTTCATTAAAAAAAATCCTATAATTAATTTTTTTTAATGCTGAAATCCCTTACCAACAGCCCTCCAAAATACTTCACTGGGAGAACCCAGAGCTGGCGTTAGCCACAGGGCTCACTGCGTGGAGCCCTTCTTGGCTGCCAGCTCTGCCAGCAGCCCCAATAGTTATCGGTGGCACTTGGCCCGTCTGCACCAATGTGCCCATCCCGCGGCCGCCTCCTGACTCTCTGCACTGGGCTCTGCACCCCGTTTCTTCTGCTTGTAACAAACACTTCATTTTCAGGAAGATTGTTAGGATAAACCATTTGCTTATCTACCTTATTACTAGATGTCCTACATAGGACTCAAGAGCAACCCATGGAAAAGGACGTTTAAATAGGTTGCTGTAAGAGATTTGCTGCTGTCAGGACATGCCACGGGTATATATATTAATGTAGGTTTTACTGTCATGTTCTCTTCTGGCAAAAGGATAGCATTAACCACATTTTAATAGCCAGGGACATTGCTAAATTTAAATGTGACCGCTAAACTAGAACAACTTGCAATAGACTGTGGAACCAGAAGAGCAAAAATTTTCAACTGTTTCCTGCTGAGCAGTAAGGATGCCGAGTATTTCCGACAAATCTGATGAATTAGTCACTACAAAAGAATATAGACATAAGATATAGGATTATTTAACTTCTGGGTGGTGTTACTTTGTTACTGAAATAGAGAGATACCACCTTCTTCAATATAATGTGCCTTGGCATTTAATGCAAAGCTGTAAGAAAAGAAAAGCAAAAACAAAATCATAATATGCAGGGTCTAACAGAAAATAAACATAAAAGGAAATGGAACACCCTCTTTTTAAAAGATTCAGTTTGTTTCAGATGTGTTTAGAGTTACGAAAATTTCTTTGTCATATCCAGGGTATCCAAAATAATTTCATATGCGTGGGCCTGTGAACGCACAACATGGGTGAAAAGACCTACTTAGAGAACAGTTTTTGTCATACACCTCTACAGTAAACACATTCAATGGAAGAGGTCCTGATTAGAGACACAGTCAGCTTAAAGCACCAGGGGAGGGTGAGCCATTTTTTGTTTATCTTTCCCTCATTAATGCGTAATGATTAAAGCAATTAAATGCTCTTGGATTCAAATTGGGGGG
>JAWLRI010000275.1:596180-620062 GCA_034781795.1 Crypturellus tataupa
TTCAAATTGCCCCCCCCCCCCCCCAAAAAAAAAATGACAGTCATTTAACTATAAATTTATTGAGACTCAAGTGCAATATAATTCTCCAAATCTCCAATTTCTGAAAGAAAAAGCCGACAATTATAAACATGTTTTTGGTTGTCCAATTTGACTATGGAGACTTTGGGGAAGAACAACCCCGGACACCAACACAGATTAGGGGTTGACCTGCTGGAAAGCAGCTCCGCAGAGAGTGATTTGGGAGTCCTGACTGACAAGTTAACCCTGAGTCAGCAGTGTGCCCTTGCGGCCAAGAAGACCAATGGGATCCTGGCGGTACCAGGAGGAGCGTTGCCAGCCGGTCGAGGGAGGGGATCCTGCCCCTCTGCTCAGCTCTGGTGAGGCTGCACCTGGAGTAGTGGGTGCAGTTCTGAGCTCCCCAGCACAAGAGGGACATGGAGCTTCTAGAGAGGGTCCAGCGTGGAGCCACAAAGATGATTAAGGGCATCTATCTTTCAATGAAAGACTAAGCGAGCTGTGCCTGTTTAGTTTGGAGAAGAGAAGGCTGAGAGGAGATTTGATTAACATGTTCAAGTACCTGAGGGGTGACTGTAAGATGGATGGGGCCAGGTTCTTCTCCGTGGTGGTTGGTGACAGGACGAGGGGTAATGGACGTAAATTGAAACACAGGAAGTTTAATCCCTATCTGAGGAAGAACTTTCTTCCTATGAGGGTGACAGAGCCCTGGCACAGGCTGCCCAGAGAGGCTGTGGAGTCTCCTTCTCTGGAGATCTTCCAAACTCGCCTGGATGCCACCCTGTGCCATGTGCTCTGGGTGTCCCTGCTGGAGCAGGGGGGCTGGAGCATATGATCTCTAGAGGTCCCTTCCAAACTCAATCATTCTGTGATTCTGTGAGATTACCTAAGGAAACCTGATATACATTAGCATAAATGAATGCAGAATTTACTCCATTATATTTCCTCTTCTGCATTAGGGCACTGGACAAAAACTAATTATCATTTTTCTTCCAGGTTTTGTTCACATGTTACAATTAGGTAAATATTTACTTTTTTATTTAAGACAATCCTCTACCCTGACAGAATTTCTCTGAAGTCACAGTTCACCCTAGGGAAGAACAAAATTAAATTTCTCGATTCAACTGGAATCTGTAGCAGTACCTGAAGCTCCAATAAAAGAATGAGGTACAGTAATCATGTAGCACAGGTGGTAAAAGTCATTCTCATGTAGTTAAATATACCTCTAAACATATCACAGTTTTAAACACAGGTGATATTAAGGTCCTGATCCTGATCACATTTAAGTGATTTAAGGTAGATACCAATTATATAAGGAATTCTCAGAGTGGGATATATTGGCTGAAGCAAATAAGCAGAATGGGCAGATTGTTACGTTTCGCTATGCCAGACTTAAAATAGGCTTAAGACACTCCTAAAAACAGCCTATGGACTTAGAATTTTAGATGTGATATCTCTCTTGTTTTTGTTTTGAAGCATTTTAGGATCATTGTCTACAAAGACAATTTCTACAAAGTCTTCATTTACAATCTTAACAGCTTCCAAGCTAAGCAAGTGAAATCCCTAAGGACTAGGGGAATGGACTATGGAAATGCTATTTGGAAGTACCAAGAGAAAATGTTTTTTCCTTTAAGTTAGAGACACAAAATCGGACCATATTATAAAATTTTGTTCTAATTCCCTTTGCATGTAAAATAAAGACAAAGGTATCATTATTCTTCAGAGTAATGCCTCATAAACCTAGCATAATCTTTTTGAAAATTTACAAATGAGGACTAAGCTCATGAACCTAAAGGTATCACATTATCACATCTGAATCACCTAATATTGTGTCTTTCTTGTCCTCCAAAATTACTATTCTTCTCTGCACATATAACCCTTCAATATTCCCAGGTTTACTAATTTAAGTCAGGTTCTAACAAAGGGATTTTCTTTCTTTGTAGATAATAATGAAGTATAAACTTTTCTATTTAAAATGAATGAGGTGAACTACCTTAATAAACCAAAAGAAAGCAAAGCACTTAACTACTAAAATTATACCAAGCCACAGAAATTTCAGAAATTGGCAGAAAATGACATCTGTTGTATCAGCCTTTTGAATAGCGCTCTGTCTGTATTACAAAAGAGTACGAATTTAACTAGGACAAGAGATTTTCCATAAAGAGATTATAGCAAGTTACTAGCTCAAGTGAAACCGCTATAAATTAAAGTGAAATTAGTTCAGCACCTCTAATGTTCAGAATTCATGGGAGACTGGTCTAAATTTGGCTGTTACTACACGTCTGCCTGTAGTGTAGGAATAGAAGAATAATCAAAAAAGCTAATTTAACTTGAAAACACTTAGTTTTGATTCAGTTCAATTTACTTGGGTCAGGAAGCAACACAAAATCGATGCCAGTTTTACTCAAAATATCTACAGAGTTCAACTAATCCACACTAAAATTCCATTTGTATTAACTTTCTGGCCTTTCCATAGCAGATTTCTGTTAATCTACTGCACTTGTCTAGTTCAGGCTTGGCTCTTGTTTAATTAATCCAAAAAAATGAAAGTGAGTAAACATCTGCTGCAATGTAAATCATTTCTTCTCCTGTGACTCAAGAACTTTCTCACACCTATTTCTCCCCAAATTAACTTAACTACAAAAGCCAAGCAAACAAAGTAACTGTGCAATGAAAGCTACCCTTTTAAACACAAACCCGAGATTAATTAAAGCACCGCATCTGCTTGCATGTCACGCAAGCTTTCTATCAGGGCTCTCTCCACAAAAGCTACATTGGGTTCACAGTGTTTCTCAGAGTGGTGTAGGTATTTCCTGTGTTTCACTGATGACGAATTTAAGAGAGATTAAGCATTTGAACAAGCTCACATGGAGCTGGGAACATGACATGTTTCCAGGTTTAACTACAGTTTCCCTCAAATCCATTTTCTTCCTTTCCTGAACAAATGTGCTCTTTTGTCTCCTGATCTGACTTCTTTCCAAGCAGCCAAGCTTTTGTAATTTCAAGATTTGATTAGCTCAAAGCTCATTAAGAAACAAGTCCAAACATGGCAGAAGCTCCATTTTTAAGTTCGGTGTTATGAGAAGAGGCTCAAGCATCTTGCTGCTTTGTACTAACGAACACACATCATAGCTACATGCAAAACTCAACAAAGATTTAATGCCATTCATCTTCAAACTACTGAACATGGATGGGGACATCAAATAACTATATGGAGGTTGCTCTTTTCATCCATACTTTAGAAAAGCCTACGGGATACTAACTTTTATTGCCCAGCAAGCCAAGACTAAGTGCTTCTCTTGGCTGTACTTAGACACATCATTTATTTGCTAGGAAACTAATGAGAATTTGCAGAGATGGCCTGAGAACAAATAGCTGAAACTTACAGGCTCTTGTTGAGAGTTTTTCATTAGTCAGATATGCAAAGAAACATGGATGAGGTTGGCACTAAGGACCTGATATGGAAATATGGGAATTTGCACATGTTACGATGATAGTCTGAGGAGATACTACTCTGTCTAGGCCACACAGGAGCTCTGCAGGTGTCACACCAGCTCATCACCGCAGGCTGACCGAGCCGCTGTGAGGTCCTTGTCCTATGAGCACTCTGCCATATCTACTTCTCAAAATCAAAATTTTTATAACTCATGTTCCCTGCAGATATAGAGGCAGATGTAGGCAGATTTTCTACCACATTCAGCTCTTGATCTTTCTAATAAAGTATTCAGCTGAGCAGAGAGCAACCAAGTTTTTAAATATTTAGGCCTGAGTGGGAGTGGGGTTCACTCAAATATTTACACGCGTGTTAGCTGCACATATCTTTGTGAATAACAAAAAGGCTAAGGTAGAAAAAAGGGTGTAAGCACACCAATTAACAAGATTTATTGCCTCAGAATTCACGGCCAAACTCTCCAGCCTACTAAGTACATTTTGCACTACTTCAAAAACCTGAGTGTCACATTGAATTAGGCCTAAAAAAGCCAAACTCAAAGTTCTCCTGGGTCGACTGATGAAGTCCGTTCCTGCTCTAATCACACTGCTATCCTTTGCACAAGGAAAACAAAACAAAAGCAACACAACAAAAATAAAGCAAAATACCCAAACTCAGGCAGAGAGGGAGTATAAACCTCCCTGTCAGAATGAGATCCCTACCTGCAAAAATAAAATGAGGTGCTAGTACTCTGGCAAGTTCTCGTTTGAAGACGTCATTTTCTGTCAAATATCATCTACAGTTCACAGTATATAATCTCTAGCTAAGCATGATCATTGCATGTCATCATAGCACCTCCATGCCAAACTCTAGTTGCCTACCAAATTTGCTTAAGCTATACCAGCCAAAGTATTTAAAATCTGCATTTAGTCTTATCCTTATGCATCTAAATTCCCCAGTAAAAAACTGACCTTCCTGGCCCCATTCTGCAACACAGGCATTATGTGGGCTGTCGATAGTAAATGAGCCATTTCCAAATATAAAAACGTGGGGAAATGAAGGACATCTTCCTAACTGCTTATTCCTTGTGAGACCTCAGACTAGCCATTTCTCATCTCATGTAACAATTTCACCACCTGTTATATCTGAGGATATTGACCCGTTTTGAAAGCTTTGGACGAAAACTGCTGTGCAAGTGTAAATTATATGTCTGCATGTCACATACTCAAACTTAAACTCAGCTGGAAGTCCCTCTAATCACTCTGTTTTTCCTGTGATTTTTGTTCTCTATAAACCAGAGGAACAAAAAAAAATTGAAGAAAAGCACATCCCTGAGGGTAAGGGTTAGGCTTATCAGCTGAGTGCAATGCAACATAATAAATTGCTTTCCTTCGAAAATATAAAGCAAAACATAACAGTGAATTATTTTAATATAAATAACACAGGTAGACAGAGAAAATAGCTACTATCATCATAGCATCAGAGTGTTCTAAACTTCACGGGAAATAAATTCTGACAGCATCATCCCTTCATTCTGCTATACTGATTTAATTATATCTATATCTCCTACATCACTAGTGTACACTCTAGCAAAAGAACATTTTACAGCTTAAGATACAGGAAGGAATAGTAAAATATATTTTTAATGACTTTGGACATTGTGGCTATAGATTTTGATCCTTAATTTATTACAGAATCCCTAGTTATTTTTAATATCCACTGAGATTTTAACCTTTTATAGATTTGATGGTGTCTCCATATCTTTTCTGTGAATGTGTTTTTGTCATATGCACAGCACGACTCTTTCTATTATAACTCAAAGCGAAATTGCCTGGTGATCTCTTCAGACAAAACAAAGTGGGGGAAAAAAAAGGCTGCTTTTAGATGGTTCCCTAACAAGTTAAATAATGTTCCCGGAAGGAAAGAAAAGCCAAGCAACGTAACGATCACAAGGTTCATAAGGAAGCCAAAATTAAGCTCTTTGGGAGCAATCTGCTGCATCTCTGTGAGAATGTTACCCCTGGAGGCGAGAAAGTGTCCCAGGCTAGCAAGGAAACGAATGAATTGAAGGTACCCTTCCTTTAAATAAAAGAGATGCCCATTTTATGCCACCAGAGAATCCTTGATCCTGTTCTTTTGTTTTATAACATCGCTCAAAAGACTAGAGAACTAAAAACATAAGAAAATTATCATCGTAATGCAAACACAAGCCTTGTTTTAACTAAATCATTATATTCGTCAATAATCTTGAAGGAGTTAAGGATCTTCCATCAAACTGGATAGAAAGAATATGCACTTGGTGCCCTCCCCACAGGGAATCAATCTTCAGTACTTCAGATGGCAAGGCACAATTTATTTCTGCAAATTCTAGAGCAAAGAATGGCAGAAATTGGTTTTATTTTCTTCGTGTTAGCCCTTTTGCATGGATGATTTTTCTCCTTTGTCAAGTGAGTATGTTAAGTCTTAGGACAGCCATGAAGCTGCAGGTGCTCGTATAACCCACAGATCAGGAACAAAGACACAAATGCCGGTTTGGGGATGGTGGGGTAAACACCTCGCAAAGCAAAATGGTATTTTGTGGTGTGGGGACCAGTAGTAAGCGTTAGACACACAGTAGTGAGGCCCCTTCGGAGGGCACGCTGGTGGCAGTGATGGTGTGACTGTGACTGGCCAAAGTGCTGGAGGGCAGACAGGGAGGGCGGGACACGGGGCTTATCCTGGGCTTTCAACCTTCATTCTGCTTCTAGCTGGGTCTGTGCGGCTCTCAGGTCTTCCAGATCAGAAAAATGACCATGCTGGAAAAGGTCTCCTTTTCCTTATCAGCCTCGGAAAAGATGAACTGGTGAAACAGGGCAGCTGATACCCCTGACCAGCCGACCCTCACAGCTGTTGCTTCAGCTGCAGGGCTGCCCATCAGCACCTCAGCGTGGGCCACAGGCATTTTAGGGTAATATAAAATTAGACAAGTCAGTAAAAGCAAGACACTATAAACTAGACTAACTAAATAAAAGAAAAATGTAATATTATTTCAAACTAGCAGTTACTACCAAGGATTTCTGAACACCATATCTAAACATATGAAAGATCTCAAAACAGAGCAAATTACTCCAGATACGGTGTTTCCTTTTCGCCTTTCAATTTTCTAAAAACCGAATTAAATAAAATCCTTAAAATCAAATCTGCAGTTCTTCTTAGAAGTGTTTTTACTTGCACACAATTCGTGACAGTTTAACAAGGCCCAGATTCAAAGGCAAAAACAGTTGCGCTCATCTAATTGAGCTAACAAAAGTGTATCCTGCCTGAGTGGAATTCCACTTTCTGTCTACCCAGAAAAGTCCCTATTTTTAGATGATCAACCTGAAATAATGAACAATGTTTGTAATCATTTTAAAAAGCTCCCAGCTAAAACTTGCCTTCCATGAACTGACTGACCGATGCAACTACTTGAGAGTGTTTAAGAGCATGTCTTGACCTACATATTTATACAGAGAGATTTAGGGCGGAAAAGGAATTTTTCTTTTCCTTACAGACAAAGCACACCTAAAATGGTGGATTATCACTCACTAGAAAGCAAGGAAGAAGGAGAAGCTTCCCACAGTGTGTGTATGCTTCAGTAGTTGCTGTTCCTATAGGTATACTATAAAAAATTTGTGGTAGGCAGGATGGATGGCCGCCACGACAGACACAGACTATTGTAACTGTTCAGAAATTCTCAGCTGAGAGCAAGTTTAAATATTCTACACATATACATGGTATCTGCCCAAATCTGTATTTTTAACCGTTTGACTATAGCTGTTTTTTTCTGGCTCATTTATAGCTGCTTCCTCCAAAAAGCACCTTATCTTACCATGACACTAACAGTTTATCCTGTGTTGGACTCTATTGCTTTTTTTCAAGGTTTTAACAACCCAAGTCTATTGCTAATGTCAGGATGTTCCGAAAGTTCACTTGTCAGTGATTTCTAAGGAGTGATAACCATTAATGTTAAACCTAGGAAAGGAAACTTAAAGACACTACCAGGTCAGCTAAAAACATTTGGAATTTGCAGCATTCATTACTGAAGGCCCACATTTACACTGTCTCTTCTTCAAGCACATTTTTGCTACTGCATTAAAAAATCTGTACATAAAACTAAGCATATTTTATTGCTCTTCCGTAACTGGGTAACTAAGAAATACCTACTCACGAATTATGGCAGCATAGAATAAAATTTCATAGTCCTACTTCTGCATTTACTACCTTGTGTGTGCTGAGCATGCTGTGGAACCATGACGGTAGGGGAGATGATAGCTTGATTATACCTAAATTATCACTATTCATAAGCTTGTATATTAACGCTAAAGCATACTGTTTTGAGTCAATGCAAGCAAACAATAAGATAATGGGAAAGCAATGTATTTTATATCCTCATCTTAATCAGAAAATTGGAAAGCACCACAAATTTGAAAAGGTGATATACTTTCAGTGATTTGGAAATGATTTCAGAAATCACTTTCAAATACTTTCTTTCAAGTAGAAGTGAAAATATTGACAGAATGGGAAAATTCTCTTTGAGATGAAAACCACAGTCCTGTTTTGCTAACGTCTGCCCACCCACAGGTGTACAATAAGAAACCACCTTTCATTGGTTTTTATAGAGTGCTTTAATTGAAGTCCTTAAATGAGAATGCTGTTCAATTCTTTTCCTAGGTGTTGGTTTGTGTTCAGATTGAAACCCTGGAAATTCTTGAAAATTCTAGGGTGGTGGTTACTATTATTACAAAGTATAACTCCACTACAATAAGGAGAAGAGCTAGAGTTTCCTTTAGAAACAGAAATGCCAGTAATTCAAATATTCTAAACTATTACAGTCTGGTTTTCCTTCTCTAAATAGTCAGTGAGAATGTATTTTCTTGGTGCTACAGTGTTATGAAACTGTGCAAACAATTATCATCAGCGTAAAATTAGCAGAGGAACATGACAATAATCATAAAATAACATATCTAAAATATAATCTGGAGCTTTGAATATTAAAAGATGAAATAATATAGGACAAGCTCTAAGAGGTATGGGTAGAAGGTGCTACTTAAAACCTTGAAGCTTATGGTTTCAAGTAGCACGTTTTATCCATGCCTCTTAATACTATGCAAAAAATTGTATGCAGGCTTGGCAATGGATATTCTGAGTTAAGTAAAATAAGCTAAAACAAAAAGGAAAGTTTAATATTAATAGTAAATTCTATTTTATAAAAGTTTACATACAATTATGCTCTAGCAATGATATCCATTTGACTTGTTTTAGGACAGTTCTCACAGCTGTTCCACTTTTAGTCAGACTGTGAATAATGAAGCACAGATGAGATCTATAGTAACCACCCACAGCACCCTAAGGATAACTAAGGCACTGTAACTACCCTCTCCCAAACCACACCAGTACAGTGTTCTTTTAATCTCGGTAGCATCCAGCACGCAATGTGGCTATCATCTCCCCTCTGCTGCTGAGAAAGCTGTGAAATGGGAGTGATGCACAAGGACTTCACCAAGTCCTGGCCACCTCCACTAACAGAAAGAAACTACATCTTCTCTTACCTAAAACAAAGTATTCAGGGAGGCCAAAAGGATTTTGAATTCTTTAGACCCATCAAATGCAGCCCCTCTTCCCAATCAGTACTGAACTAACACTTCTTGATCAGCAAAAGGGAGGACAATAGCTTCTCAAGGAAAGCCAAACAGTGTCTGCAAGCTCAGTTTTCCAAAACGTGTCTTTCCTTCCCTGTAAAACCAAATCACAACATTTATAATCCTTCAAGAGCAGGAAGGATGCCTCTGAAAAAAAGCTACTAATAGAAAGATATATATTCTTTATTAAAACACATGGTGCAATAAAAATATTTATCCACCAAAGAACTGCTTAGACTAGAAAAGAAGGGCTTTTTTTCTTGTTTTTCTTTCTTTTGCCTGTTTTACAGTGCCTCTCAAACATTAATGAACTCTTGTTTCATGACAAATTTTATCAGATGGTTTTGGACACTACACAATATGATATTTTAATGCAATCTCAGTGGTTGATAAACTCACTGCGCTCTTCTTTACACCATAGACTCTTCAATAGGTTCAAAAACAAACACAGACAAGAACTATTACATTTTTATCTAAATAACCTCCACCTGAGATAACCTGCATCCTTTAGAAAAGAGCTGAAAATAAATCCTCAGATAATCTGTCTCCTCGGAAATCAGGCACATGTGGTGACACTGCAGACAATTAGGAAGAAAGGAGCTTTTCAGGGGGCCAAGTGCGGAGGGGGGGAATAAATGAAAGGGGAACTGCAAGGAAACAGCATTTAAGAGTAAATGACACCTTACATAATTGCAATGCATACATATAAAATGACACTGCTGATTCACTGTGAAAAAAGGAATCTGAAAACAAGGCAAAAACCTGATAAGCAGGGTGCTATGCAGCCATTAATGGATCCCCGGTCTCAAAAACAACCAGCACTGAAAGCACAAGTGGATATGTGTTCAAAGCCATTTTATCAGGGAGCTCTTTAGGAGAGAGATCTCTCAAAGGAGTGTTTTCTAAAGAGGAGGTAACCCGAGGGCAGAGCGGGGTTTGCCCTAGACGCCTTGCAGGGGCTGCCAGGCTGCCCCGCAGCGAGGGAAGGCAGGGGCCCGCAGCGCGGTGCCGCACACGAAGCGGCGCAGAGGCAGCCCGGTGACACGGGGCTGCCCGTGCGGCCGCACCAAGGCCGCCCTGGACGCACTCGCTGGGCTCAGTCCTGCTCGCCAGGGCGCAGGTCGGGTATCCGCAGCTGCCGGTAACCCGAACTCTGGCAGCGTTCAGAGGAGCGCAGTTAAAAAGAGAGGAGAAAGCTTTACTGTCTCCTGAGTGCCCGAGTCCAACAGGCAGAAAAGGGAAAAAAAAAAAGAGAGAAAAGAAGGTTTGTATTATTAATAATGAAGGGTTGGCTTGATCTTCTCTTCCTTCTCGCTCTCGTTCCCAAGCCATTGGGCATTGTTAGACGTCTGATTTTAGTTTCAGATGTCACAGATACCTCTCTTTGCATCTTTTCCAAGCAAAATGGAATAAAAGAGGAGGGTTTTAAAAATTTTAAGGGCATAAGAAAACTTGTTGAATCTCCTGCTTTCACTGTTAATTATCAACACTAAACAGATTTAATTAATGCCATCCAAATGGAAAAATGAATGTAATCTATGCCTTCGGCATAGCATGAACCAAGCAAAGGTCAATAAAGCAACTCAGCATGGCTATTTTGTTAATGTTATTTTTGGTAGAATGGTCTGCGCAGGAATATTCAGTACGAGTAATTCCACTAACTGATTTTTGATCACTGTTGTGAAGTGTAAGCTTTAAAACCAAAGTATGTCCTCAGACAGTAGGATGTCAGGTCACGATGCAGGGAAATACTGTAATGTGTGCGCAAGAGTCCCTATCGTGCTTGAATGGGCAACATTGATTTTGCCATTTCCCAGCTTCCACATGCTCAAAGACCACAAGTTTCATTTGTGAAAGTAAGAAAGAAGAACAGGGCGAATAAAAGCAACCTAGATCTTTAACTCTATCACAGCATTAATGTCAAGACCCATGTGAGCTGGAACCTCTAACCCTGCCCAGTGGGAGCAGCAGGATCGAAGTACCAGGCTCGGCTACTCTCTTCCCGCAGACGGTTTCATCCCTGGTAGATACTTGCAGATAGAAAGTTTTTTCCCTGATGCTTCTGATGAGGAGCACATGAAAAGTGCCTGCCCTATACGCCCTCCATTTCCACAGCCTTAAGTCCGTCATTCACCCTGTTTCTTTTTCTGAAGGGAAGAAAAAGCTAAGTTGTACTAAACTCCAGCAAATTTTTATTGATAAAGCTTTCACCCCTGCTGTTTGCAATAGTGACTTCAAATACAGAGACAAGTCAAGGGTCTTTGTTACCTTGTGAAAGTAACACAACGTAAATGCAGAATGGGATCGAACTGCTGTTTCAAGAACACCTTCAGTTAGTCTTTTTCAGTTTGTGCACTCCTGAATTTTCAACTTTACTCATGTTCTTGCAACATGCATGTGTGTAGACACACTCACCTCACACATACCTTCCTTCATAATGATCTTTTAAAACGTGTGCACATATTCCACTCTACAAATCTTACAGCTTATGTGTATGTACTGTGTGCACATATGTGACCACACATGCGCTCAGAAACACCATTCCCTGCAGAAGTACGTCCATTTTCCTATCCATTCCCTGCTACAGGCTTTGAAGCTAAGCTGCTTATGAAGAAAGAGTTGAATCTACTATTTGCTCTGGAAGCTTAACAGTTAACAGTTGCTTGATACCAGATTGCCTTAAGTTACCTAATTTAAGTGAAGTTTGCGCAGTTTAGTCAACTACCTATTGCTAGGAGCATCCTCATGTTTCAAAGCGTAGGCCTGTTCAACAGAGCCTGTAAAAATCAGTTTGTTTTTTCTCATGCTTGACTTGAACAAGCCTCATTTGCCAGTGTTTTCCAATGTGATTAATCAAACTGTGCACTTCAGCACAGTTTGAACACACAAAGGTTCTCTTTATAAAATGTCCAAGGTGTTACATTAAATTTATCATGAAAATGATAATTGCCCAGAATGCTATAATTAAATTTTAAAACCCATATCCTTAGCCAACTTCTATCTGGTCAAAATCAGTCAATTTACATTTAGTTTACTGCCCTTCTTGAGGCTCCTTTTTCCCCTTTTTCACCCTTTTTTAAGAAGCAGCCATGGGGCCTAGAAAAAGGGACTTTCTAATCCTACTGTTCTTTCCAACTACTGCTGCTAATACATGGAAAAAGAGAGCAATTATTTCTAGACATTTAACGGTCTTAAAGAGTTTAAAATCAGCTCTTAATAAGATCATGGATGAACCTGTGAGCACAAACACTTCTTCAAAGGTATGCTGAGAAAAGCAAAAAGATTTCAGCCAGTGTAAGCATTACCAGCTGTTTAAATGAGAAAACTTCATCCTGCTAGAACGACTAGCTTTGCCTTTGACAAATGTTTTTTTATTGTGTACCCATTCACAGACAAATATCTTGCAGGTTTCCGTTTGGTTTTCATTTTAAACACTCTTGTCAGCAAATGCCAGGAAAAAAGCTAAAGATGATTACAAGTTGCATCCAATTCCAGTTTGATTTACAACATAATTCTGCTTAGTTTTGTGGCAAGACTGTGCATGACAGTAAAATAATAAAATAAAAGGAAATATATGCAAATGTTCTATTAAAGAGTATCTATTGTCACAATGTTAATGCTATAAGTATACAGAAGGACATCACCAAAGAGCTTTTAACAGCAGGGACTGTTAGAAACACTGACTAGCAAAATAAGCAGGAGTTTTACTCAGCGCCTGAAAAGGCCCAAGGGTCAAGAGCACAAAGCTTCACTTTATAAGGAGGGAGAAGGAGAGCTAAGAAAGGACTTATGTAGGGTTGTTTTTATTCCTCTTTTTTTTTCAAAATTGCAAAAAAGTAAAGGATTGAAGAAAACAGTTTGATTAGCTTTTAATTAATGCCAAGGATTTTTTTGTTCACATAGAAAAGCCATTCTATAACAGCGAGCACTCATATGTTTTGCCTCAATATTAAAAAAAATAAATAAAACAGAATCTTGCACATAGTCAGCTTAAGGAACTCAAAACAAAGGCTCAACAGAGTATTGGAGTGCCAGGAAAAAGGAATGATAAAGATACTTTGCTTTCTAAAAGCACACAGACCCTCCTGTAGGATCTGGTGCTTATTTCACTGACAGACTGCTTCAGCACTTAATATTTGCATGAGCACTAATTCAATACTATTGATTTATATCACATTTTTTTTTATGTTCACTCTAAGAATTCATTTAAATAAAGCCTTGAAAAGGCAAGAAAGCCATCAAAATAAAAATTACATGGGAGCTAGAGCAGATTCAAGAGTCAAGTGAACAGATAATCAGGTGATATGGGAAAGCCTCATGAAGATTTAATTTTTAATCATTAAGACATTTTCTTTCCTTACATGTAAGCTTCTTAACGCTACAAGTCAAAGCCCAGGGCCCTGCAGAGCGGGCTCCGGGTGGCAACGGGCACACGGTGTCCTTCCTGCTCCACTTCATGAAGGTCTGGAGCTTCAGAAAAAGATCAGAAAAAGAAACAAGAACAAAAAAATAAAAATGGTGGTGGGCATGGTGATAGGGAGAAGAGGCAGACAGTCACAGCCAGGGATTATTCATTTCCTCGGGAACAGAGGCTGGGGCTGGAGCACTTGCCTTCGAGGAGGGGCCTGTTCAAGCCCACAGAAGGGAGGGCTCTGGGGCCGGTACCTGCAAAGAGGTAATAGAGAAGAGAAAGCCAGGCTCTTCACTGAGATGTACAGGGCAAGAACGAGGGTCAGTTGCCACAGATGGAAACAGGGGAAAGTTCTGCCTGGATATAAAGGAAAATTAAAATCACAGGAAGGATACTAAGCACTGCAAGTGACTACTCAGAGATGGAGGGCCCTGAGCAAAAGGGTCTGAATTCAGGGTTGTCCAGAGATCCCTTCTAACCTAATGATTCTATTTTGATTTTTTAGGCAAACATATATCTCCAAATTTTAATGTTGTGACTGTGGTGGCAAGAGCAGTGTCACTGCGGTAAGCATATTGATGGCTACGAGCTAACTTGTGAGTAGCAGTAAATGCAGGAATCACAAGGAATACTTTTTTAATAGCAATGCAATAATTAATCGTCATTATGGATGTTAAAAGTAAGAACCCAGTCTGAGAGGCTCAGTATTTTTTAGGTATCATCTTCTCCTAAAACAGCATCCTCCTGAGACCATGAGTTCATGCATGTGCAAACACATACACAGTATTATTATCTCGCTATGGAATAAATACTGTTGCTCTGTGTTATTTAAATGACAGTATAAAAATCCCCGAAGATTTATGTGTGACTATGTTGTAATAAAACAGTTTCCAGGACTGGTGTTTTGTCTGGCAAACAGGGAAGCAAGAATTTTCTCAGCAGGCTGATTAACAGTCGAATTATCTATGCACTAGTGTAAGCAGATAAATTGTAATTATAATGTGATACTTTATACAGTCTTGAAGTACAGCAACCAAATATTCTGAAGAAGTAAACATCCTTACAAACCCATAGGAGACTGACTCCTGCTGTAACCTGTGCTCGTGTGCTGCCTGGCTGAGCTGCCTGCGACACCGAGTGCTGCCGGGCCTAGGGCATCGCGAGCCGGGCCTGGCATGGGAGCTGCCGGCTTGGAGGCCAGGAGCTGCCCCCCAAGGTCGCCTTGGAGAGACAGAGCAGGAACAGACTGGAAGTAACAGGAGACACATTCGGGACATACTCTTGCATATTCAGAGCAACTCCTGATTATGTGGATAATTTATTACAAGATCTGAAAGAATCTCCATAGGTGACTGGTTTGCTAAGGTTTTCCTCATTTGAGCAATTAAACAGTTTCCTTGGCTCGCAGAAGGGCTGTGATTGTACAAAGCTAGTCAGCTCTGAGATCCTAGGTAGAAGCACATTATAAAATCCAGTAGGTCACTCTCTTCCCTCAGGAATGGTAAAAGGCATGAGATGTTTCCATCAGAACAGCTGGTCTGCACCAGCAACCAAAACAAAAAGGTTGCTTTTTCTTTTTGTTAAAGTAAAAATACTGCTATTATATTCTGTTTTTGCTAGCTGAAGGCTCAGTTTATAGGTCACATTCAGAAATTGGTTACAAATAACACCTTACTTTTCCCCCCAGGAGGAGGCTTTGTTACAATGCTTCAGAGGATTCTTCATTCAGGCAATGTATCTTTTAAAGAAAGACTTTTTATTTTGCTTTTAGCTGCTTTTTATGCTATTTTTTGTAGCATAAAAAGGCTATTCCTTCCCTAAATGCTTTTCTGAAATATAAATATTTTTAATTATATTAATAGGGCATAACATATGTCCTTTGCCACATACATCTAAACAAAAGGTCTGTTGCTCTGTATGCAGGTTGGGCAGTAACAATTATATCAGATGAACACAGCAATGTAATTTATGTCTTAGATATCCCTTGGAGTCTGGTAAAAATCTGGGAAGATTTTTACCGAAAATGAAATAATAAAACCTTGGTTTAAGACAACTGATGCTGTGGGTAGCCCAGCAATCACAGAAAAACTAACCTAAAACATAGGTACGTTAACATATGCTTTGTTGCACTACATTTTTCCAATTGCACTTGAAATATTAGTTACTTGCTCTCATGTATTTCTCAGAAGACTCATGCATTTTAGCCTGTTTCTTACAATTACAATATCCGAGTTATGTAAGAGAGCTTAAGGCTTTGTGTTTGTTTGCTTTCAAGTGAGTCTCCTTGCCATTAAGCAGAAAAAGCCAAGCCCCAGAAACTCCAAAGGGTTTGAGGTTTTAAAGAAGAAATGAAAGGACCCAGACTCATGAATTTCTGAGCGAAAATAAAAGGGTTTTCTAAGAGCTGACCCAATTTCAAATACTTGAATTTTATAATACTGCTTTGCATAATTTTAGATTTATCTTTCCTGTAATAATCATTATATAACTTACACTGTTTGACAGCTGCAGATTTTCTAGGGACGCTCTGCATCCTTTTGGGATATTCAGGCTCTGTGTAGATTTTACACCAACATTTTAAGTGTCAAGGGGAAAGAGAACAAAGAAAGAAAAAAGAAATCCACAGCATCCCATTAACAATAGTCTTGCAAACATTAAGCTATTTCTAAATACCAGTCAAATATTACCCCAAAACAGCAATGTTATTAGCCTTTACCATTACAATCATTATCCCTGTGTCTAACTACCCAAGGCCAAAGCACACCCGATTACAAACACCAGGCATAATGCATCTTTCCTCCATCTGCAGTAAATTCCCCAGCTTTGGGGTTTTAGTTAATATACTATATGAAATAAAAGCAGAATACAAGTAAGAAAACCAAAGAAGGACAAGAAGCTTTACATTAACTCTCCCCTGAATTCAGTTGTGGCTAATTATATACTCTGCCATTTCTGCAGATACAGAACAGGTGACCCTCTACTTATTCAGGAATCAGGAAATATTTACAACAAGATAAAATATTTGCAGTGTAAGTAATAGATTCATTGTGCTGTGTTATTTCAAGGGTGTGAAAGAGAATCACCCAGAAAGCAAAAGATAGGAATTCACAAGCCATGGTAGCATTTTCTACTGTTAGCATTACTCTTCTATAAAGAGGAGGGCAGGAAAGAAAAACAAAACACAAAAAAAAACCCAAATCTTTTACATTTTTAAGAAGAACTTTTACAGAAAGGTGTTTGGCATAATTTAGCTAGGCCTTTTTCTGCTTCCCTATGGAAGGGAGAATCATGAGATCTCTGCAAGTAGCTCTTTTCATGACTCTGTGATTAATACAGCTTGAAGTGGCTATACGCACCAAAGACTCCCACACCGAGGGTACAAGAAAGATACAATGAGACCTAAGAGACAGATGGTTTCTATTGTTTTGAGGAAATTGTAATATTCTTAAAAAAAAAAAAAAAAAGTCACCAATCTTCCTAAAAGGCAGACACAATGTATTTCTAGCATTGTATTGATCTCGTAAGAGGTTACAGATCCTATAGAATTTCATGTAAGATACACAGTTTTATAAGACTTCCCGTTTTCACATACTGCTGCTGGAAGGAAGAAAAGAAGCTTCAGTCAGTCTTCTGTTGTATGACTTTACTTTTGATCTATCACATGGTAGGACATCACTTTCGAGCAGGTCTTGTTATGTCTTCCTAATACTGTTAGCACTTTTAAGTACTTATATTGCAAACTGATTTCTGCCTACCCTTGCTCTGGGAAGTACATACCTGTAATCCTAATTAAGTTTAGATAAACACAGTGCTTCTCAAAACACTCATGCCCATAGCACAGCACTCCAACATTATCTAACAGTGAAAGAAGAGTCTTTAATAATGAAACTGACAATCAACTGCTTAAATTTTGTTCTTGCTCACACTGGAGATCCTTTGTAACGGGCAAAGTCAAAGAAAATCATCAAAAGCAAAAAGCTTTTTGCAATAAAAATAAAAATAAAAATCAAGCGTTCCCTTGGACTTGTGCAAATACCTTGATGTTCTCCCACATAACATGCAGTTACAGATTGGCTCATGACTCATACCCTATACTACAGAAGGGCAGCGAGGCCTCTGCATGAAGTTTTCTTGCCAAAGAGCGTGTTTCCGTGTCAAGGAAGAGCAGTTACTGTGCTTTCACCTGGCATGTGCTGAGGATACACCTTCGCTGTGCACACTAGGCTTCCTGATAAGCCAGAGCTCTTCAGAGCTGGCAGAAATCCAGCTGTCCAAATACCCTAAAGCTGCGAGACAACTAGTTCAGAGAAAGTTAACCCATGTCGAGCTGCATGCCACCATGCAAATGCTCTTTTGGAAATAACTTGATCTTGCAGAAACTAACAGCAGGTTATTCTCTATGACTACAAGCACAAGCTCTTTACTTTTCTTTTGGAAATTGTGCCTGAGATAACCTTTCAGCAGGACATACTCAGTGCCAAAACTCCCCCACAAACACTGAACTCCTACCTTATAAAACAATTTAGTTACTTTTCAGATTGCAGTAACAAGCATTTCTCAACCAAGGCTGCAAAAACACAAACATCAGGAGTAGCTGACAGTCAAAACTGGTTACTTCACTGCTTAAATATAGTCTTATTAAGTACTGCCAATCTTAGCTACACTTAGACTGCATTTTATTAATATTCTTCACAGAGAATCCAAAATTGAATCTGTCAGGTCCCTGACTGCTTAGCAGGTAACCAAAGAAAATAAAGTCACTCCACTTTTTTTCTTTTCACAGCCTGGTCTTTCCAGATTATATGCTACATGTAAATGGTTTTTTGTAAAATACATATATGCCTATATTTGAATCTTTTCAAAATATTTCCTTTTGGAAAATGGTGTGTGCAAAACCATAGCATTATAATCTCAGCTTCAATAAATACTGAAGAGGGGCCAAATATACGGGCCAGTTCAGGATGGAGGGATCACGACTGCATCTTGTTCCTTGGGACATTTCTGCCCTCTCCACTTTTGATCAGCAGACAATACAGTCCTGCTGAACAAAGGTGCAAAAACATTTGTACTCCTTGTAAGACAGCTACAAAAAATATTTCTGTTAATTAATACACTGTTATCTCTCCCTGGTCACATCCAGCTTGTAGCAGGTTTTTAGGTCTGTTTTAAAATCCATTTTTATGGGCCACACCGAGATTTCTCCCTTCTGGTTTGCAATGAAGTCTATATATCTTTGAAATAGTAATCTATAATTAGAGGAGAAAAGATAGTATAAAAATGTGAAAAAGGTGGCATCCGATGATGATGAGACACTCATATAATTTGTTGGATATAGCCAGTTAACTAAACTACAGTGAGAGTCTTCATTTAAACCGTATAATCCTTTTATTCATCCTAGCACCACATGTCCTAGATAGCAAACTGTCATCTTCTCTGGCAGTCTACTTCTATGGATTTCTGTACTTTTGAAAGTACAGAAATAGGATCTTGGCAATTTAGAAAAGGATGATTTTGAGGCTTCCTTTGACAGTGCATAACAACAGCATAACTTTGAACTAAAGAGCTTCACAGATATTCCCTCTTTGGAGTGCAGTGAATATGGACAAAGGATGATTTTCTGTGTTCTGCAGAGGCCAGAATTTCAGCACAAAAGCAAGCTTCTGAGCAGCACATTATTATTATGAATTTCAATACCGACATTCTTTGGAAACAGTTCTCAGCTTCAGTGTTGCAAAAAGAGAAGAAGGACAGTGTTGGCTTTGCTTCCTCAAAAAAGAACAGGGCTTCTATTGCTCCTGATCCCAGTCAAGGGGAGATACCTCTCCACATGCATTAGCTCCTCCTCAGAAAGAAGCCTGGGTTATTAAAAATATACTAGCATGCCTTAGAACTGGTTTTAGCAATAGTATGTATTGATGTTAATATAGCTAATAGAGCTTTGTTGCTCACTTACACTGTTAGATGACATTTTGTGTTTGTTATTTCATTTTTTTTTGGCCTGAGAGTTTAGGCCTGCTCCCTTCTGACTCAAAGTTACTAGACATCATAATTTCTCTTCTCAGAAGTTCAATGAGACCACTTTTTCTCTGAATTTAACTCTCTACGAAGGAAGCATTCACAATTCTGTGCTTTTCCCATTTTCCTCAGTCACAAGTAAGTCCTTGACCTCCAAGGAAAGAGGCACAACGATCCTGGGAAGAAATCCAAATTAAACTGTGACTATTTCATAGTCACCACATAAAACAGGCATCAAGGGTGGACAGACAGACACTAAAAGGACTCAGCCCCAGTCGCCCCACTGTCTGGTAGCTCTTGTACAGGTGGTCAGTGGCTCTTGTCACCACACTGCCTCCATGGGACAGAAAGGATGCAACAAACCTGGAACCAATTTCTTGGACATCAGAGCATGTCTGTCGCGAGGGAATTCACTGAGACAAATGTCGGACAATATCTCAGGATTTTCTTTGATATCCTGCTATGACATCCTCAGTATAGGTGGGGCATTCAAGTGCCCATATGTCCGTAGCACCCCTAACTGCAGCTTCAGAGAGCCTGGCACAGTGCTCTGCATGCCTCTGCTCCCAGCCCATGTCAGCTGCTGCTGGTGCTGAGCAGGAGAAGGAGCGTGCGCCTCAGCCCTCAGCATCCGCTTGTGGCCAACTTTCTGCCCTGCTTTTCTAGCTGGGATCAAAAGAAACCTGGTGCTTGTTCCTGAATGTGCGTGGAGCAGCGGAGCAGAGTGCCAGGGGCAGAAGGGGCGGCAGCTCCGCGAGGGAAGGTGAGCTGGGAGCCACGGTGACCACAACAGAGGCAGAGGCAGTGTCCTCACCAACCGGGAACGCTGTCCGGAGCACCCAGGCAGGAAAAGCAGAGCGGATCAGGTGACAGCAACTAGGGTCAGCCACAGGCCACTGTCACCAGCAAAGTGATGAGGCAGGGCTTAGGCTGGGCCAGGAAGGCAGGTTTCTGGGTCAGGACCTGTGAGGGATGTGGCCAGGCACAGGAACAGATGCTGCACAGCTCGAGAGACAGAACGCGAGAGCCTCAGCTCAGATGCTGCTCTGGATGAGCAAAAGGGAGGAAAACCTCTGAAAAAGGGAAGGAAACCTCCAAAAATGGGAGGAAATCCTCCAGTGAAGCTTCTCACAACTTCTTCTGTTACAGCTGCTTTTGCTGCAACCTGGGCCAGCACCAGAGCAGAGCACACCTTCAACACTGGCCCTCAAAGCGCTATGGGACACACATGGCCCTCACACAGGGCTTGGTCGTGCTTTAGTACCACAAAATATCAAAATACTCTGTCTTGAGAAGAAGAGGAAAAAAAAGTTACCATTAGTATAGAGCAACAACCAGAAAATAAAGTCTTACTGAAAAATAGAAGTCTGAAGTCAAGATCAAGAATTCATATGTTCAGACAGATTACCTCAAAAAAGGTCCTGAAATATATCTGGACTTGGAAAGCTGGTTTGTTGGAGAGCTGTGTCTTACTCTACACAGAGGTAGAATTTTCTCCACACAACCTCTGAGACAAATGTTCTTCAGGAGGAGGTGAACTCCTGCCTCTTGAATCAAGGAGATTTGGTAATTTGCTTGCTGCAACTGTTTCATAACAGATCATGAGACCTGTTTACAAACCTATGTTGTTTGTTGCTTAATTAAATGTCATCTATTACATTTGGGAATCATTGGGAAAAAACTTGTAATGAAGTCACTGACGGTTCTGTGTTTGAGAATAATAGCCTTTTTAGGCCAGTATTGTTTCTGAAACTAACCCCAATGAGATCCATCAACAGTATCGCAAAACAAGACTTCCTTTGAAAGAAAAAGAGAGCAACGACTGCAGAAGGAACTAGTGAAAACAGGCACGACCCGCCTGTGTGCTCAGCAGCCACACGTGCAGCATCTCTGTGACTCTGGGGGTTGCAGCCTCACTGGGGCTGCCATGAACACCTCCAGCGCACGTGTGGAGGCTGCAGCAGCCACCTTCTCTGCCCCGCTCTCACCGCGTTCCTCACAAGGCCTCCGGCTTTAAAGAAACTCTCTTCTGTTTCGGCCAGCCTCGTGCCTCACTCCTCCTCACCACCTGACCATGAGATACTCCCAGTGACACTCAGAGTTAGCTGGCAGGAGTAGCTGGGACCAGTGCAAAACTTCTGCCTCCTCCCTGAAACCTTAATGCGTCAGTCCTGACACCTCAGCTTCACGGCCGAGGTCAGCGTGGGAGTCCCAAAGCCACTGAAGTATTTCCAGACTGCCCTGCATGAGACTCCCTCACTGCCTCTCTCTCTCTCTCTCTCTCTCACAATAAAACAAAATAAAACAGTTAAGAAAACATTCCTGATATTTAGAAAGTATATAAAGATCTTTGCTTATCTTCAAACCTTCTCATTTTAAAACTGAATTATCTATAAATGCACACATAAGAAAGGTTTCTTGCTGTAGAGCAGCTGTCCATTTATGAGAAATATAAAACAAGCTCAGGTATGGAAAGTCTACGTAAGTAACAACTGGCAAACATCAGGTATTTGGATGAAAGCAAAAATGAGCCGTGATACACAAAGAGTTCTTAGCTTATATAGAATCTTAATGACAAAGGTTGTTAAAAAATGATCTTTTTAAGATGATTTAATTAAATCTGAAACTGGCTGCATTATGGTAAACATACTGCATTCACTACACATTATGATCTATAAGACTCATTCTGTAAGGACAAATGTTATGTAACATTAGGTTCAGTGATATGAAGTTTCTTGTAAACTTGTGATCAGTCACAAGGCTCTATGTCTCTTGAATTTATTATTTCACTTAAAGGGAAACTGTTTTCCCAGTTATTTAATATTCATAGTCAGCATCTACAGGAACTTAACAGAAAGCTACCAAGTCTTTATTTTACCTTGTGTGACACACACTCACTATTGGCATAGTTTTACAAATGCTTGCTAAAAGGAAAAAAAATAACATATCCATGATTCATTTTTTCCTGCCTGCTCTTTCATCATGACATAACAAAAACAAAGAAAAAAATCATTAAAAAAATCAGAATAATTTGCAAAATTTAAATAAGATCACTCATTGTAGACTGCTGTGAAACTACTAGAGGGAAACCATTTTCCAAACATACAAATACAATGTTATCTACAGAAATAAAGAAAAAAATGCACCAGAGATAAGAGCTTCTCAAGACTTGCAACCCAAAGTTTCTGTATACAAACGGACATCCATGTACTGTAAGCACTTGAATTTAGCAAGTCTGTTTCCAGCTTTAACAGGCCCCCGAGGACAAGCTCTTGCTCTTGTCTTTCGCGCTGTGCTGCTGCACCAGTGCTCTGCTCTGTGCACTAGCCCCCATGCCCTTAGTATTTCTCTACTTGCAATTCAAATCAAGAGCACGGAGGTTAAAGAGACAACAGGAAGAATATGCCCCTGCCTATACCTTCCATTTTCAAGTAACTACAGCTTCTGCTAAAAATCTCTTTTGCTCTATTTTCCTGTATATACATTCTTCACAGTGTGGGTGGTAAAACACTGCAGCAGACTGTCCTGAGGAGCCATGGGATCTGCATCCGTGGACACAACCAAAATTGGACTGGACAAGTCCCTTTAACCTCATTTAACTTTGAACTTAACATCATTAGGGAGGTAGATGGGAAAGGGGGCGGGACCAGACAACCTCCAAAGGTCCTTCCCAGCTCAAATTAATCTACAGTTCTGTGATACTGTAACTTTGGCCAATTTCAAGGCCAGTCCCATCAATTTAGCTACCAAGCTGCAGATCAGAGAGGACTCCACACAGGCACGGATCCAGGAATCCCACACAGCCTTAATAAACACTGCTCTGTTCCCAGTCTCAGTCAATGCCCTGCAGCTTTATGAAGTTACAGAGCTCCTGATGGCCACGCCAAACACGTCAGGGCTGGAGATCTCCCCAACATCTCTAACACAGTCAAGGCTCTGATGAAATAAACAGTAAACAAGGTCAGCGCCACCTTAGCTAATATAAACCAAATCTTGGCACAACGTGTTAGCTTGCACTCATAAATTCTGTGCATCCAAAAAAAAAAACAAAACAGAAGAACCTTGCTGCTTCAAATGAAAATCAATCAAAATCTTGGGCAAACTTGGGAAGGTTCTTCCAGGACGTTCTTCTCAGGATTAAAGAAAAAAAAAAAAGTCTGTAAAGGATCAGCTGGAATAAGAACTTTAATGACTCCTTGTCAACAATGTTGTAGTTAACAGGAAGACCCAACTTCATAGAAAGATGTACCTGTAAATACACTGCCAGAGGTACAAATTCATAGAATGCCTAAGGTTGGAAGGGACCTCTAGAGGTCATCTAGTCCAACCCCCCTGCACACGCAGGGCCACCTAG
>JAWLRI010000276.1:0-28203 GCA_034781795.1 Crypturellus tataupa
CGCTGGTGAGCGGGGCGGGGCGCGGGGCGGGGGACGGCGGTACCGGTGCCGGTACCGGCATCGGCTCCGTCGCTCAGGGGGGGCCTGAGACGCGGGCGGCGGGGGCGGGCGGGGGGATCGGGGCGGCAGCCGAGCGGGCGCGGGGAGCATCTGCCCCCGGCACCGAGAGCCCCCGCTGCGGGCGGCGGCGCCCGTGGGGGCCGGCGGGGAGGTCGGGGCGGGACCTCCCTTTGGGAGCCCGCGACACCCCTGGGGAGCGGCGCCCCGGGGGGAGCCGGGCGGCACCGTGGGGACCGGCACCCTGCGGGGGGCAGTGGAGGTGGCACCTTCTTTTGGGAGCAGCGCCCTGTGGGTTATCGGGGCGGCCCCCTTCTCTGGGATCTTGTATTTGAAGGGGAGGTGTCAGGGTGGCTTTGGGACCGGGCTCCCTCTAGGCAGTGGGATGGCACCTGCCCTGTCACCCTCACTGGGCTGTGGGGTCAGGGAGGTGCCCTGTGGAGGGGAGCATCCTATGGGGACAGCTCTGGGCGCTGGCACCTTCCTTAGGGACCGACATCCAGCTCTCACGGTGCGGCTTAAAGACCCATCCCCTCCTTTGGGACCAAGCACTTGGCCCCGCTGGCCCAGGGCCCCCTGTACCCATCTCGGCTGGGCCCCCTCCTTGGTGTGTGGGTGCCCTACGTGTCAGGGCGGGGGCTGTGCTGGAGCGCGTGGGGAGGGGGCTGCCGTTTGGAGCTGCCGTTTGAAGGTCACAGCAAAGCAGCTCTGGAAACACCCAGCCCTGCAGGGGCCGCGTAGGGGAGGCCATCCTGCTGCCTGCCTTTTGGGGTCCCAGGAAAGTTGCTAGTATTGGCCCCCCTCTTGCATGAACAGGGTGTGTGGGGGGGCAAATGTGCCCAAATGCCTGGCTCTACCCCAGCCTTTCCCACCCTGGCAGCTCTTCCCATGGGGATATTTTCCTTTTCCTGGCTCACTGCAGGAGGATTTTCTCGCTGGCACCATGGTGGGGTCTAAAACTGCCTCTTGGTGCCTCCCCCCGCACGAGCAGGAGCATCGAAAGGAGGTAGATCCCATGGGGCGATGCTTTTCCACGATGCCTCTTCCAAGAGAGCAACATTCCCAAGCGGAGCCGCCCCAGGCTTATTTTTCATTCCCCAGCCCGCAGCTTCGGCTCTGTGAGAAGCCCTCGCTCTGGGCAGCAGTCTGGAGCTGGGACGTGCTCCCCCCTCCCTCCGCTTTCTCCCTTTAAAAGCAAAACTCCCAGGGCCTGGCTGCCCGCCAGCTCTGGCCGCCCGTATTAAATAACAGAGACCTTTCTTTTTCCCCCTCCCAGTCCTCCTGGCTTTCTGCTAATGTTTCCAGGCACTGGAGGGGCAGGGATGCTGCTTGCTCCCTCTGCTCGGCTCCATAAATCAGAGACGGGGACTTTGGCTGGGTGGCGGGTGCTCCTTGAGGTGGGTATTTGGGGCTATTTCTGTGGCATCTCCCCAAAGAGATGGATGCGAGTGTTGGGTTTTATGAGGGGTGTCCCCAAGGGGTGTTGCACGTGCAAAGGATGCTGCAAATCTCAGTGGTGCTGCAAATCTCAGTGGTGTTGCAAATCCAAAGGGTGTTGTCAATTCAAGGGCCATTGCAAACCTGATGGGACCATGGGATTCGTGCATCCTGCCCGGGCCAATGCACCGTTGGGCTCAGGGCGAGTTTGGCAGTACTTGCCATGGGGGAGGACGGTGCCGCCTGCGGAGCTGGCGCCCGCTCTGGTCTTTGTGCCTGCCGGCCGCTCTGGCGCCTTGCACAAAGGTGCAAGCCGGGGGCACCCATGGCTCCTGGTGGATGGGGGTGCTCCCGGACCACACTGGCATCGCCCCGTGGAGGATGGTGCGAGTGCGGGCACAGGAATGGCCTGTTGCACTCGCAGTGGGAGGAAGAATTGGCTCTGGGATGCAATTCCCATCGGTGTCTGCTGCCACAAGTGTGTTTTGGTGCAAACTCCCTTCGTCGCCACCTTCTGTGGGAGGAAACTGGGGAAAAGCATTGCCAGGGTGTTTACAAGCATAACGAGTCTCTTGGGGCTTAGTGGCTGCCTTTGATCTCGGTCTGTCTCTGTCCCCTGCACTTGCTGGCCTGGCACCCACAGGAGGTCTCAGCATGGGGCCCCTTAGCCTTTCACCCGCCTCACAGCAGCCTTTGGAAGTTGCTTTTGGTGCAGCCGGATGGCAGCCCCAGCCGTGCTCCGCTTTGTGGCTGCTGGGATAGAGGCCGAACGGGCTAAGGGTGCGTGAGCTCAACTCCATAGTAGACACCTGAGAATCTACAAGTGGTACCCCCTGCTCCTTTCTAGCCTGGTCCTCCTTGGATGGCTCTGTTGCTTGGGAGCGGAGGGGACTTGGTGTCCTTCCAGGATGCCCTGAGGAAGTAGCGGAGCCTTTGGCTTTGCCAAGGAGCCACTGCCAGATCCCGGCAGGAAGTAGGTGCCCCTGCTGCGCGTGGCTGGACACGCTTTGCCAACTCGTGCCACCGGGGTCCTGTGTCCTCTTGTCCCCATGCAACTCCTGTTCCCTCCCCCTGCTTCCCGGCATGCAACATGTCCCTGTGCTCTCCCTGGTGCGGTTACCCACCGTGTACTCCCTCGTGTAACCTCTCTACCCCATGTGCAACACAACCCGTGCAACCCCTGGTGCAACATCCTCCCCCATTCAGCTCTCCCCGTGCAAAGGACCCCATGCAACTTCCCTTTCCCCTGTACAACAACCCCCACCCCGCAAATCTGTGGGATGCATCTAATGCTCCCCATGCAACTTCTTGCCCCGTACAGCACCTCCCCTGGGCACCCCCGCAACTCCTCCTGGCGTAACCCTCCATGCAACATCGCCCCATGCAACCTGCCCTGTGCTACCTCGCCACGTAGTCCCTGGTGCAGCTCCTTTGCAGAGGCCTGACTGCATTCATTGCATGTGCTTGGCTATTGTGGGGCATTTTCCACGAAGGGAGTTTCTAAAGGGCTCTAGCACCCGCAGAAGCGGCAGCGGCATTCAAACCCAGCTCCCCCGTAGCCGTTTTGCCAGGGCCCTTTGTGAGGCTGGAGGCTCCCAGCGCAACCCTGGCTCCGGCCCAGTGGAAAAACCCGTGGCCGCCAGGAGTTTGTTGATGGAAAGGGGATGGCTTGGGGCTGCGGTGCCCTTTTTTGGAATGGTGGCACGGGCTGCAGATGTGGCTCTGCCTCCGGGAGGGATGGAGAGACGGCCTTGCCGGGGGCGCCTGGAGGCAGTGATGATGAGCGCGGGCTGGGCATGGGGGCTCTGCTGCATCAGACCGCCTGCCTGAGCCCTGACACAATTCATTGCATGCCAACCCCAGCGGCGATGCAGCCGGAGCCTAAATCTGCCCTCCACATCCCCTTCCCACCTCCCTGCATCACATGCTGTCCCCTCATCCCAGCTTATGCATCAGGACCTCGAGAGTGTCTGGACCTGTTTGCAGCGGGTTGTCCTGATCCCCTTGGACTGGAGGCCATGGTTGGTGTTTTGCACTAATAAATGCAATTCTCACCTTATATTTTCTATGCAGTTTTACTAAAATTGGCCCATGTGGGGCCAATGTTTCACTACAGTCACTGTTGTGACTGTAGTGAAACCCACTCTGACAATCCCCTCTGACATGGAGGAAAATCCTCACTATTTTTTTTTTGGAAACCAAAATTTGAGGCCTGTTTTCTTCACCTCGGGTGGTTTCTGGGTGTCACATTTCCAATCTTTCCCCCTCGTTTGGTGGTTTTTCGTTCAGCCAGGGATGGAAGGGCAGGTTTTTGGGGAAAGGATGAGCCTGATAGATGCCTGGGTGTGGGTGGTACTTATGTCTAGAAGGAGTTTCACTCTTCAGTGCTGCTGGATAAGTGTCCTAGGTGTTGGAGACCGCAACTGCTTTTGGGCATGGAGATGATGCTCACCTGTCTCCTGCTAGGGCAGGGTCTAGGAGACTGGTGTAACCATGCAGGCGTGCTGGTGCCCATCAGCTACATGGATGCTGGTGGCTCTCTGCTTGGGGATGCTGTTGCCCATCACCACGTGGAGATGTTGGTGCCCATTATGCCCATAGGTGTCTGTTCCCATCACCCGTCAGGGATGCTGGTGCCCATCATGCACACGCATGCTGCTGGCTATCACTTCATGGGGATGCAGGTGGCCATGACCGTGTGGAGATGTTGGGGCCATCATGCACATGGAAGCTGGTGGTTATTGCTGCACAAGGATGTGGGTGCTCATCACCATGTGGGGATGTTGATGCCCATTATGTCCATGGACACTGGTACCTACACCAGGCCTCCAATCACCCTCCTGCAGAAGAGGTTCCTCTTCTCTGTTGCCTTCTGAGTCCTTTCCAGCCTTGATGTAGAGAAGAGCAAGGCATAAAATCTTCCTCTTTTCTCTTTCCTCTTCCTCTTGTCCTTGCAGCAGCAAGGTGCTCAAGCAAAGTGCTCGAGCTGAGGAGAAGACCTCAGGCTGCAGTGCAAGGACTTTCTCTTGACTGTTCCTTGCTGAGCTGCCCAGGGTGGATTTTTCTCTCTTTATCTTTCAGTTCCGCTCACCCTGCGCAGGCTCTTCCACCTGCTGCCTCCTGGTCCTGCCGCCAGCTCCGTGGGGACTGCGGCAAAGTAGGTCGTGGCAGGGCCGCGCTGTGTCCTACATATGTAAATGGGGACTATTTATGGGCTCTCACCCAGCAGCACCTTCCTTTGCCTTCCCAGCAGGAAAATCCATGCTCATGAAGCTCTTCAGCCGGAGGAGAGGATGCATTTGCAGCCCTAAAACTCCCCCGATACATCCAGGGCCCTCAGCTCCAGCTCTGGATCAGGCAGTGATTCCCTGCTGCCAGGTCTGTGTGAGCTTGCAAGCGCTGAGTGCTGCTCCTTGGATTTTTTGGGAGAAACGTGGGTCATGCAGGACCATTTGGCTGCACTCATCTTTAGCAGCGTGGATTGCAAGAGGCTCCGACGTCTTCCCCACTCCTTGCCCGAACAGCAGCAACGTTTTCCTGGGCACAAATGGAGCTTCTCACCCTGCACTTTTATGCACCTACCTGTTTTTTCCAACGTATTTCTGGCTGTTTGCATGGATTTTGTGTAAAATGGCGTGCACCAGGACTGGAATCTGCATTGCAAGGGAGTCTTCATGGAAAGAACCTGCAAATTGCTCCTGGTGCCAGCGTTTTCCACCTGGATGGGGCACAAGCTGCTCCTGGAGCTGCATCCTGAGTGGGAGCTGGTGCCCAAGGCTGCTGGAGCTGGGATCCCCTCTTGCACTTGGCAAGTGCAGGTGTTTCCTCCTGCTGCATCTGTGTTCTCCTCCTCCCGTGCCTGTGGTGACAGGAGGTGTAAGATGGAGGCGATGGGAATTTGGCAGAGAGAGAGTACAGCCTGCAGCCCATCTTCCGTCTTGTGTTGGGCTTTGCAGGATTCTTCCCTCCAAGCCTTTTTATCTTGCAGCAGGGAATCCACCAGGGAAGCATTCCTGCAGCATCCCACTGGAACCTTGGGAAGGCTGAGGAAGAGGGGCGTCTGAGGAAGGTTGCACATATTCGAAGGATATCGTGCTGGGCACCAGCCCCTTCCCGTAAATCGCCGTCGATGCTCTTTGCAACATGCCCGAGTGGGAACTTGGGATATTGTCGTTTTGCATCTGCCCCTTCGGCTCCCTGGGGAGACCAATATCCGTCTTTCCTCCCTTCCTTAATTACCAGCAAGCATCCAGGTGTTTAACAGCAGCGGTGGCTGACCCGTATTTTGCAGGCGCTGCGGTGCAATTAGGAGTGGGAGCATAGAGATTACGGGTCCCCAGCGCGACAATCCTGATGAGGCTGCAATTCAGGAGGGAAACAGGAATTTTAAATCTTTTTGTCTTCCTGGTCCACGTGTAAGCAGTGATTTTTGCATGCAAACTCAAGGAAAGCCAGACTTGCCACCAGTGGGTGTTGGGTACCCCCTTGCAGCCTGGCTACGAAGCTGCTTCGTGACTCAGTTTCTCCATCGGCGACAGGGAATGGGAGCTCCCAACCTTGCTAAGGAATGGGAGAACTGTGGAACAGGCTGAGGAAGTGTCTCTTGGCTGGAGCGGGCATTTCTTGCTACTTGCAGGCAGCTTGCAGTGCTGAGATAGCCACAATAGCCCCAGGGGGTAATTTTAGCACCTAATCCCGCCAGGTAAATCCCCTGTTAATTGCGAGATGTAAAGTCTACTGAAGGCACCGGTTTTTATGGCGCCCTCCCCCAGTGCCGGTGCAATCTGCCAGGGTGTAATCCCTTCCCGGCGCCACTAATCCTCCTGCTGTCCCTTGCTGAACTGCTTGCAGGTCCGAGACAGGGAATGCTGCAGGGATGCAGCACAGGGGACTTTTATTATCATTATCATTATTATTTATTAACCTCGAACCAAGTAGGCACTGGAGGATGAAGAGGACGTTGTGAACTAGCCGGGCGGTCCCTTTGGAGAGGGATGTGCTCCATGCTTGGTCTTGTCCTCCCGGTCCCCAGATCCCGTTTGGACTGCAGGCACCAAGGACTCGTATTCACGTTCAGGTGGATCTTCCTGTGCTTCAGTTTGTGGCCGTTGCCTCTTGTCCTGGCACTGGGCACCACTAAGGAGTCTGGCCCTGTCCTCTTGCCACCCTCCCTTCAGATGTTTGTGCACTCTGATAAGGTCCCTCTCAGCCGTGTCTTCTCCAGGCTGAGGACTAAGGTTGGAGTGAAGAGGACGAGGGGTCTCCGACACACTGGGTTCTCCATGATGGCTCTGTCCTTGAGTTCAACCTCCTGCTTGGGATTGGTACCTCCATAGTTGTGTTGAGAGGGATGGTACCTGTGCTTGGTATCCTTTCACAGTGATTTGCATTGGATTTTACCACTTTTTCAGGCTTCCATGGATTGCGTGCACCTAGGCCTTACTCTCACCCAAGCTTTTCTTCTCCACCCATGTGACCACCCTACCACTGATGCTGGCTGTGAACCCTGGAGTTCACAAGATGCTACCAAGAATTTTGGCCATCAAGGTGGTTTTGACCATAAATTCTTACTTTTTATTTTATTTTCATTTTATTTGATTATTGTTAACCTTGCTGGTCCGGCTGGGGACCTCTCCGCGTGCTCCAGCCTGTGGACAAATGGATGGTCATAGTGATCGTGCTGACGTTGCCCTGGTGGCCCAAGGACGCAAGCGAGAGCTGTTTAGAACAGAGACGTGGCCTCTCTTATTGGAGCCACTGATACGGCTGGCAGAGTGGGGAGAGCTCCAAAGCAGATAAGCTTTTGGGGTCACAAGGCCTTTTTCAGGTCTTAAATAGAAACAGGCAGATGGATTTATTTTAATCAGTTTTAGGTCTGAAAGAAGAGTTCATGGGCTCAAAGCCACAGGTTTTTGGTTTTCTTTTCTGAGTGATGCGCAGCCGCGGTGCTTCCTTGTGTAAATGGGTTCAGTACATGCTTGGCGCAAGACCACGGACAGCGCGCAGCATGCAAAGAGCTTTATTTTTTAATGTCATTTTGCATGTGCAAAATGGGCTGCAGCTCAAAGGGAAGCATCCGCAGACCATGAAGGTCCCCTGTGCTTTGAGAAGAAGCAGTTTTGTGTGCTCAAAAACCCAGGATGCCTTTTCTGAATGGCTGTTGCAATCAGACCCGCTTCCTTGACGAGAGGATGGGTCTTTTCATGCTCTTCTACTGCATCAGTGTTTCGGCAAATGCCTCGAAATGGGAGAAAAAAGGAGGGTTTTCATTGCACTTCCAGTTTTGGGGTGTCTCTGGTGCCGGTTCTTTTCCTTTCTTGGCATTGCCTTCCTTTCTCTGGCTCTGAGGAGGCAGGGAGCTGGGGCCAAGCTGTTATTTCCCTTAGCGCCGTGAATGATGAGCCACGACAGCCGAAATTGGGTTATCCTTGGCGGAGCCGCATGCTTCTGCGGACGGCGGGAGCCGCTCCGCGCAGAGCTGGAGCCTGCACTTTATATTTCCACACTTCCTCTGCAGCTCCAGCACCTGGTTGCTACGAATCTCGTTGCACATTGATCTATTTTTAAGGTGCAAAGGAAAAAAAAAAAACAGAAAGGAAAAAAACTCTCTTGTGTTTTTAACTGTTGCCCAAATAACAGTTGGTATTTGTGCGCCGTTAACGTGCTGCTCCATTAATTCTCTGCCTGCAAAGTGGGTGCTGGGGAGGGAGAAATGCAATAGGGTTGAATGGACTTGCATGGAGAAGGTCCTTTTGCGTGGAGAAGCTCCTTGTCTCCCAGCCTGTCCACGGGTCTGCTGCCGCCCATCCTAGGAGCTCCTCCTGCAAGCAAAGGGGCTGTGGATCCCATCCCTCCAAGCCAGGTTGTCCAGAGCATCTTTCATGTGGTGCTTTTCTCTCCACGTCGGTGGAGCATCAATCCCCAACCACAGCTGTAAATTGCCGGGATCCCAAGGGATCCAGCATTATCCCCGTGCCCCTTTTGGGGTTGTCTTCCCACAGTGAAGGTTGAGGTGTTTGGGGAGATGCAGCAGCCAGCTCTATTCGGAGAGGCCCTGGGTCTGAGGGTGACTCTAGTTTGGTGCTTTTGGGACCTCTCCAGCATTTTGCATGGGACAGGGCAGGGAAATGGGTGCAGGAGCCCAACCTGGGGCAATAGGAGCATCCATGGCCTTTTGAGCAGGGAAACTGAGGCACAGTAACATTTGCACCCCAGAAGAATGTTTGGGAAAGCCCAGGAAGCGGTGGCTGCTTTGCGACTCTGCCTTCATCCCTGGCTCCGTCTCCATCATCTCTCTTTTTGCAACTGCTCTTTTGGCTTCATTTCTGTAAGGGAAAAGCCGGGCAGAGGGTTTCAGAGGCCCCGCTGCCACTGAGAGCTCTTGGAGCCTCCTCCTCTTCCTGCCTCCCTACAGCACCCTGGCTATGGGCCAGGTCCCAATAAATCACTGCCCGGCACTTGCCTTGCGGTTGGCCTTGGTTAAACTGCTTCCTGCCACCGTTCCCGGGAGGGTGGAGTTGATCTCGGCTTTGGTTTCTCACGTGTAGGGAAGAAGACAGGGAACGGCGCTTCTCTTTCCTCCACCTGATGTACGGGGTGGAAAAAGCCAGCATCTAGACCCGTATATTTTGAATATACTATATATTATATAGACTATTTTATATATATTTTATCATGAATAGGTTCTATAATATAGACCCTCTATTTTTAACATATATTTTAATACATTGTCCTATTTTTTGACTCCTCGGAGAGCGGAGCCATGAAATGCGCCTTTGTGGAAGGTGAGAAAAGCCCGAGATGGTTTTGCACATTAAGCTGCAATAGGATTAGGGAGGAGAGCAAATTAAATCAAATCGGCAAAGGCTCAGGAGGATCCTGCCTACAACTGGGGCTCGGGAACTCTCCCTTTAATAGCAGCATCTCTTAAAACTGCTGGAATTTGAGTGCTTTGGGTGTCGCAGCCCCTAGTTTTGTCCAGGGCAATTGATTTTCACTGAGGGGGGAGCCGAGAATGTTCAAAAGCCCCGTGTGGGTTGCAGTGGTGTTGCGAGCGTCTGCAAATTTTGCAAAATTTAGCGTTTGAACTAATGTGGCTCTGGGACATCCCTGAGACTTGCTGTGCTGCCCTCCCTCCCCGGCTCGGGAAGGGAGCTTGGGATTTTCCCAGGGTTGCCTGCACTGCTATGGCAACGCTCTCCCCGCCGACCCTGCATCCCATGGGAATTAATGAGCCCAGAGCAAAGTGGGAAATCCTCGGAGCGGAAAAGCAAATTGGCCTGGACAGGTAGAGCGAGGGAGCGCGGGGAAGGAGGAGTGGGGGAGAGCGTGTCGGGAGCGAGGGAAAAGGATGGGAAAAGAGGAAAACACTCTCTGTGGCTGGGCCCAGGAGCACCAAGGATCAGGTCTACCCATGTCATAGGTTTGACATTTGGGGATATTACTCTTGCCCATGCCAAATATCACTGGGAGGGTTCTAAATTCCTCTTGACATTTTCCATAAGCAGGTACCTACGGTGAGAAACTCCCTGCCCAGCTCCTTCCTGCACTAGAGCTGGGACCACATCCTACTGGAGCAGCGGGATCCGCAGCCCCGATCCCTCGACATCTCCCCGTGTGGCTCGTTATGTCCTGGGAGCAGTAATTAAACGCTCCCGTCCGGGCAGGCTCCTCCGGTGCTTGGCTGGCGTCGTCGGGATCAATCCAAAGGCGGGATAATTGCTGCTGCTCAGCGAACGTTAATGATGATTTTAGTGGCATAAAATAACTGGCCTATTAAGTCGAAACGCACCAGGGTTTGGGCAGCTGCTATTCTGGGTGGTAATTAATTTGGGAAAGAATACAGTTACTAATAAATAAATAAAGAATACAGTTAAAAATAAATAAATAAATGGCTGTTGCAGAGTGCGTCATGTCTCTGTTAGGCCAAATGTTACCCACGTGCTGGGATGGCTTTCAAGAGTGGCTCTCCAACAGGTTTAATGCTTGGACTGGGATGCAAAGGGAGAAATGGAGTGATTTTGTAATGGCGGAAATGAATAATGAAGTCTTTATTTTGGGGAGCGATGAGTGTTTTTTGCTCTGACTTGCTAATATTACTTTGAGTGCTCATAGTGTCACTAACTCACTTGCTGGGATGAGTTATTAAGGTTTTGGTCCGTATAAAAGCTACTTGCAAGGTACTTGCAAGGCCTGATTAATTGAATATATCCCGTGGAAAGTATCAGAGATATAATCAGTGCTTTTCTTGCCATAGCTTCTCAGCTTGATGTGTTTTCCCATCTGAACGATGCCCAATTTGGCATCTCCTGGGGGAAACAGAGGCCAAGGAAAGGTTTGTCTTTCTGATGTCCTGGAGGGGAATGAAGATCCCTGGCCCCTGGGAAGCTGCACATGGCTGGAGGCCAGTGATCCTCTTCTTCCCACTTTAATTGCCACCTGGAAGGGACATGGAGCTGGATGTTCCTATGGTCATGGACTCCTCATCAGTCGTGAGTGAAGCTGCATATGGTCCCAACTGATCTCAGGTGAAGTCATGGACTCTGGATGAATAGTAAGTGAGAATATGAATGTTCCCGACCATCCCCAGATGGGACACTGGCTCCTGACCAGTTCTGGAGGAGGCTACACATATTCCCAACCAATGCCAGGTGGGACATGGGCTCCTACCCAATTCCAGTTCCTAGCCCTGCTCTAATGAGAGGTATCTGTCAGCTGCAGGGTTTTATGGTGCATCCTGCACTGCAGAGGAGGTGAACGGAGCCGAGATGAGTCCCACAGGGGCTGGTCCTTGGGATGCTACTTTGCGCTGCCAGTGGGAACATCCCAGAGAGCAGCAGCTCCAGAAAGCCCCGTGGAGGCTGGCGCGTTGCTCCGGCATTTCCGAGTGCTGGAGGGCAAGTGAAGCCCGGCTGCGGCGCCCACAGAGACCTGCCAGCGGGAATCTCTTGACATCGGAGCGCCGCATTGGCGCGGAGGAAGCAGTTTCCATGGTGACCGTTGCCATGCCGGTGGCTACAGCAAGACGAGGGCCTCAGCATCTGTGCGAGATCTGACAGTCTCCCTCCCCAGGTTCCGAGATGGATTATACGGCTCCCCGCCATCCTCCCAGCGCTCAAGCTGCATGCTGGTCAGTGAACATATCTTTTGCAACAGATTTTGGGACCAGCGAGGCATTCGGGACAGGTGTTGCCCAGGTCCTGCCATGGAGAGGGAACGTCCCCAAAGAAATGTGCCACCTGAGCGTTGGTGGGCCCATCTTTCTGAGTGTCACATTTTTGGTCTATAAAATGCATATGCAAGGAGGAGGATGAGGAAGGCACAGGATATCCTTCGTCCTGGGAGTGGACGCCAGAGGAGCAGAATCCGCTCTCATCTCTGTGCTTGGCTTGGATGGTACCTGAGCTCCTGCTTTTTTTTCTCTTTTTCCTTTGTCCAAACTTGATGATCTCACATGAGTAACATGCATGGGCTGTTATTTTATAACATGAGCTGTTATTTAGATTTAGTCGTGGATTGATGTCCTCCTAGGATGTGGGAAGGGCACAAGGGGCTGCCTGGTGTTGATTGCTGCCTGCCTGTTTTTTCCAGGCACTGGGCTCTGGCTGCGGTTCCCCTCAGGCACCATCACATGCAGGAAACAAGGGATGGGGCCAGCCCAGGAATCTTTGGTCCTGGTCTCAACATCAGTGCTGTGCCCAGCTCTGGTCCCTGGCAATTCATTGCAAAAGTTCTCATGGATCTTTCATCTTCGGATGAGGTTGGCTCCCTCCGTGCTACCAGTTTTCTGCTGCATGTGCTTGTAACACAGCAAGTGGCAGCACCGGCTCCCACTCTGTTGCACAGAGGAGCATGCACAGCCTTGTTTTCCTCATGGGAAAGCTGCTGTCCCAGTTAAGCCCCGTTTCATTCTCCCCACCCCAAGCAGCAGAGCTGCACAGGTCATGAATATTTTAGTGGAATTGCCCTGTGCTGCTGGGAAGCCGGGGCTCTCATGCAAGAGCTGCAGTTACATGCACTGAGCTGGCCAGAAAGCAGCCTGAGCTGGTCATGCTGAGAGCTGCTCTAGTTGTTGGTTAAACTCCCCAATTGTAGCCAAATCCTTCTTGAATCACACTTAGGGCAAACTCTGGGAGCATTTCTACTCCACTGCCACAGACTATGTGGTGATCCCAAAAGAGTGACCCCCAAAACTCTACTTCTTGCCCCTGAACTGGGCCAGTGCTTTGGGGGATTCCACTTGACCTACCACACTCAAATGCTGGTTTCTTTGCCCTTCCTGATGTTGTTGGACCTGAGGATGTGGGGCATGGATCCTTCTTGGACCCTGCTCTTCCCGTTCTGCTCAAATGAAAGTCCTTCAGAAGGTGCCACGCTGGCTTCTCCAGCCCTTGGTGACCTGGCCAAACAGGCAAAAGGAAGGTGGTCTGTGATTCAGGGGCTGAGCTGCAATGGACAAAGGAGTTTAGGTGACCATAGCCCACACTGGTGCACAATTTGCTTTAATTTGACATTCTCACCTACACTATTTACCTCATTGGCTCATTGCAGCAGGATAAGAGCACCTTGGAGATGCCTTTTTACAGGTGGAGAGATGGAGCTGTCCCGACTGCTCCAATTCAAGGCATAAGCGAGATGAGTGTGGCCGTGTCATGTAGCTCCCATTACAGTGAGGCTTTGTGGGGTGAGCAGGTGGAATGGGACCTTCGGGGAGCTTGTCCAGACAAGAGGAGGGAGGATTCCCACCCCGGAGGGAAGATTCACACCCGTGCTGGGGCTTTCTTGGTTATTTATGAGCATTAACAATTTTGATATATAAAAAAGAACCCATTGCTGAAGGTCTGGGATGAAGGGAGAGGCTTAGTTTTCACTTATTAAAAAAAAAAAAAAAAGGAAAAACAAGAAAAAAAAATCTCTGTGGGTGAGTTCCATAGCCTGGGTGAAGCATTTGTGCTGTGATCTTGACCTGAGTGTCCAGGTTTGTCCTTCTCACGGGGTTACAAGCTGTTTGGTGACTGAGCCATGACTTAAGTAACAAAATCATTTGCACTGGGTCTTTGCTGTTTTGCATTTCATTCCTTTGGGGCTTCCTCATCCCTGCAGCCTGGTGTTTCCAAGACCCATTTCCACTGAGAACCATGGCTATTTTCCACGTGCAAGGATCTGGCAGCAGCCTGAGCTGGGGTAGCTAGAGCCATCTCTCAGATCCAGAGCACATCCCTCCTTCCCCCTCATCCTTTGGCCTCCCGCTGGAGTAGGCTTTGGCGTGGCCAGGGGCTGCAGCAATTTTTCATTCCCCATGGATCAATTTCAGCAGGTAAGAGCCTTCCTCAAGGAAGCTACTGGCGACTGTATATTTGAAACTCTGGGACGATGTGTTATCCTTGGGGCAAAGACTGAGTCTTCCTGGAGGTTTGGAGAGTGCATAGCACATTGTAGAGTGGTAGGATATAAATAGTGGCTGTCGGTGATAAGGGAGTGCAGTGCTCTTACTTGAGATAAAGGTGTGGATCTAGACAGAAAAAGCAGCACTTTCAGACACTTAAAATCCCGACTCCCCTTAACCTTCCCAGCAGATTTTTGTCCCCAGGGTAGTTTTCAAGACCATATGATGCCAGGGGCACCTCTGCAGCCCTCCAGTGGGTCTGGTTTTCTCCCTGCTTTGGGCTGACAGGCTCCAAAGAGGTGTCAAGGCAGAGGCGCAAAACTCCAGTAAAACCCCAGATTTCAATGTTGAGGAGATCTTTTGACATTCCCAAGCTTCTTTTCTTCAAGGCTGGTATAGAAACCAAGAACCTCGAGGCACTTGTCAAGATGCACGGTGTCCTGTCAGTGAAGGGGAGCATTCTGCACTCTTATTTTTAGGAACTAATGTGGCTTGTAACATCTTGAAACACCTTACACTATCTTGGAGATCAAAGATGCCTTGTTTGGTTTGTAAGGAAGTGTCAAACTGTGTCATTATAGCATAAACACGAGGTGCTTTGATCTGCAAACCAAGATGTTTGAGAGTTCTCCTAGCAAGGGCTCTTCACGTTTTTAAAACCACTATAGAGCCACGGAGTCTAAAATTACTTCACTTTATAGCTTTCCAAGTGTGGCAGCTGATACTATACGCTACTATAACACGTATGCCAGGAATAACGTGAAAATCATCTAGAATAAAATGAGTTGGCGAACTGAAACAAAAAGCACTTCTAACCACATTTCCCAAATAGCTCAGGAGTGCAGGCTGCATTTCCAGCTCTCTGGGCTTTGCTCTTGCCCATCCCAGCCCGTTATATCCTGTGGATCATCCCACCAGGACTGTTCTTGGGGTGTCAGAGGCAGAGTGAGGGCTGCCGTCCCTCTGGGCTTGTTGGTGGCTGTGTCCCAGTCAACACGCAGATCCTTATGTGCTTCTCCTGTGCTTGATTACAGGCTCAGCGCTGGCGCAATGAGAACTACGAGAGGCCTGTGGACCTGGAAGGCTCCGGGGATGATGATCCCTTTGGAGATGATGAGATGGATGATGTCTACTCGGGCTCAGGCTCAGGATGTAAGTAGCTGTAAGGCTCCGAGGAAGGAGTCCAGGGGGGTTGGGGAGCATGGTCATGGGTTTTGTTGGGATGGAGAAGAGGCCATGGGTTTTGTTGGGGTGGAGAAGGGTTTTCCAAGGAAGCAAAAAAGGGTTAAATTGCACCTTACCTGTCTCCAGAGGAGCAGCCTTCCTACCCTTTCCTAGCCAAAAGCAACAACGGTCTCAAAGGGGGTCCCAGGCATGAATCTCAGTGCTGGGAAATCCCTGCATGCATCAGTTTCACCCTTCTCCCTCCCTTCCAGATTTCGAGCAGGAGTCAGGACTTGAAACGGGAGTGAGCCTCGCTACGGACACGTCCGTCACGCTCCCCACCACCACGGCCCTGCTGCCGGTCACGCTGGTGCAGCCCGTGGCCACCCCCTTCGAAACGCTGCCTGCGGAGGACACCACTGCCAAGCAGACCACCAGTGTCTTGTATATCCCCAGGATTACCGAGGCACCTGTGATCCCCAGCTGGAAAGCAACCACCACCAGTACCACTGCCAGAGACTCCCCCAGTACCACCACAACCACCACCACCACCATGACCACTACCACTGCTGCCAGCACCACCACCACCACCACCAGCACCACCAGCACCACCATGGCTACGGCAAAGCCCACCACGGTCCGCAGGTTCCTGCCCCCCTTGGTTACCAAGGCAGCCACCACCAGGCCCACCACTCTGGAGACACCCACCACGTCCGTCCTTGAGAGCAGCACCGCGACAGAGCTCGCCACGTCATGGCTTTCCCCCTCCAGCACAGCCAAGCCCAGGTCCCTGCCAAAACCAACCACCTCCAGGACTGCAGACCCCATGGATAAAACCAATGTGCTGCCTTCCAGTCCTGCCACGTTGCCTCCCACAGAAGCCCCCCAGGTAGGTGGCAGGGGGGCCACATTTGAAATCAAGTGGTGGTGATGGGAAGATTCTGGGGTAAAACAGAGTAAGATGAAGCTAGACTGGGCTCTTCCCAGTTCTGCAAAGAATCGAATCCTTGGCGAGCTGGAAAAAAGAAGGAGATTAAATGATGGGGGAATGTGTCCAGCAGCTTGGGATGGGGCAGAGCACGGGGTCCTTCTTGCTCCATGAAGAGTCACTGCATCCCTATGGATCTGATGGATACCCAGGCAGTTTGGGAAGCAGATGGGGCTGCCAAGCATCCTTGCTGTCCCCAGCTCTGCCTCGTCTTGCTCCGCTCCTCAGCCGCTTCCCAAGGCCGGGGGAAGGGAGGGGGCTCCCTCCGTGGGTGTTTGCTGAGGTCACAGCATTGCTTGCCAAGTCACAGCCAAACAATGAGAGGCCCCAAGTGCTCCACAATTAGGTATTGATGGTGCATTTCCTGCCCGTTGGGCATCCTAAGCAGAGGGATTTAATCCACTGATATATCTCTCATTCAAAGCCCTTAAGGGGTCTTTTGAAAACCACTTTGACTGAAAGGTGGAGTGATTTGTCTAAACTAGTCCTTTTTTTTTTGTGCGCACATATATGTACATAGCTCTGGGCTCTCACTGACCTTCATTTAATCTCTGTCACAAAAGGATGGGAAAAACGAGCTTGTGGCAAACCAGTGAGCCGTGCGCTTGTGCCAGAGGCAGCTTGACATGGAGAGGGCTCCTGCTTAGATGGGAAAGGCAGCTAGGCTGGTTGCCCGCCCTAGGGTCATTGAAATGAGCTTTTTCATCCTGATTTGTTACATGAGGGACTGCAGAAGAAGGCTTTTGCCCCATGGAAGAGGGTTCCCAGAGGGAACTTTGATCAAGGATGCTCAATCAGATAGCTAAGCTCATGGACTCATTGCGAATCAGGCTATGGGAGAAGGTGACATGTCCGTTGGGATTTATTCCCAAGGGAATCCTCAGGTGTGGGAATGTGCAGGAGGCAATAAAATATTTCGGCGTGGGCTGAGGGGAAGCAGGGGGTTTCATCTGCAGGACACATTTACACAGTGATCTGAGCTCATTAACTTGCCAAGGGCAGTTCAGCTGGAGACTCCACAGCTTGGGGAAGAAAGACTCATCTTCCAGCCCCTGACGTGTGTCACGGGGTAGTAACCACAACCACAGGTTGATAGAAGACAGAGGGAGGGAATTTCTTGGAACAAGGCCTGCGGAGTTCATCTGATGGCATATGATCCTTAAGCTTCTTCATTTCTGTAGTACAAACTATTGTACCCTTTCAGGTCTAGCAAGGAGGCATCTGGAAAACGTTTCAGCAGGCTTCTGCTCTACACTGGGGGACAGAAAGCTTCAAAGGAGTTCTACAAATGGGAACATCTCTAAGTTATGATATAGGAAGCTACAGGGAGCTATCAAAAACCTGAGAGCACGTGGGGCAGGGACAGATGAGTGCAGCGCAGCTCAGGTGGCCCAGGCTTGATGTCCATGATGATGTGGGGTTGTGGTGCTCTTTGCAGTACAGCCAGACATTTCAGTAACACGGGGAATCAACACCTCGGCATTATCCCCAGTGTTCCCGATTGATGGGATCACCTGATAGCAATGTCCTTCCTCCATGTCCTGTTTCCCAGGTGGAGCCAGGAGAGGTGTCAACGGTGCTTGACAATGAGCTGGAAGTCCCTGTCAGTGGCAGCCCCAGCGGGGACTTTGAGATCCGGGAAGAGGAAGAAACGACTCGTCCTGAGCTCAATAACGAGGTGATGGCTGCAGTGACGCCTCCGTCGGGGCCCGGGCTGGGTAGGAATGCCGAGCCTGGGCTCATAGATAATACGATAGACTCTGGCAACACCGCCGCTCAACTACCACAGAAAAATATCTTGGAGAGGAAAGAAGTGTTGATAGGTGAGACTGTTGGCATGTGGGGGAAGAGCTGGGGTGTGTTGGGTGAGATACAGAAACCCAGGAGAGGGACTAGTCTTCGTCATGGCCACATGATTTTGAGCCTGGCTGCCAAAAACAACTGTGCTCCACATGCTGGAGACAGGGTAGAGGTGTCGCTCCAGCAGCTGAAAGGAGCTGGAGGTCATGGCACAGCTTGACTGCCCTTCTCATGGGCTTCAGCGAAGTATGGCAGACCCTGGCACATACACCCTGCATCGTTATATGAATTTACTGCCTGTGCAAAGACCTCTGTCTCTGAACAGGGCTGCCTGGATCCAGTTTTTGGTCCCCACCATGTGGACTGTAAAGTAGATGCCTTTAGGTTTAATTCATCCATCTGCCATCAGATAACTGTCACTCTGCTGTCAACTCACTTTCAGCATCAATGTATTTGGGAAGGTTTTCGACACTCATGTGACTGCAGTAGACCCTCACCTTCCATTTTAGTTTCTGTGAGCATCAATGCCAAGACAGAAGTTGCTCAGAAACTTGTGGAGCTCAGAAATGAGCTGGAATCCAAAGAGATCTCCCAGGTTGTCTTTTGAGATGAAGCTTGGAGGGTTGAGGATGGTCCACAGTGGGATGGGGGGGTTGAGGGTGGCTGTTCCATATTGTGGTCACCTCACTTACATCTCTGCCTTGTGCTCTGTGTTGCAGCGGTGATTGTGGGTGGCGTGGTGGGAGCCCTCTTTGCTGCCTTCCTAGTAATGCTGCTCATCTACCGGATGAAGAAGAAGGATGAGGGGAGCTACACGCTGGAGGAGCCCAAGCAGGCCAACGTGACCTACCAGAAGCCTGACAAGCAGGAGGAGTTCTACGCATAGAGAAGAGAGCCCGCCGTGCCTCGTGTGCCCTCCCTGCCTGCCTCAAACTCTCTCTCCTTCTCTACTACATCCAACCTCCCTCTCCTTCTCTCTTTCCTGGATCAGACTGTGAATTTTAAAAAGGAAAAACAACAGCAAAAACAACAACAACAAAAAAGCAAATCCACAACAGCTAAAAGAGGAAGCAGATCTTGGACATGAGAAAATCAATCGTACAGAGCACCACTGAGTTTTGACCAAGTACCGCTAGCCTTTCTGCAGTGGAAGGGCCGGGGTGAGGAGCAAACGGCCAATGCAGCTGTGCCTGGACCGCTCCGACAAGTGCACGCACGGGTGGTCTCTTTGCTGACAGCGGCTGGAGTTCACTGGGCTTTACCAAATGACACTATGGATCCTGGGATCTGGATGTTATCAGCCTTGAGGTGCAGGGGAGTTGGTTTGGATTTATCTTCCTTTATTTTTACTTTTTTTCCCTTTGGAAAGAAGGGAAGTTTCTTTTTTTTTAGTTTTTTTTTTTTTTTTCTTAAATTTCCGGATGGGATTCGTTGCTTTACAGCAATTGCCTTGCTCCCTGCTCCTATCTGGCAAAAAAGGATGCAACTGTCGAGTACATTTTGAACCATGAGAAAACACAAGGGGCTGGAGTTCCTGTTGCCCAAGCATTTGCTCTCTGAGCAGGGGAAAATAAATAAGTACATACGTGGCTGGAAATTACCTTTTGGTAATTTTGAAATTACCTTTTCGGAGAGCTCGTGGAGCAGCGAGAAGCCCTGTTTGCATCCTGTGCTGCTCCCTTCCTGCCAGCACCTCACTTCACTGCATTGTTGTGCCTGACCAGAGACCTACAAGCGGTGGAAACTGGGCTTCTTTGGCTGGTGAGGGCTTTGCTTGGAAAGGGACCTTGCTTTTGGTGGAATTTCACTGTGACCAATAACACACAGCTTGCACAGAACGACTGACACCACTGCTTTGGGAATGGAACCAGGACATTGCTTGGTGGGGATTCAGCAGGAGGAAGAGACACAAGGCTGGATCCTCTCCTTGGTTCCTCTGAACAGGCTTGTGGCTCACAAAGCTTGTCGTGATATGCGGCAGGAATGAAAGAATTGGAAAGTGCATAGATGCTGCCTTCTCATCACCCGTGCCAGAGTTGGGGACTGGGCTGTGCCAGGTGATGGGCACATCCAGACGGGGCAAATGGCTGGGCAGAGATGGGGCTTTGCAGAGTGTGGTCCGAGGCCCATTTGACCACTGTGTCTCTGCTGTGTAAAGCTCATGATTGATGTGTTTCTCTAACTCTTTTGTTGTTGCTTAAATTCGGGTATAAACCATCTGGCTACACATTGTCACCTCCCATTGACTTCCAAAGTGCTGTCCATCGGTTCCCTCATGCCTGGGAGCCAGCGGGAAAAAGATCCCAGTAGCAACCGCTAACCCCAACCCAACCAAGTGTTTTACCCTCTGAGGCTACGTGATGTGCAAAGCAGCTGGGCCTGATCCAGACCCCAACTGTGGCTGCGAGAAAGTATTCATTTTGGAGTGAGCCCTCTGCACAAAAATCAATTGGATAGTTTAATTAGCTGGCTTTTAATTAGCTAAAGCGCTGTTTGCAGTGCAGTCAAGGATCCTTCTTTTAATGATGGTTGTGATCTTGACAGTATCCTGTGGAGACCTTGACTTTGCTCTTACAGCTGTGCAATCAGAAAGGAGAAAAAAGTAAAAATTCACTTTTTTTCACTCTGTTGCATTGTGAATTAACCTGCACAGGCGCAGTGACACTTTGTTGCTCTCAGGACATTAGTGGGTATAGAGATAGAGATTTATGACCCTGATGGTGGCTACAAGACAGCAGAACTTCTTTTCACGTTAGGAATCAAGAGACCAAACACATATATATTATATATATATATATATATAAAATACATACACACACACAGTTTCATACACATGGGGTTGTTATATATATATAATATATAAATGTAGTGAAGGGACTGTACATTTTCAGTGCACCACATATGATGGCTGCACAGGATTTTGTGCTTGTAAAGACTTGACTGTTCTGAGGAGTGCAGGGTTAGGCCCTAACCACTGCGCTTTGTCCTCTTGGAGGCTGAACTCATTGGATTTGACAGGAGGGATCAGAGAGCCCCTCTGCCCCAACCATCTCCTAAACCCACAAGCCCCTGTTTACAGGCTCAAGAGTCAAGAGCAGTGCTGGATTGGTTCTTCTTGTATGGAACTGGATGTCCTGCTGTGTTCTGCCAAGGATGACACTGAGAAACATGCAGTGTATTTTGTGTGTATGTATGTGTGTGGGGGTGTGTTATATACCATCCTTCTTGGCCCCATCCTGGCATCGCATGCACCAGCGTGAAGATGCCGGGATGGGAGAGTCACACATCTGCAGGGACCTGGTGACTCCACAGGGAGGACCAACTTCTCTGAGCTGCCTCCTAAGGAACCTGGTGGTTTTGATGACTTTCCTTTCTGGGTGTCCTGTTGAGCAAACCCAAAGGGCATTAGTGATCCGTGAGTTTGGCAAGACTTGAGCCTGTTTAAGATACTGCGAGTCACAGTGTCCTACCATGAGAGAAAGTATCACCAAATCTTGCCACCTTTCTGAGAAAAGTGGACTTAATCTTTCCAGCATATATTTAAAAAATGAACTCTCTCAGCTTAATCTTTTAAATGCTGCTTTTCTTAGCTGCTTCTATAATCTTCTTCATTCCATTTTTTTCTCCTTAAATAGTTTGAAGTTCTCTAATACAATTTTTTATTCACTCAAGCTTAACCTCAGTTCACTCAGCTGGTGTTAAGTTGTAATCCTGGCACTTAAATCCGTTACAGTTTCAGAAGCAAGGACCCATTCGAAATGGGAGGGTGAGAGCAGGCTGGGCGGCACTTTCTCTTCCAGCAGCTAAAAGTGTAAGATGTGCAGAAAAGGCAAAGTTGGATTAAAATTATTAAACCAGCAATCAGAATCAACCAATGTCTTAACTCAGTCTGCTGTTTCCATGCACTTTCCTTATTGCTCTTGCCCCAGAGAGTGGCTGTGAGCTCAATGAAACTTTTTATTGGGTTGGAGCATACTTTGTCTTGGTTTTAAATAGGACAGAAATCATGGAGAAGCCTTTCTCATCATCTCAGCTCCCCAGGAACATCAGGATGGTTGTCCGAGTTGATGTTTGGAAAGAAAAAAAAGCTGCTGTTTCATCTTGGGCCACCTGCCTCCTTTGTGGGGTAGGCGGTAGTGGGACGTGGCTGTGGCTTCTTCCTACCTTTGGTGGCATCTACTGGACCCAAAAGCAGAGCCTGACCAGGGGGGCGTCTTCTTTTGCCTTTCAGTGTTCTTCTCACTTGCTTGTGTGTGTGTGCCTGTGTGTGTGATATACTGGAGTGGAAGGGTTAGTCTTTGCAGTCCCCAAATTTAGGACAGCTTCAATTGCAAGGAATAAAAGAGAGCATCATTTCCCTTCCCATCTGGGCTATTTTTTGGCCAACCTCTCTCCCACAGTGATTTGTAGCAATTGTTATGTTGGAGTGACCGCTCTTTCCTGAACTGCATAAGCAGGCTGGAGAAAGGGGGATCAAAGAAAAATAAGGCCCAGGTTCTCCACCATAACATGGTTTGGCAAAAAGGGCTCCCGGCTGAACGCTGGAAAGATCCAATTCTCAATGTTTCTACTTGCACACCTTCACTCGATGACCTCTGCGGGTACACGATACCATCAGACCTGCTTCTATTTTGGCCTTTGCAGTTGTTGGAAAGAAAATCCTGGCTTTGTGACTAAACCCTTGCTGGACCACCTTGGAAAACAAGCAGGAAAAAATTTATAATCTCACTTGTGCCTCAGTTTCTTAGTGGGGCTGGAGAACCGGGACAGCTGGCACTGCAACCCTGGGCTGCCCAGCCCTGGGGCCTCTTCTCCTTGCTCCCTGGATTTGGAACACATCACTGGGAACCTCAGCAGGGCTGCTGCTGTGTTACCCCTTTCCTCCCCAATCCTTTGGATTTTGGTCCTTTGCAGAAAAAAAAAAAAAAAAAAAAAAAAAAAAAGCAGTGTCAGGAGCATCCACCAGAGCGGCTTTCCCTGGGGAAAAGCCTCCTCATTCCCATCAAGAAGGAATATATTTTTTCGCTTCTTTTTTTGTTCTGATAGATGTTCAGTGTCCGCGATGGTCTCGGAGTTGGTTTCTTGGAATAAGCCGCGTCTCGCTCGGCGGCAAGCTCGCTGCATGCTGCGGGGACGGCAGGGATGCGTGTGGCGTGCATGTATGTATGTATATATATGTGTATGTAATTAATATATATGTATATATGTATATACGTGTGTGCGTGCAGAGCGCACGCACGTGTGCAAGCTTCAATGCAACTCGCGGGTGGAGCGAGGCGGGGAGGGCTGGGTCTGCTGCCCAGCTTCCCGTTCCGGAGGGTTGGATCCTGCAGCCTCCGGCTGGGCGCCGCACAGCCCCGTGACAGCTCTGTCCCATCCCGTCCCCTGTGCCTGTGGCACAACGGTCTTGCCCGGCGCTCTAAAGGCAGTCTCAGTGTGGAGCGAACTGAGTTTTTCATTTTTTCTTTTTCTTTCTTTTTTTTTTTTTTTTTAATTTTGGAAAAAATTTACCCTAATGGATGCCTGTGCAATGCCCGGATTTTTTATTTTATTTTTTTCGTATTCCCTCTGCAATATCCAGACAACTCATTTGATGCATTTCCAAAGACCTCAAGTACCAGTGATTTAAGGTGCATCAACTACCCGTGTTTTGGGTCCCTTCCTAACCCCCTGGTCTATGTCATAAATGTACAGTTGACAATCAAACTAGACAGAACCACGGACTTTAGAAAAATATATATCCATTGTCGTTTGATAGAACTACTTTTTAAAATGAAAAATCATGTGCTTATCTCACACTGATGTTTGCCATCATGTCACCAGGATGAATTGCCACCCATTGGTTCTTCTGTAAATAAACATGAAAGTTCTTGTATAAATTAAGTGAAAAAAAAAAAAAGAAACAAAAAAATCTATTGATATATGTCCAAAAAGAAAAAAAAAATCCCTTTCCAGAAGATTTAAATAATTCATAGAAAAAGAAAAAAAAAAGTGAACCCCACTTCACACTCTTTTGCGCTGACTTAAATTCCCACTAAAAGAGTGGAAAATCTTCAATGGTAGAAGAAATTATGAGTGTTTTAACTTTCAGTGAATATGGGAGGGGAAAAAATGCATGTAAATATTTTTAATAGGAAACATATCTTAAACAGAACTTTTTTTTGTATGTACATAACTCTTTTAGAGTTTAGTACTTAAATTGTTTCATAGTGTCTGTTAAAAAAAAAGTTTGTTAACTGTTTTTGTTCTTACTCAATGGCCAAAACTTTAAAAATAATTTAAAAAAAAAGACTATAAAAAGTAATCTTTGCCAATGGATCTAGCACTGTAATGGTACTGTCTATTTTTTTTAATTATTTCTGTGCTGTGCCCATTTATAAGAGGAAAGAAAAATAAAGTCATTTAAACATTGATGGCTTAATGCTTTGGTTGTTTTTATTTTTTCTTTTGTGGGTGTTTTGGGGTTGGTTTGGTTTTTTTTTGGTTTAGGTATGAAGGACCCTGTGACCCCGTGCTCAGTGGCCGCTTGTTCATTTGGGAACCTGCAAGTGGAGGCAGCTGGAGATGCCCTCAGACCCTCTTCTTCAGCCTCTCTGTGCCCATGGGGACATTTGGGGTTGGTCCTCACCCTGTGATGTGTCTGGCTGTGCTTCATACCGTGGTGACCGTCATGACCATGACTGAGCTAATGTCGAATATCTTGAGATCATTCACATGTTCATGTCGGCATGTGTGGCCAAACCCAATGACATGTCCACTTGAATATGGACCTCTTCCACCGAGCGTGATGATGGACAGCAACCTCCCGCGATGGATTCGAGTCCTTCTCTTGTAGCTCATTTCCAAAGTGGTTCCTGGAAGTTAGTGCTGGTGAGAGATTTGGCAGTGATGTTTTTGGCCTCTGTATGTTGCTACTTGGATGTATTTAAATGACTTCTTCACTGCAGTGCCCAGACCTCCATGAATGCTTTCCTAAACATAGCGAGTGCTGGAGAAGAGCAGTTTCCATACAGATTCCTGAAGGTAACCCACATCCAAAGGCAAAAGCAGTTTCTTTTAAGGCATTTGTGAGCAATATCAATATCGACCCCAGTTCTGCTGCTTGGAGATGCTCTGTATTGTGTGACACGGTCCTTCAGCCCAGCTCCGTACCCCCTCACCTGCATAGTTATGCCTGACCCTGGTGGGGCCATGTTGCTGCCCTGAATTTCAGTGATGTTTGTACGAATTTCAGTGGGTGTCTCTCTGTTTCAGTCTGGTGTTCTTTGTTTTGAAGTGTTCCTCTATTTTATTACCAGCCTGGGCCCTGCTTTCCTTATAAATCTCCAGTGAAGGGTCCCATGCTCCATCACAACGTGCCTAATCCAGCAAGGGCAAATTGCTGTGCTGTGTAAAACAATATCTAGTATTAAGCAGTGGTCACAGGGTGCTATTTTGGATACCAGCAGACTACAGCAGCCGACAGAGACCTGAATCCCCTCCTTGTCCATCCCTGCCAGCACGTCGACTCTCGGAGCCGAGCAGGTCCTGAGCATCCCATAGCATGGTCCGCAGCAGCCCTCGGTGTCACATTGCCTGCATCAACACCTCGAGCTCACCAGGGCCACCCATTCAGGTTTCCAAGACGTCCCCAGATCCAAGTGGTGGCATAAATGACTTCACTGTGTTGGTGGTCAGACTCCCCATACACTTGGCAGCCGCCAGCTGCCGTTACTGCCTAAGTGAACAACCGCCTGCAGGGAGGTGTTGGTATTCAGGCTGAGGGCTCCAAACAGGCTCTAATTATACCCCCTTCCCGGTTTCTTGGGCCTTTTCCCATCAACCGCTATGGAAATAGTTCCCTTCTCACAGCAGCCACTTAGACCCCTGTGATCTGGCGGTAACATTAGAGGTGGAAATGAAAGCGTGTGGAAAGGAACATGCTGGAGGGCAAAGGCAGGGGATGGAAATAACCTCAAAGGGCTCTGCTGTGTTTTTCCAGCGCCTGCAATAAGGGGTTTGCTACGACTCGCTCGTTGTAAGTCTCCGTGACACAAGCTGAGTATCCAGCTATAATATAGTTGAGACTTTGTCTTGCAAATGGATGGGCCAAAAGCCCCAGGGCCGTCTTGGTGCAGAGATCATAGAAGAACCACCACAACACAGATGAATATCCAGGATTGAATGCCTAGTGGAGTCACAAAACTAGGATAATACTCAGATACCAACCGCAAGAACTAAACAAGGAGAACGTGGAGGGGGCCACGGCTGACACCGCTGTAAAGTATCCCTAAAGTCCTAAAGGAGGCTTTCAGTGCTTAGGGGGGTCCTTGTGTCCAAACTCCAAGGAAATGAGTTGCAAAAGATGCCTCACTTTAGTGCTACAACATCATTTTCAAGTAGCTCTCCAGCCTAACTTAAAGTTCGGGTAGAAGAGAGCTGGGTTGATATCTAGTTAATGGATATCTGGGAGGGGGTTGATACTGCATGAAGGAGTGACCCTAAAACAGTAGCAACCACTGCTGCAACCATTACTCTGTTTGAAATACAGTAATTCCTAAACTTTTTGGTGTCATAACATGTTCAGGCCAGTGAGATTTTGCCAGTCTCATAGGAACCCTTATCTTCATGCAGATATTATCCTCCTTTATCTCCGTAAGATAAGAGAAAGACTGGTGTGTAGGCATACAGAGGGATGGATGGATCAAGTGGGCATCTGGACAGGGTCTCACCTGTGGGCAAGTTTACTGGATATTTTCATTACCAGTTGAATGATGGCATAACGAGGATGGTGAGTAACTCAGAGGATAGGGCAGATGATCTTGACAAATTGGAGAGATTGCATGAAAAAAAAATCCCCTTGGTGACCAGCAGAAAGAGAGTTACCATCAGAGTACCTTAGCTAGATTTCATTTCAATTCAATTTCCATTATTCTGTTGTATTCAAGTATTCAATTAGATCTCACCAAGCATCCAATACAGCAACACCGTAAGGGTAATTTGTCCTGCCTTTTTCTCTGTTGCCCTTAGCAGCGGTCCAGAGATTTTCTTCAAAGTAGTTTAATGTATCTATCCCTCCATACCAGTCAGAGACCATCCGGCATCTGATGCTCAAAACCACTCCAGAGGTGGCTCTTGTTTCCCAGTGTGGGCTGGAAACAGGCCCAGGGCTCCTGAGCAACAGCACTCACCAGGTTTAAGCATTTCATATGCTTAAATTCTCTTGTTCTTTAAGCCTAGGTTGTTTTTTTTTTATTATTCCTCATGTGTGCCATGAAGATGCACATCTCTACTAAGACAGTATTTCAAAGATGCGAGGGAAAGTTGCCAGGTCCCTGGTTTCTGAGGGCATCGGCACTGCTGGAAATCACATAGAGATGTCCTGGCAGTCACCACAGCCTGTGACAGATTCCCCGATACGCTCAAACCTTGCAGGAAAGGTAAGTGCTACGGACAGGGCTTTCCAGGGGCTGGTGTGCTATTTGTGGATCTACTCCATGAGCTATTAGGATGTTCTGGAAGGGGAATGGAAAAGGGTAGGAGATCTACTGTCTCCCGGGATTTGCATCTTGAAATCACCTATGGGAGGTATGGCCACGAGATCGGGGGCTGTCCTGGGGCTGGGCAGGGAGGGTTGATGGGCATTGCTTTATGCCTTGAGTTTGGCAACAAATGTTCTGGAGAGGAGCAAATGTTTTTTTCCTAACGTCAGGGCTCTTATCCATGATGGCCTGTCTGTCATGAACCCCAGTTTTCTACCTCCTTGCAGAGAGAAACTGGTGCCAGACTGAGGCTAGGAGCTCATCTAAACGTTCAATATTTAAGAATCAGGACAGCAGGATGTTTAATCAAGGTTTTAGTGGCTTTAGTCAAGGCTTTCAAACTGTGTGTTGCTTGACCCCAGCACTAGCTGCATTTCTGTGGCTTAGCAAATCCTCAGCTGGTTACAAATCTATCTGAATTTTTTTGCATACTCCAAATAAACAGCATTTACCATCTGCTGGGACTAATGCTGAGTTATTGCTCCCAGGGCAAAAGCAGGTTCTCTGCCTCACATCCTAGGGATGGCACCCAGGGAACAGCAACCAAGTAGCTGAGTTGTGATTTATCCAGCCAGGCAGAGCTGCTGGGACATGATGGCAGCCAGAGGGACACAGCAGGTCACTTGGCAAAGGATTTGGCTGATGGATGGATGGATTTGTGAGTATGGAGGGAAAAATTGCAGGAGAGGGATGTGGAGATAGAACACTTGTTGAGCTGCAGTCACTCACGTGCAGGTGCCCAGAGCCTCCGACTCGATGCACAGACACAACGGATCTTCCCTTCCCTTCCCTTCCCTTCCCTTCCCTTCCCTTCCCTTCCCTTCCCTTCCCTTCCCTTCCCTTCCCTTCCC
>JAWLRI010000276.1:28303-49992 GCA_034781795.1 Crypturellus tataupa
CCGTCCCTTCCCTTCCCTTCCCTTCCCTTCCCTTCCCTTCCCTTCCCGTCCCTTCCTCTCTTTTCTCCTTTCCCTTTCCCTTCCTTTCCTTTCCCTGAGCCTCTCTCCCACCATGTTGCTGCTCTGTCCCCTCTCAGCACTCTAGCAGGACTGATCCTGCCTGCAAAAAATCCTATTTCACATCCCTAGACATTGCTGGAAAAAACCACTTGCACTGCGAATGACAGGGAGCTGCTGCACAGCTCCATGAGCATCCTCGCTTGCAGCTTTTCCTGTTCCCTATAAGGTCCTTCCCAACCATCTTAGCTCTAAAGCTGAGCAAATCCCATTCACCCAAGTATTCTCCTTGTTTTCTTCCCCCTTTTCTAGCTCCTGGACTCCTTTCCCTGCTTTCCATAGGCAGGAAGGTCTTTTAAAAAATAAAATAAAAAATAAAAACCCAGCAGAGGATAGCCAGATAAAACTCCTTGTCCTGGTCATCAATGGGGACTGCCTGATGGGATCGATGGATATCTGGATACAGCGGATGTTGGTGGCTCCAGAACGCCGACTTGGGGTATTTTTGGTCTATTGTATGGGATTGGAGGCAAAGAGCTGCCTATTCCTGCTCTGCATGACAGCATTTCCTGAACATCAGCAGATATTAATAGCTGCCCAATACAAGAGTCAGACCTCTGCCGTTATTTCCCTCCTTTAAAATGATTCACGTTTGTGGTCATAAGCGAACCCTTGGGTTTTGTCTCTGTCTTTCACCTTTTCCCAGGCTTACTTGGATGTGTTTCCCATTCACTGCAAACCAGGCATTGTTATTTCCAAAGGCTGCAGGTGTCCCATGGGGAGTGGATAGGACAATTTGCCCTGTGCCCTAAATCTGAGAGGACAGAGAAATCCCTAGTGTGATATTTTCTCCTATAGAAAGGCTGAGAAAATCAACATTCGCTAAGGACCTCTGGCGCCTGGACACTCGGCGTCTGGATCTGCATTCACTGTGAAACCTCATTACTCAACAGTCCATGTTCAGTCTAACAAGGAACAAAGCCAATTAAAAATAATAGGGATCCTGTGATACTGCCTTAAAAAATAGTAAAAAGGTTGAATCAATTGAAATGTTCCATTTAGATAAAATCTAAACATTCCAATATGATTCTGCCTTTCTCATTATTTTTTTTGTAATCTTCCCTGATCGATCTTATGCTGTTGGAAATGGAGAATTGGAGCAGCTGGTTCTGATAAGACCTGAACCAAATTTCATCACTGTCAATGTGGTCTAGAGGAAAATGTGAGCAGTCCTGTGAGTAGTCAGGTTCTTCCCATCACAGAGAACATATCCTGCCTTAACCATGGGATTTCTCTCCAAACTGGCCCATCAAGTTGCATGAAGCCTCTTTTGTCTTCCACAACTTGGATTTTGGGAAACCATGGACATTTTCTTACAAAACCAAAAACAGAATTGCAGAGATTTGAAAATATTTGAGGGGGGTGTTAGCTGAGTCCTCAGATCCCCCTCAGATTCCTCCTTGCACTGCCCAGCTGGATCATGTCTCTTACCATGTGCTCCTCTTTAAAGTCAGGCCAGGACCTCATTTAACAAATGTTAGAGATGGTCTTTATATGTAAATGACCCATAAGAATGCAAATTATTGCATTAAACACTTTTCAGGGAATTTACCACATAAGGTTGGATGTTTCTCACGTGCAACACTGCTGTTGCCTTTCTTTTTACGCTTTTCATTTGCCTTTTGCAAGATGATAAGTTTGAGATCAGCTCCCTGTCTTGCAAAGCTGGGTGGTGATAGCTGTCCTGAGTACCCTGGGATGACATCCCCCAAGAACACATAAGGATTGAAGTGTCCTCACGGTCAGAAAGATGACCCAAGGTTTGAGGGTGGCAGGTTAAGGGGGGTCTCCACCACCACTTTGTCTGCCAAAATCTGCTACGGTCATCTGGGTGACACTGTTCTGCTTTGGACTTAATGAAACTCGTGAAACCATCTTTTTCCTTTCACTCCTTCACCTGTCTCCTACAAACACCTTTGGCTCTGTTGTCTATTTTTAGATGTGAGGAATTAATACCTTTATTTGCATTTTACCTTAACTTGGCCTGAGTTAAGAGTGATTTCAAGGTAATTGGATAATGACAAGGCTTTCATCATCCCGGGCTCTGGCAAGTATCTGCACCTGGGTCACAGCAGAGGCTATAAAAAGCACCCTGGCTCTCTAGGTGATTGGGTGGGGGGAATGCAAGGAAGAGGCACCAGGGGGAAGGGAGGCAGCTTTTTTGGCAAGGATTTTGTGGACTAGGCAACTTGCTTCAGCTGAGAGTGTTGCAGGCTTTTTAGTGAGAATTGCAACATGATCTTTTCAGCTATATGCTAGGGAAACCAAGTCACAGGCAGTGATTTCTCTATCTGTTTTCCAAAAGTTTTCTCTAATAGCATCAGCTAGACATATAATGATCTTATGCAGCTCTTCAAGGTAGAGCTGATTCTCTTTCTTTTTTTCCCCTCTTCTTTCCCTAAAGCTAAATATATCCATTGGAATACAGATGAAAGGGTCATCTTTAAACAGTTCCCTATCTGAGACCCTTCCATTCTGCTATAGTGTAGGTATTTCAATAAAAACACCCGAGTGAAAGACAGCTGAAGCAAGAGTGTAGCTCTTGGCCAGAAACGGTTGCTATCTCCTTCCTCCCTCTCCCCTAGGTGATGTATAAGGAAGCTGCTATCAGGGAATAGGTACTAAAAACACAACTCCTTCCTTTGCACATTTATAACCTGAGAGTGTTCAGGGTGCCTGAACAGTCTTGGGGTAGTTTTCTACCTTTCTTCTTCAGGGAGTGGAAGCCTCTGCTCATGGCCCCAGCATGATAGGGCTCTAATTGGAAATTTGGGTTTGGAACATTTAAGCAGTAGAAAAGAGCTGGAGCTGAAGGAACCCCCCAAAGCCTCTGACAAGCTGCAAGGCCTCCAGCAATTCAAACCAGTCCAGTTCATGAAGAAAGTGGGGAGGGGGGAAGAAATAAATACTCCAAATTCAAAGTGTAGAAGCAGAGACCTCAAGGTTGCTCCTGCCAAGAGCTTTGGCTGTTTCTGCTTGCAAGCAGCTGGCCTGGAGGAGCCGGAGGATAAACTGAAGTGACTTGTCTTGGTTGCTCTGTGTATACCAGGAAGAATGTGGTGCATTAGCATTAGAAGACTACAGATACATGGACCTAGACCCTGGTTCTCTGCACTGTGAGATGCTGATACAAACAGGGGTGTGCTCCGTGTCCACTTGCTTTACCATGTAAGATTTCTGATCCCAAACTTTCAATCTTCCTTGGCTTTCTACCACCACCCTAAAGAAATTGTATTCATGTCCTCAAACTTCTGTAAGCTATTGCTATCTCTGCCTCTCCTAAAAGATAATACTGATTGAATGTACTGTTTGGGCAGAAAATTTGATAAATAGGGAAATCCTGGGCTGTTATTTCTACAGAGATTTGAAGAGCCCTTCTTCCTTCTCCCAGTTCCTCCAGTGAGTGCATGCATTCACCCTAGAGCAAAGCATGGAGCAGGTTTACAACAAGATCATCTCTTCTCATGGAATCTTTTTGCCATCTGGAACTGCAATCCCACAAGCTAGTTCCAAACCTAATTCTCAGCATTTAATAATTGTAATAAATTAATAATAACCTCATTAATATTTTTTCATTAATCTTGGCTTCTCAAGAGCATCCTGAGGCACTGAATGAGCCACTGAAATGTTTTATGCTATGATTTCAAAGAAGCACAAATGTTTGGGAGGCCAAGAGGATGGGACTCGTGCAGAGGAGCTGTGGTCCTGTGTCATAGTGCCTGGAGAGCTGCTATAGCTGCATCCTGAGCACGCTGCATCCAAAGATATTGGATGTGTTGCGAAGCGGAGAACTCTCCTCCTGATGCGTAGATCTGTTCTAACACCCAAGGCAGCATGCTAAAAATGATGAGTTCTAAAAATTACCTATCCTTTTAATGAGGAAAGGGAAGGGAAATATTTCCTTACCAGACTTGTATTGTTTTATAGTATTTATTATTGTATTTTCATGCCTATCCTGTGACACAACCTGCCCTGTCCAGGATGGATGACTTGGGTGAAGTATCCTGCAGCAGGGGAGGAGGTACCCTGAGGAATGAGGGGGGCTGCAGACCCTTATCACCCCCTTGGACTTGTTATTAAATTTATCATTAAATTTCCTGACAGTTTGGTTTGTTGAGAGGTGGAAGTGGGATTTGTTGCTTCTAAAAGTCACGTAAGACAAAAACAAAACTAGCAGAGGAGCCGAGCAATATTCTTGGAATCTTTTTTAGGGGGAACTTGGAGGACATTGAGAGGAGACCACAGAGGAGGGGCCTGTTTAACTCTGAACAAAGCCAGAGGAGGAAGGAGGCTACTTTCCTAATGACATCAAGCAAGTCAATGCTAGGGAGGGAGAAGAGCTATTCAAGCTAGATGACAAATATTAGAGGAAGAAGTGGGTGTAAACTGGGAGTCTCTGCTTGGGCAGACAAAAATTCTGTAACAGGTGAGAAATTTTTCCTCTCATGGAATGGGACTAACCTTCTCCATCCTGAATGTTGCTATTCCCTGCAAACTCAAAGAAAAGCAATCCAGTTTATCTGAAAGATTTTGCTTTGATAATTCTCAATGGCTCAAATTGTAATTCCTTCTAAAAACATATGATAATTAACTCACACTGCAAAATGATTTGTCATTTTGAAATGGAAAGTCAATCTCTTATCATCTTTGAAAATGACAGACTGCACCATTTCAAGTTATTTGAAGAAATGTCTCTAGAATATTCACATTAAGGAAGTCAGTGAAGTAGCTCTTTAAAAAGTATTGGTTATGCTATACTGAATATTAATTGTGTGATGAAAATGAAATCTTTTTTTTTGAAGAAGAAGACAAGGCATTGTGAGTTTAAATTGCAGCAAGAGGTTGGAATTGTCAATGAATAATAATGTCTTAGAGGCAGGGAGAGGCAGCAGGCCCTGGCTTGTCTGGGGTGGTGGTGGTGTCACCATCACTGATCTCTGCTAGGGAGATGAGTAACTTTTAGCTGTTTGGGGGCTTCTCGTGATTCCTTCTGGTTTGAGTTTCCACATGTCTGCAGGTTTTGTGCTGCCCTGAAGTGAAGATGAAAATGGAGGTTGCCATTTCCTTCACTTGTGCCAACACTTCACATTTCTTCATCTTTTGCTCTTCCTGGGCTATGTGAATGAGCAAGGAAGGGAGCTGAGGTGTGTGAGGGAACCTTTGCAGCCAAGGGGGATGCCTCCCAATAAACCAATCCTGAGCAGATGTCAGAAGTGAGGGGTGGATAGCCAAGAGGATGTTTGATATTCTTTTGGGCTATCTAACCCATTAAAAATAAAGATTACATTTATGCCACTTTGTCCCTTTAAAAGTAGTGGACATCACCATGCTCCATCGAGATACAAGTCAGATGGTGCTGTAAAAAGGGGAAGGAAATCTTTTAGCATCTTTCCTGATGTCTTACCAGGCACTCCAAAGCGACAATTACTGAGCAGGTAATGAAGACAGAGCAGAAATACTGATTTGCAGCTTGTGGAGAACAAAAGAACTAGCCGTTTTTTACTTTTTCCTCCTCTGCAAGCAGTTCTGTTCATAATAAAATCTGCCTTGATGCAGATTTTTCTTTAACACCAGCCCTAAATAGCAAAGATTCTCTCCCATGACAGGCATATCTGAGGCCATATTTCATGTTTCTCCTTCCTCATTGCTGTAATCTGTACATCTTGGAGCTCTGTGAATCCCTCCTGGACTGTGCTGGGATGTGATGTTGCCCGTTCTGGGGAGCTAAGAACATGACCGATCAGGAATGCAACTACAGAAGTGTCTGGAGCAGAAAGGAGGTGTCAGTTTCAGCAGATTTGATTTTTCACTGGTGTCCATATTGTTACCTAAACAATTTTTGCTTGCTAAAATGCAAATTATCGCCCTGTGCCTGGGTAGCCAGGAAGCAGTATTATCCCCCATTTATAACAAGGAGGTCCAGAGAGGGGGGTAAGTGAACTTGCTGAGCCATGGCATAAGGCTACAGGTGCAAGACCTGCCCACCCTCCAAGAGTGTCTGAGGTCTTTTGCTAAGCTCCTTTCCAGATGGGTTGGCCACATGGAGAAGAGGAAAATCACGACATTGCTTTGCCCACCAATTTTTCTGCACTCTATATTCAGTCACTAGAGAGATTCATGGTTAGATGCTCAGTGCGGCTTTGCACCTCCTCTCCATTGCAGATTGTGAGAATGGGGTGGGGGGACAAAAAACCCAAAAGCTGAAGTTGTTTCAAGAGAAGCTAGAAAATGTTTGACTCTTTCTATATTTGAGGAAGCTTTAAAAGAGCAGGCTTTGGCAGGAGTCTGCTGCTCAGGACTATTTTGGACATCTTGAGAGGACCTCAGACTTTTTCTTTATTGATGCCCTGGATCTTTCCCTTGAAGATGAAGCTGACACTGAATGCATAACTGAGTGGGTATATCATGGCTGGCAGAGTGAAGGGGAGCATTGCAGGAGGTGAGATACTGAGGTTTCAGGCTGGCCAGAGAGGAGAGTAATTTAGTGGGAGATGATATATGTATTTATATATATATAAAAAAAGTCTGTGGTTGGCAAAGAAGAGGGTAATTTAGTAAGAGCTGATGATCCCCTGATGTTTTTGGTGGATAGAGAAGAGAATAACTTAAAGGAGAAGACTCATGGACTGGTTCTTTTTAGTTACAGACTCAGTAGTAAGTTAGTAAGTTCCTTTTTTAGCTTCAGGGCTGTCTTCCCCAGATGGCTCTTTCGTTTGCTATTTTCGATGCCTGATTAAAGAGTGGAGTTGTATTTTTATTTTTTGAGGTTGCTGAATGGCTCCAGGGCTTGGGAAAGAGGGAACAGAGACTTTCTCTAACCCATAGAGCTGGCAGTCCCTTCAGCGGTGCCAGCAAGCACTGCCAGCCTGAGATCTTCCCTCCTGGGTGTCTGCTGTCCAAAATTCAACAGTACCTTAAAAAAGCATTAAAAGTCTGCCTTAAACGCTCAAATGTGAAACTAGTCTTAGGAAAAGAGGCTGGGCTACATCATTTGATCACCATAGTCTTATCTGGTTCTCATAGAAAAGGTTATCTTTGGGTACCTCTTCTCGTTCTGGGTCTGTCTAATGCTCTGTTATCCACTGGAGTGAGAATTTCAGCTGTTCCAGGTGGCTCAGAACATTTTAGATGGATTCTGCAATTGCAAGACAGACTTACACTTGCCTAGAAAGCACTGCCCTGCAGGCTGATCCTCTGGTCTAACCAGATAAGGGGAGATTTCCTTGTAGCTGAGGTATTTAAAGTGTTTTCCTTCTGTGTGAATAGTCTGGCATCTATGAAGGGCTGAGTCTTTATGGCAGCTTTCCCTCAGAATTGTTTTATGCCTTATTTCTGCAAAGCCTGTCGAAAAATGATACCCTTGAGACCTCTTTTTTTTTTTGAGACACTTTTTAAACAGGATTTAAGTCAGGCTGTGGATTTACAAGTTACCCGGGGCAGATAGAAGTAGTAAGAGCATTTAATGTGACTGTGTGCCCTGTTTCCAGGGGCGAGGAAAATTCAATGGATGCTCTAGTCTTCCAGCTCTTATATTCCAGACACAGTTCAAGATCTGCATGGATGACAGTTCTGGTAGAATTTGATTCCAGCAAGCCCTGGTGCACCTTGTGTTTATGGTGTTGTTTGAAAGATGCTGAAGATCTTTCCCTCCTTCCCCAGGAGAATATACCATAGCTGAGATGTCTCCAAAGCAGCTCTACAGATCATCCCAGGCCACGGTGATGCTCTGTTCCAACACTGGACTCTGGAAATTCATGAGTTTCCTGCTCTCTGCCTAGTCCGCTCTAGGAGTGGGGATGCCTAGGGCCACTCCTGTCATCCGATACTTATTGCCTCTTGGGGAAAATGCTTCCATTTTTGGTGGCCACAGTTCGGGGTTAATGAATTCTACCTACTTCTACAGTGCCTAATACGAGACGGTCTTGATTTCTTGAGAGGTTTCAAGATGCTGCTGTCATATTGCTAACGCTTTGGTTGGATCTCTATTTTCCTAAGTAGCAATATCTGTTAAACTTCATTTCAGAGCATCCCAGCAAGGTCTGTTTTCAGCAAAATTTTCCTACTTTATTAGAGAGCTCCTATTTATATACATCCCCTCCACACCTAATAACCACAAGAATAACTAATAGGAAGTGCTCAAAGCATGTCTTAATTAGTCTGACATTAGTAGACTCCAATGTCTTTAGTTAATTGATAGTTTTTAACATGATTGAAACCCAGAGAAAACAAGGGAGGGATTTATCTGTCCTCACCAGGGGCTGAGCAAACTCTGCTTGTATCTCTCTTGGGGCAAGGGTGTTTGACTCAACAATAATTTACTGGATGGAGAGGAGTAATTTAGTGGATGGCTTTAAGAGCAGGTGAAGAAACACCTTGAACTGGCCCCATCCAGTCTGCATTAGGTGTGACTAAATGCAAAATATATTATTTATGTTCAGCTAATGGCTAGAGGCTCTCTAGAGTAGAGCTGGTATCTACAAGAAAGCAACCACACTCTCCAAAGGCAAGGCATATAACAGACCAGGGATGTAACTCATCCACATCAATTTTAGCATTTTTTATCTAAGTATTTCTGTTCAGACTGCTGTTTGTTGCAAGCCTTGAAGTACTCAGCGGAGGTGAATACGTGTTGCTCTAGAGCTCTAGGGCTTGGAGGGGCTTTGGGGGCTTCTAGTGCTTGATCAAGACCTTGTTGGAGGTAATGAGAATGTGTTCATTCCAATAAAAGCTGGAGAGGAGCACTTATCCTCACTGGCAGAGCAGTTTGTACCTACATCAGTTGTCTGTGCTAGTCGAATGTGGCAGCAGTGCTCTCTGTAGGCAGTTGGCATCACCGAGGAGAGCGGAAACTGCAGATATGGCGCAGGATGAGCTGTCTCAGCTGGGCTAAAGATTCAGTCCTTGACACCACTGCTCTGAGGCTGGTGGGTACAATAAATTTATAGGGGGCCGCTGAAAGCAAGATTCCCAGCTGGATGTACCATTGCCCCGGCCAAGTAGCCTTGCTTTCCGTCCTCACACTGCTTTTGTGATGGTAGTGCAAAGTGGGCCGTGCCAAACAACCCTACTGCTCTGTTCAGGGCTCCTACTTTCACAGACTACATTTTTCGCTTGTGCCTGATAGGTGTAGAGGCTTGTCTGACGCTTTTGAGACAGCATTTCCTTGGCGTGTACACTGCAGTGCGCTTCCTCCCTCCTCTAGCTCCAAGGAGCAGGCAGCAAAGAGATCCCACTATTTGAACCAAGCCTCAAAGATTAGCAGCAGAGTTGCGAAGCAGCTTGCTGTGCTGCTAAACTCTTTTCACAGAATAAAAGGCCTGCAAGGAACAGCTCAGGTCTATTTGCTTGGGGTTTATCATGACGTCTCAGCAAGTTAACCCGGTTTTTGAAAAAGCTTCCCCAGTTTTGGAGGTTGTGAGGCAGGGGAAGGGGAGAGGATAAAAATATGTGAAATGAAACCCTGGGAGGATGGCTCCATGTTTGAGCCCTCATAAAATGCAGCTGGTTTCCTAGAATGTGTGGAGTCAGATTATTGTGAAAGTAAATAGGAAATGAGGGGAATCAGTCAAGTGGAGTTGTCTTAATGGACATTGGAAAGGAAACTGCTATGTATAGATTATATTTTTTAAGAAAAAAAGGCTGGATGCTGCTGTTTTGACAAACCACATATGTATAAACCAGAAGAACTCTTTGTAGCACCTGATTTAGAGCACCCAAGAGCCCCAATGGGCTTTTGTGGTTTAATCTCTCACATCCCACTAATATGAGCTACCAGGAGGAATGAGAAGGCAATTACATATTCCAAATTGAATGGGCCAAAGAAATAGAAGACTCTGCCAAGTCCTCCCCATCAATACTGAAATATTTCCGAACAAACTTCCATTCAGCTGAGGAGTGAGATCTAATAGAAGAATCCCTGGTCAATGGCAGGACTGTAGCATTTGCCCTTGCCTGTGATAGCCAAAGAGTGGAGCTAATAGAAGCCTCCAGGCTGAGAAGCTTATGATTTCACATCTGAAGGGACTTGGTTAGGGTCTCCAGATGAACTAGGAATGTTGAGTTTGGCCCCCACACCCATGAGGGTTTTTTAAAGCCTGTTCATGGATGCTTGTTTCTTTTCTCCTCTCTCCTCTATAGCAGGACCTACAGCAGCCAAGGCAATTATCACTTGGGGCTCAGATGCTCTAGTGAAAGATCCCGCAACAGCTTTCGCCAGATAGTGACTGCAAATCAGAGTTGGAAAGTTCCCATCAGCAGTGAGACAGTTGGAAGAGGTTAGTAGACAGATTTATCTCTGGATCTCCACGTCCTGTTTCTACCAAGCATCTGCATCTCCTCCTTGATCCTCCAGCCATCCTTCTGCTTTCGCGCAAGTGCGGCTGCTGCAAGAAGAAGGAGAAAAAGAAAGCATATTTCCAGCAGCTTCACTGGCACCCTTTGGGTTTTCAAGAATGATGCTTTGAGCGACACCTTACACAAATGGGCTCTTTGCCAGTTCAATGAGAACCAAGGAGATTGTAATGAGATTCTTCTTGTAAATTTTGTCAAGGCACAAACCCAGCGAGCCTGTGAAAATCAGTGAAGCTTTTCATGTTCTCTGTCTTGATGGAAACAGCAGTGGAGAGACACTTGGTGCTAAATCGTTTGCTAGCTGGCAGATATCCAGGCAGGAAAGCTCAAGCAGGGTAGAGAGGGAATGTGAGAGGGCGGCTGCTAAAGTGAAGTTATTTGTCTGCGCTTGAGGAGCAGATCTAGCCATGTGGTGATTCTGATGGGGCCCAGGGAGCATCTTGTCCTGGAAAGAGAAAGAACCATGCAGGTATATTCATAGCTGCTGATGTTTTTGAACTGACAGGATCAGAAAATTATACCCTAGATTCTGAATCTGGACAGGAATTACTATGTGTGTGTATATTTATGTATATATATATATACATATGTATGTATATGTGTGTGTGTATATATGCATGTAAAAGGCAGGACCTGAGAGACCCTGAAATAGGGTCAGCACCCTGAAAATGGTTCATGAAGAGTTATTACCTTGCTTTTAGAGCACTTCTGCCTGATGCAGAAGACCTGCATTTCTAGCTCTCCAGCCTAGTTTGGCTACTGATACTAGGGACAGCAGGATGGAAGTTTCAGAGCACAAAACCACAAGGTTTTAACACCTTGGGGTGGGTATTGGAGCTGGAGTGACTGTTCAGATACTTCTGGGCTTTCTCAGAGTCTTAACTCCCCTCCCTCTCGTCCTCTTGACACCCCGGACTTGTTTGTTGCATTATTTAGGTTTCCTTGCTGAGAATTAAAGCATCTTCTTGTTAGCCTGGTGAAAAATGTCCCTAGTTAGGAACCTATCCTGCCTGGATCCATTTCAGGTAGTGCATCCAGCAGTGATGCAGAGAACTGGAAGGCTTTTCTCTTCTCTTTCTTCAGCTCTAGCCTTGCATATTCCCTGCTACTGGTGTTGTTCCACAGACTTGGCTGTGCATCTTTTCCTGCTGAAATCCAGCAGGTTTATGAGCCATCTAATACCTCTGTGCTTGACTGTTGACTGAGTGGACCATTTTGAGAGGCTGATTGGCATTGAAATGCAAGGGAATTAGGTGAGTGGACACTCTGTGAGGACATCTGTGGAGTTCCTGTTTGAGCTGATGCTGTTGGGCCAAGAGGACCCAATTCACTGGTCCACTTGTGGGCTAAGAACCCTCAGCACTAATTCTTGTGATCTCTGTGGTCTGGGAGCTCTTAATGCTGCTTTTTTTCCTCTTATGCCTGTTTGTGCTCAGATTTGATGCATTGTTTGTTAGTTCCAGGCTTGGTGGAAAAGATTGCAATATGCAGTGTTTTTTCAGGTCAAAACGGATTTCAGAGTTGAAAAACATGGATAGCTATAGCTGGAGATTTAAAGGTTGCTGGGTAGCTATTTGTAACCTCTCAGTGCTTTTCTGAGCACTAAGGAAGTGACCAAGTCCTGGAGTCCCTAAAAGGAGGCAGTAAAATTTCTTCTGTATCAGTTCCCACTCTAGGAATGATGATGTCTTTAGGTGGTGGTGGCATGAGTTCTAGGGATGGAATATGAGTAGCTTGACAACCTGCATCTTTACAGCTTTCTTGATAATAGAGTGTGAACTTTCCTGAATGCACTGTGCTTTACTGATACCTGGAATGCTTCCTGTGCATGATCTCCCTCCTCCCCAAAGTCTTTACTCTTTTGCCTAACCCTGAAACATGACTGTGAAGAGAGTTTACAAAACAGAAGTGGCTTTTTGTACAGCCACCCCTTGATAGGGGATAGGAGTTGGTTAAGGTTTGGGGACACATGGATAAGGTCTGTGCTCTTCCATGCTAGGGCTGCTCAGCTGGGATGTCTGCTTCCATCCAAAAAGCCATTGGAGACTTTGTGAAAGCCTTACCTGGAGTAAAGTCCAACCATGTGTTTCGGGTTCTTTGCTTTAAAGATCTGCTTCACTGCAGTTTGCTTCAATAGCCCCCGCTTCTGCAGTAAACAGCTTGTTCTTACGGCTCTTAAATTGCCCGTTCTCTTCCTCCTCCCCATTGTGCAGGAAAGCGGAGCTCAGCTTTGTGTAAACTGCTGCTCTCCAGATTCCTATGAACACTCAGATCCCTGTTGTTCTGTGTGAGCAGAGCAGGTTTCAATATCCATGACACTAACCAGGCACTTAAGAAATAAAAAAAAATCCTAAACCACAAACATCTGGGCAAGTTCTTGAAAAAGGGAGTCTATTTTTTTTTCCAAACAAAATTGGCACCACCAACACGACAAGAAAGCTTTCAAGATTTTTCTCAGACACGTGGCTGATATTTCCGCCTTTGCCAGTGGATGCTTTGCGTAGGATGCATTGTGTCGACTTGTGCTCATTTCAGATGTTTCCAAAATAACAGATGCTTGTTAAAACATGAGCAATAAAGCAAGAAGGGCTGATCCTGCTTTGATGTAAAGCAACTTGCAAGGCTCTAGACTCTCCTATCTGCTCTGCTTCACAGCAAAAGTAGTGTAAAGGCTCTGCCCGCTTGAATGATGCAGTGCTGGGCTCCAGGCTATGCTGAGTAAAAGCTGAATTTAACCCACTGTAACAAGTGCATTCTGGCACAGCCTCGGAGTAAAGACACTCAAAATGAGATGCATCATCTCCAAGATTTAGCTTCAGGGCCTGACATTCAGCCCTGCCACCCATTTGCAGTTCTTCTTGCTGCTGGCTGGGATCCTAGAGAACACCAGGCATCTAAACTGCCATTTATTTATTTATTTATTGCATATAAAGCCTTGGAAGAGGCTGAGCTTTGGGTGTCTGCTCCTATCATCTCAATGTCACTGTCTGCCACCTCCTTGAGAGTCACTTTACACTTCTATACATATCGGAATCAGATTGGCAGCTGAACCAATTTCCCTTCCCCAGGAGGGGAGGGTATTGACTGAGTGAGTGCAGTGTCCTTTCCAAGCACCCTGTGAGGGAGGACACTGAAAAGGGGAGAGGATGCATGTGGTTCCAGGTCCCTACAGTGCCTCATCTCCCTCCTAGCCATTCCCCTTCAAATGTCCTTCTCTGGTCAACACGGAAAAAAATGCAGCAGCAAAACCATCACTTTGAACAGTTCATATTTCTCCTCCCTCAGCACCATGCTTGGACTCGGGGGCACTAATGAACGAGGGTCTGTTTACATAATTTTTTTTAGTATGAAATTGGAGAGACCCAATGGGAGGCTATTTCGAAGCCCCAGTCTCCCCATGTGGGATGGTATAAAATGGAATTGGAGTTGGACATGGGGCTTTGGGCAGGGTGGGTAAGTGGAGTTTGCAATTGTTGGGCTCAAGGAACAACCTGTCCCTGGGTGCTGAAGGGCAGACAAATAGTGGGGAGCTCAGAGATGAGGGCTCCTTGTGGGTGACCCTTGCAGCAGATGGAGGTCACAACAGCAGAGAAATGTAGCACTGCTTAACATACACGACGGGGAGGAAAGGCATCTTGTGTAACAACTGAAAGGGACCCCAAACATCCTCACCCCTAATTCCCAGCTCCCTTGAGGAAGCTTCTGCACCTCCTACTTTGGAAGAGATCAAATGCTTCGCGGCCCCTTTTGTGCAGGGACCGAAGGAAGAAGCTGGAGCTCTGTTGCGGCCCCTGGGGCTAACCAGACCCACACTGAGCTCCTCTGTTGGCAGATGAAAGCGGCTCCTCTCCCACATCCTGGCTCTGCGCTCTGTGGTGCTTCCATTGTATTCGCTCCACAATGGGAGCACTGTGGAGGCCGGGAAAGGCCCCGCACATCCTCGGCAAGAGCCTGCCTTGCTGCTGATGCGTTTCGGATGCAGACGGGTGCTTGAAAGGGGGAGTCACGCAAGGGAGATGATGTCTCCATCAGAAGGCTCTGGAAGGGCAGATGCTGTTCTCCGTGGGCTGGGAATGCGTTTTCGGCTGGTGGGAGAGCATTCCTTGCCCGCCCTTATCCCCTCCCCTCCTCCCTGAAAAGAATTTGACTTTCAAACAGAGTCTGGCTCTTTTCAGATGCTGTGGGCAGCTTTTGATGCTGGGCCTCAGCACAGTGTGCTGCCCAGCTGGAGATGCAGAGCTCAGCGCTTGCAGATGGGAGGGAGCCGCTTGCCTCAGCCTGGGCAACAGCAATGTGGCAGGGACCGGATTCATCCTCTTTGCTCTCCAACTCTTACTTCTGGCTTCATGTGATCCTAAAACAGTGTTTTCCCATGTGGATGGGAGAATAACAAGGAAAAAAAGTGCTGCCTGGGAAGCTCAGGTTTCCAAAACTGCCATCCAGAGCATGCACAGTGAGACTTGACGGTTCCCCAAGGCCAAGCGGATGGAAAGTGCGGGTTGTACATGGTGCCCATACTGTGGCTGACAGTCTTTCCAGTTATCACTGCTCATGCACATCCTTGCAATGTAATTTTTTTTTTTCAAAAGCGCTGGGCATTTGCTAACTCCTGTCCCACAGGGCTCTGTACTGAGTTGCTGTTAATTTACACTCATGTAATTGAGAGCAGGATTTGGCTTGCTGTCAGTACATCAGAGGGTTGTTAAGAATAGGATGTGGCATTCCTGTAGCCACTGCATTTGGAACAAATTGTATTTTTAATAGGAAAATATGGTTACTTAGCACCAACGACTGATCACAAAGAAATCTACAGAGCTGTAGATTATATTGGGTGTCTATTGGGTCTTGGCTCTTGGGTAGGCCCTGTGGTGACTCTCTGGTTTTAGTTGCTGATCATGTTGCCAAGTGTTTCATATTGAAATGTCCCAGGCTCAGTTTCTTCTTTGGGTTCAGTCTTGACGAGAAATTTCAGGAAAAATAGCTCAGAGTTAAGGCCTATTGTGGGGCAGGATGCTGTGATGACCTCCTATTTTTCAGTTTTAAAAAGCAAGCATAAAAAAAGAAATCTTATGAGGAGGCGATCTGGACAATTGCCTTTTGTTGCACCTTGGAAAACATCTCCAGACTTCAAGATAACTCAAAAGATGATGCAGCTCTTAGGCAGTCATTATTTTCTGATCTTTTGGCTTCTTGACAGGAACCTTTGGGGTGGTATTTTTGTGAGGCCATGAGTAAGCCTAGCATTTGGTTTTTCAGTTCTTTGTGTTGGTGCCAAAGTAGCATTATCTCCTGATTTTCTTTCTCAGAGAAGGTGCAGGTGGGAGTTACGTACACTCAAATTCCAGATGCAGCTGGGATATGTGTCTGAAGCAGGAATTGTTCCTGACTGCATGGTTAAGGATGGTTTAGTCATTGCCTGTGTGATTGCATATCCCCATATCAAGCAGACTGCTGCAAAGCTGTTCGCTCAACCCATCCACTGCCGTCTGTCAGCGCATGAAGCAGTAGGAGTCCCAAATTACAGCTTGACAAAAAGCAGAAAAAACCCTCAAAACTCTATTTCCAAATGATACTGGTTTTGCCTTGGACCTCATTGTGCGAACTGCTGCAAAAACACAGCCTGAGCCTGTTCCTGCTGTAGAACGCACAATTTTCAGGCCATGGTTCAACAAAACTTTCAAAAGCCTCAGGCTGAGCGTGTAATCCCCTTGGAATCAATGGGAGTTAAGCATTTGCTTAGGTGCTTCACTGAGCTGGACCTTAAGCAGACAAGCCAGATAAAGAGGGAATGAAGAAGAGATTTTGATTTTTCTCCTGGGAATGGCAGCAGTGAGAATCGGTCTCTTTGAGTCATTACTCTGCCGCCTCTGTCATGCTGGAAGGGATCCTCCTCCTCTCGTGCATGTTGTCATTAGCCTGGGGTACCTCCTTAACCAGAGCTGTGAGTGGGCAGGAGAATAAAACCCCGGGGGCTCAAAGTACCTGCTACAGCTGCAGGCAAACGGGTAGCCACACGCGTGTGCAGATGTCGTGTAAAGGACAGCAGCAGGTTGCAATGTATGGGAACATGAGCAGGAAATCCTCTTCCACCCAACGAAGCTGGCTGTGCTCCAAATACCACGTCATTGCTTTCCATGTGTGTTAGAAAAGCTGACCTTCTGCTGCCTTTGCTTGCAGCAAGTTTAAATTACTTAAGACTTTTTTTTTTCCTCCCAGATGCTGTTTTCTTAAATTACTTACTGAGAAAGCCTAAGTCAATCTACATATTAAACATACCGGAGATTGGAGTCCCAGTTAGTGTAGCTCATGGCAGTCCTAGGAAACCAAATCTCTCTCCCTGTGAGCCTACACTCCCCCTTCTCTTTTTCCTTTAGCTTAAGGCGATAAAACTTTGAAGATGTAATCTAGGCATTATCTGTCTTTTTGGATACTGTTCAACAGTAATTTTAATGTCGTCTTTATCTCAAAAATGGTTGTTTTAAATTCAGCTGTTTCTTTTCCAGAGGCTCATTTGCTATTTAGGTATTAAAACATCTTTCCCTGTGTGAATCTTCTGGTAGGTCAGTTTTTTTTTTTTTTTTTTTTCTGCTTTTGTTGGGGTTTATTATCAAATTGTTTTCTACCTTCTACTTCTCTTTAAAATTGTTTCACTTTTATTGTATTTATTCTGTCTATGAAAGGATTTATCCAAGCAGAAGCCATCAAATCATCCTTCAAGGACAGACCTGGAAGCCGTTCATGCTTCTCCAGCACGGCCCTTGCGATGCCTGTGTTGCTAGAACTGTCCAAGGCAGCTGGATATTCTCTCTCAGACAATGACACAAATTTTCAAAGACATAGGTATCCCTGGATACTACTCCTAATCCCAGCACCTTTCCTCTTATTTAAAGTTAATCATAATTATGGTGTGCCTTTCAGACCCTAGATTTTAGGAGGGAAATATCAGTAGCCAGCTTGGCTTTATTCATCTTAAAAATAAAATTGAAATCTGAAATCTGGGTCAGGTAATATTTCCCCTATCTAGTTCATTTTCTGTGGGGAAAATATCCCTGTCCCTTTTTTTATTTTTTCCTTCTGACAAATCCTTTAGCATTAGTATGCAGTCTCAAATATATATTACCTCCCTTGTCCTGGAGACAGAACCTGCTTCCAATAAAACTTCCCCTGAGACACTGGATCTCGCTTTAGCTTTCCTAATTAAATGGGCTATGGGTTTAAATGGACGAGAGAAGGAACTGATTTAGCAGATAAAATATCTTGTTCAAAAGGTAATGTGTCTATTCCAACCTGATCTCTATCGGGTTCTCCCCTGCCACGTATGACTGGCCCCTACTATGAAATATCGCCTTTAGCTATATTGCATTTGTTTCAGTCTTTCTCCTTTGCCCATATTTTTGATTAGATCAGTCCAAAGCTGTGTCAGTTTTTAGGTAACATATCGTGTGTTTCTGTGGGCTATGGACGCCCTGAAGGACCCTCCTCAAAGCATCAGGAAGCCAGCAGTTAATCAAAGCGCCGGAGATCCTCTTACTGAGCTGAAGGGACAGGGATCCACCAAGGATCACAGGAGATTTGTGTGTCCTCTCCCTTGGTCAGAAAGGCTCTGCTGGGACATGCTGGGACTGCATCTGTGTGACTTTAAGACATCCTATAACTCAACTCGAATCGTGTGCACCTTGGGGAAGACCGGGAAGGTCCTTCTTCTGTGAAGGTCACAGAAATATTTGAGGACAGGTGGGAAACACCCAGGATTTGGGTTGATGTGGTTGACAGCATTTCCAAATATCCTCCAAAATGCAGTCTGGGGGCCCTTGTCACCGGAGTGTTTCAAGGTTAGGTTTAAAAAAGGTTGCTTGGAGGGATGTAATGCTTTGCTGCAGAAGATGCAGGATTTGAATCAGAACGTGTCCTGCTTAGCTCCATCTCCAGGGGCTCCTGGAATCAGCACTTAAAGGGAAGATGGCTGTGGGGTGATAAAGCAAGGAGTCTTAGTGGGGAGGATTTATATGGAATTCCCGATAAAATCCACTGATCTGCCAATAGCACCATTTGCATAACGGTGGTGTCAGCAAGTAGTGTGTTATTGCCTCCTCTTTAAGATGCACTTAAGAGCAGCTGAAGTACCAGCAGCCTTGGCAGAGGCAGGTATTTGGCAGAGCCCAGTCCCAGCCACAGCATCTCACTTGGTCTCAGCTTCATCACCAATGCACACGAACATGTTTCTCCATGTCGTGAAACCAAAGCACCAGCGGATCCTGCCAGCGAGAGCTGATGACCCAGACACAATTCCTTCATGTGTGAGCCAAGCCGAGGAGCGGCTCTCCTGTTAGCTCTGACGGGTATCCAGCGCTCGCTGCTCAGATGTAGGTCATCAGCGGTGGAATAGCGTGGAAGTCAGGCACTTGCATCCCCAGGGTGCTGTGCAGAGCAATATCTGTCTGCACGCAGGGGATCTGGCAAGGAGTGTGCTGGATACTAAAAGAAAAAGTGGTGGAAACCAAATCATTCTGACTACTGGTACCCAAAGGGAAAAAAAAGAAAGAAGAAGAAAAGGTTGTAACTTTAGTGTGAGATCAAGGATTTAAAATGCACATCAGAGCTACCAGGTCTCAAATGCTTCTTATAAGCATTGTGAGAAATCCCTTGATATGTCTCGTGTGTGTTTAAAGCAGAGGTGGTGGTGCACAAATGCTGCCCCTGCATGACTCCTACCTATAGGCCACTTACTACCACATTAGATGAGTTCTGTACAGCATCTACCAATCTCCTCCTCCAGATGGACTTTTGGAGAGAACGGAAGGACAATAAGGATCTGTGGGAGGGTCCCACAGATCACCCATGGCCACTTTAGGGATTAGCCGTCTCTTTTTGACACTGAATTATAATCTCAGAAGGAGTGGGGTGGAAGATGTATGTAAAGGGTTATCCCTTCTTGGAATGGCCCTTTGCCTGCATATTGTCTGAAAGTGCTTGGTGTTAATATGTCCCGATCATCTCCCCTCAAGTACTGCTTTAGTGGGAGAGATTGCCTCTTCTAGAGCTGTTCACACAGGCTTGTGATTTTTGGGGTTTATAGCATTTCTTAGTGGCTGTGGCAAAACATTTCTCCTGCTGATGATGGGGAAACCAACAAAATCCTGGTTATTTCACAGGAAATAGCTGCTTCTTTGATTAAGGACCATCTCAGCAAGCAGAATTTTGCTGAAGGAGACATTGCTCAAGAAGATGTATTAATGCACCTGAGCAATTTTTTGCAAGACTAGTGGAGATGCATTGCCCCTTTGTCTGGCCTGCTGTAACATACTGTAACAAAGAGTGGCAATATTAACCCTTCGGTCCTAATAGCTGCTTTAAGGAAAGCATTTTGAGAAACCATAGTTACCCAAAACAAATTCTTGGAAGGGAAAGCTATTTGCCATAGGTGAAGGTAAATTTCAAAAAATATATCCATTCATATCCCTCTTTCTGTATTTCTCTTTCCTCTGCCGCAGTCTGGTCTTGTCCTATCAGGATGCTAAACTCTTCTCAGCTGGAATAACCTTAAATCTAAGCCGCCGGCTCAGTAGCGTTAGTTGTCTGGGACATCTCACACCTACCTTAGTAACATCAATGTGTTACTGAAATGCTGCAAGGTGAGGAGGCAGTAGATGAATTTGTCAAAACAGGAACAGGAACAAGAATATCTTGTGTCCTGAGCTGGTGGAAACTGCTAATATCTCTCGGAATGCCCATCTGAAAGTCAAGGGCGCAGATGAGTCTTCTGGCTGCTGAGGAGAAGGCTGCATGTGCCTGAGAGCTGCTGTACAGAAAATGCTGGCAATGGCAATCGTAGAAACCAACCCCAAAAAGACAAGTGGTGATGCAGAAGAGAAGAACATGCAGCATCCTTGCAGCTCTACACCGGCACACGCCTACTTGAGCAGCTTCTTGCCTCTAATAGAGAGCAGATAAAAAGTCTCTTTAATGACCATTATTACCAGCCTTTCTTAATTGCATCCTTCTAGGAGTGTTTTTCAACAGTATTGGTAGCAGCATAAGCTTCATGAGTCATTAATATTGCCACAAAGAAGTGGTTTGGATGAAGTTACTAGAGTCACCTCCATCCTCGAGTAATTTCTCTAATGTCCATCAAAAATGATTGAAAAAACTTCCAGCCATTGCACTGAGCTTTGCAGCTAGGTTGATTAATGAAGCATGGAGAACTGCTGAGTCTGGATTATGGCAAACAACAGCACGAGGAAGTGCATGTATGTGCACACTGGTGTTTTTGCAGTGAGTCTGGTACTCCTTTCTCCACCCAAGCCTTCCACTTTTATATCATCTTCCATCTCACTGTGCAACCATCTTCAGAGTTGATCTGCTTCTCTTCCATCCTGTCTTTGAGTGAAATATCCCATGTTGCTGCAAAGAGTGAATTAAAGGAGGGCAGAAAGGGACAAGCCACCCCTGCTCCAAGCCATAGTCCTCATAGCTGTAGAGCCTGGGGCAAACATTGCAGAAGAAGCCAACATGATAGATTGGAGCAATTACTTGGAGGCCTTTTGTTCTTTGACTTCCCCTTTACAAATGCAGCCCTTCCTACTTGTTTCAAATGCAGTTTATCAGTTGAGAAGCTTCTGTAAATAATGATCAGTCGCTGTGAATGGAGGAATAAACAAGAGTCGTGCCTCAGTGGTGACTCCCACATGTCTCCTTGTAATGGAAGGAGAAGATAGCAGCCAGGAGGACCTGCAAGTGCCATTATTCATGCTTTACAATGGACATGGCTTGATCAAGGGAAAGGTCTTCCTGCATTTTGTCTCCTCTTAGATTTGTAGTCCCTAATGTTGTTAGTCCTCTGTTGCTTTGGAGCAACCTCCTCTGGTTCACTGAGGACCATATTATTCACTAGGATCATAGGTGGCTCTCCCTACTTCTCTGTTCCTCTGTGGCCCAGTTTGACTCGTGTCTATCCTTCAAGCATGCACTATGCACCATCAGGAGAGAAGTCTCTGGGATCCCAGCCTGAAAGGCAGTAGGGCAATGCAAAGCCAGGCTGTGACAGCTTTTGTCACTCGAATAGTGGACAAATATGGCATGTTGTATCTTCGTGTTGCATTTGGTGTGTGAATTTAGGCTGGGGAGAGATAGCAGGCTGCTAATGCGGGAGACTACAGTTTCCAACTTGTCCAGAGGGCAGGCACAACACAGATGTCATCATCTTGCAGGCCCGTCTCTACGGT
>JAWLRI010000276.1:52855-66819 GCA_034781795.1 Crypturellus tataupa
AGGCAAGTGTCAACCCTATGTGTGAAACACAGGAGCGCACATACATGAGGTGCAGTGGGTAAAATACTTAAAATACTGCCAGGAACTGCAAAAAAAGAGCAGTTAAAAAAAAAGGGTTATTTTCTTTGGTAAATAGTAACGTAATCACTCCTCAGTAGACCAAAATAATAATAAAAAGAAGCAGAAACCAGCATGTTTATGCATCTTATGATACAGCTAGCAGTGACCAAAAGAGGGGTATTTGGGAAATTTCTGAAGATTATACTATTTCTGTGAGTCAGAGGTTATTAGTTGAAAAAGATTAGGCTAAAGTGCTCTGGGCTCTGGATAATATATTCTATTTACCATGTTTTTTTGCTGCTCTTTCCTACCTCTTAGCCTCTGATAAATTAAGTTATGGGGTTTCGATAGCAGAAACTACAGGCTCTACTCTATTTTGCATTTGTGTGGTATCTTGGGAAAACTGTTTCAATTCCTTTGTGATTTTAATCTCTTCACCTCTATCCTTCTACTCCTTCCTTTCATGTGTACCTTAGCAAAGGATATAGCAAGAATGTATATAATTTAATTTAACAAATATTAAATTTATTACATATATATTTAATTAGTGTTGGCAAAGGGCTTTGAGATCTTTAAATGGAGGTGGGAATGTGTAGCAGTATGACAAGAACTAGTTGTAATGTTGTTTGTTTGGGCTGGAGTCACCTTCCCAGGATGTGGAAAAGAGCTTCTGCTCTAATTAGTGTGCAAAGTGTTTATCTGCTTTACTTATTTGGAGTGTCAGAGTCTTTCTTTACCGTAGAAACAGGGAGCTCCTTAGAAAAATTAGTCTCAAGTAGTAGCAAGCAGAAAATGCCTTAATTGTTGGAAAACTAAATCAGAATACGATCAAAATAAAAGTACAAGCTCTATTGATTCCTGCATTTTCACTATGACATAGCCTGTTATAGTGCGGCACAGTAGGAGCAGGAGCTAATTTGTCATATTGTATTCCCTCAACCTTAACATGGAGTGACATGTCGTGTTATGTGCTGTCACTAAAGTAGTGTCATTAAATAGTGGAAGCATAAGAAAACACAAATAAATAAATAAAAATGGAGGAGAGGAAAAACTCCCTTTGAAAAAATAATTTTAAAGGAAATTTTACATTTTAATTCTATTTTTTCCATGCTAGAATTGCTATTAAAGCTGATACAAATTCCTGAAAAAAAAGCTGCTTCCTTATTCAATTATTTCTCATTCTTGGAGATTTTTGACAATACTCTTCAGATCACTGTGACGGAGAAGGACTGTGGTGAGATATCCTAGAGCCCATTACCTCTTGTGATGCTGTTGTGCTGAAAACCCTCCAGGAGAGCAAGCAATGTAGATCTTGCTCTGATGTTGCTCAACGAGATGAATCCTACTCCATCCAGCTGTGCACCTCTGCCTGGATGGAGAGAGATATCTGGGTAAGACCTACAGAGCCTTGTTTTCCCTGTTTTCCAGCCAATTCTTAATTATCTTGGGATGTTGTCTCATTTTTGAGGGCATGAGGACACAGTCTTGCACTGTGATACTGGGAAGAAAACTGCTATAACCTGGTGCTTGCCCAGCTCAGTTTTTTCCCCCCTGAATTCATGGCGTTACCTGCCAGATCCAACAAATAGAGGTGGTGGCTGCTCTTGTAAGTTGTCTGGAAAGGGGGACTTGGGCTGGAACGGGGTGAGAGAAGAGTTTCTAGGATGATCAGAGAAGGGGAGACCCACAAAAAGCAGGGGAATGGCTATTCATCAAGGTTACTTTAGCTTCCTTAGGCAAATCTCATTAAGCTTTGTCCTGTCAATGGAAAGAGGTGATGAAGAGGAACCCAAGGTATCACCTCCAAATTTCCCCCCTAGAAAAGCCATGGGTAGACCTCCTGGCCATCCCATGGGATCTCATTTGGATCCGCCCAGCAGAAAGCAGACAGTGAGCAAAGCAGCAGTGTGCAAGAAGCAAAACCAAGGGACAGGGCTGGCATCTGACCAAATAGTTACAAAATGGCCATCAATAAACCCAATCCAGAAATAGGGAGGTCTTGAAGAAAAATCCTGGAACAGGATCCAGCAGGGGTAGTGGAGGCAAGAAACCCATGGAGTTTAAAACGGAGCCTTATGAATAGCTTGTATTATGTGGCTGCCAGCAACAGCAAGGGCTGAATTGAGGGCTGGGAAAGTTCCTTTTAAGGTGTTTTGATCTTTGTTCCCTGATTTGCATGCTCCCAGCACTTTTCTTAAGGTGACTTTCAAAGGGTAATTTTTAGGAAGCAAATTTGGTGATGCAGAGATTTCTGTGGGATGGATAAAGAAACTCTGAAAGGCTTTTAAATATTTTTGTTAGTTTATGCTTGATTGTTACTTTCAAGAGAGCAGGAAAGTTGAGTCTAGTTTTGCTGGAAGACCCATTGACCTTGTAATGCATCTACTAGGAGAGCTTCTCTAATGTCTGGACTCCACTAGTGAGTCCAAAGAATTTTAGGTAGACAGAACATATGGAAATAATGAATTAATGGAAATAATAAATTAAATACTCTGTAAACTAGCTAGTATTTTTCTTATATTATAATGAACAGTCTTTTTTTTGCCTGTGTATTTACCTTATTTAAGCAACTCTTCTGTAAATACCTTTATGTTTTTTAATTTGATTTTTTTCCCTTTTAGTAATCTTCACTTGTTATTTGCTTTTTTTAAAATATGAGTTTTTTTCCTCACCTTATGTCGTCACCAGTTTATGAAACTGAAATTGGTGACTAATTAATGTGGATAATCAAGGAATAATGAATACTAATAATCAAGAATAGCTTTACATAAAGGTGTGAATTATGCTATAATCCTTAGTCTGTACTGTGGCCATCATATGAACATAAGAATACACACATAGCCATCATGTGATTAATCATGCATGCTTTCATGTTTTAATGCCTACTAATACAGACTTAAGGATCTTCTGTGGTACATATCTTTATGAAAAGGAATGTTGTGTTCTGTGTTATTGCTGGGAACCAAGTTACCAAGGTACTTCAGCATGATGTCAAAGCTGTGAGTAAACTCTGTATAACTTCTAGATTGTAAAAGATGCCAGACTCACTATAGTTAGGAATTTCTTTGTAAGGGTAAATTTCTTTGTAAGGGAATTTCTTTGCAGGTGAAGTACATATTCTATATCAACACTAATTTGGCATCAAAACTGCAATGCCCTTCTGCGGGAGATATTGGAAAGTACTGCAAGAGGAGGCAAAACGGATTATCCCATTGATTCCTAACACATTCCCCATAGCCAGGCAGGTTAGAGCATGCTGCCTTTTTGCTCTGCTCAGATTCTTAAGTTCTTTGTTAGAAATGAAATAAGAACCGATAAGTGGTGTTTGCAGCTTTTCAGTGGAGGTATGGCATGTTCCTGCAGTGTTTTTTCTGGGAGCAAGAGATCAGAAACCAATAATTCAGAAACTTGGCTTCTTGGCCTTATGTGCATCAGGGCTTGTGGCTGAGTCACAGCACACAGGGCTGGCAATACGCACTTTCTATCTAAATACATGTTTATGTTTATATAAACAAGACAGCAACGAGCAACATGAAGCACTTTAACAAAATCAATAAACTCATTAACTCTGCCTTCCCTATCAGAAAGGATTAGCAACTAATCCTTTCCCCTTCTCCTTGGGGGTCGTTCAGGTACATTTAGTACAGAATGGGGACCTTTCTCCACCTTCCTGGGGGACGAGCACAACCGTCCTTTGGAAAGGACAACTCTGTTCAGCCACCAACATAGCTGCGCCAATGTCCACCCAGGGTGGGAGAAGGAAACCTGCAATTTCTCGATGTAAGTGAGGGCCCAGGGCAATTTATGTAGCACCCAGTTGACTTCCTCCTTATTAAACTCAATAAACTTCTCCATGAGCCTGAGGCTGGTGTATTCCCCACGTCCTTGCTGGGGAACTGGCATTTCAGTAGCCTTTTCTCATTGCCTTCGACAACTTCCCCATGCCTAAACAACAAATTCGAAGGCCAGGCTCCAAACAGAGCATTGCTGCTCGCTGACAAACTGCCCACAGCTCAGTGGCCTTCAGCAGGTTTTGTATGGGTATGCAGAAGGATGTGTATGTGCAGAAAAACTTCTGCACGGCTTAAACCTGGATCAAGGGGATGCTCTCACATGTGCAACAGTTAATGGGTGACAGGTAGAATTTGGGTGCCAGGAACTCTGAACTGCAGTGGATGAAATGTTGCAAGAAGGGCAGGTGGGTGGTTAGTTCTGCCCCAAGCAGGTGAGAATCGCTGCAGTCTACCTGGGCTTTGTGGTACTGAGCCCTGTATCTGAGGTACCGAACCATTAAGAGGGGAATTTACTTTTTTTCCTGGATTATTCTTTTTATCTTTAAAATAAATGATAGAGATTTTTTAAAATAATAATTTAAGAGATCAATAAACTCAGGCAGAGCAACAATACCTGGTGGGAAATAGAAAAGCACTTGATAATATGGAAGAAGGTTGTCTATATTGAGGCTATATATTGAGCACCATAAACCAGGATAATTGTGCATTATTCAGCATAGAACCTTTTAATTCTCTCTAGAATAATTTAAGATGAAATTCTAGCTCTGCTAAAAGTTGTTGTTTGACCTTTGGTTTTTAGTGAGACCAGTTGCCACCTCCTGAAATCAAAATAAAAGTTATTCTATTAGGAAATGGTGAGAATAGTCCTTAAGAGAGAGGAGACAGAACAAGAGGGGTGAGAGGTGAAGATGTCTTGGGAGAAGCATCTTGGAAAAGGAGTCATGAGCTGAGACAGAGAAGTTTTGAGGATGGAAGGCTCCAGCCGAAAGATGTCCTGCATGGATCTATACATAGAGTCTGGGAAAAACCTTGCTGTTGATTTTAGGAGGCAGCTTTCAAAAGCAGAACCAGGTTAAGTCAAAAAATTAAAAGTGAGGATCAACCTTCCCTGCATGAGGAGAGTTAGGAGAAGATAGTAAGTGGTTAACAGTAGTGTCATGAGAAAAGGGTGGATAAGGTAGGTTGGGACAAAAGGGGTAAACATGAGTTTCTGTGTTCATCTGGCAGTCAAAATATAGTGATATTTCACTACTTTGAGGGAAAAAATCTAAGAAACTGTATGATCAGTGGCTGGTGTCGGGTTTACGGGGTTGCTGAAGGTCATGGCCACAGACTAACCTGCTTCAGGTTAAATAGATGGCAGCACATTTGTGTTTGTTCCTTCTGTCTCACACTATTCTTTAAAGCATCTGGGAGCCAGGAAGTTGCTTGTTGGCCTTTTGTTGGAAATATAATGTACTTTCTTGGAACAAAATGGTTAACAGCAGCCTGGAAATCAACACAAATGCGTCAGAAGATTTGTTTTTTGCGTTGCGTTTTCATTTTCTTTTCCATTCATCAATCAAAGAATCTGGTGTAATTGGTCTTCAGTGGGATGATTTATTCACCGTGTTTTAATGTGACCTAAATCCAATCTCACTCATCATCAGCAACCATTGTTCTTGGGGCTTGTTTTAATCAGATGTCTCGCTAATCCAGACTGATTGTCTAGCGGCTTTTGCGCATGCCGGGATGGGGTCCTCTGGCGCAAGACAAAACTCCAGCTCTTTGGTTTGCAGTCACTTTGATCAAGACCCTCTGTGCTCTGCTGTGTATTTCTTGGCTCTAGGACACCTCTGCTCCCAGTCCAGGCTCTTTCAGTTTTATTCAGCTCCTTGACGGCAATCCAGAACCACTTTTTCGCCCCTTAAATTCACAAATAATCTGAAAGCCATCAGGGTTTACCAGTAACACTAGGTAGGGATTCATCTTCTCTCTGCTAATCATTGGAACTGGGGTTTTTCCCTCACCGAGACAGATGAAAATCATTCTAACTGCATCCGAGAGGTATTTGAGGTTGGAGGAAGTGCCCTCCTATATTTCATGGGTATATTTTTGAATTTTTTTGGGCAATGGCTTATCCTGCATGTGTTCTTGGGACTGCAGGAGTGAAGAACACAGGTCGTCAGCTGTGCTGCATCTGGAGTTCCTCTAACCAGACCCAGAGAGCATGTAACTCAGGCTTTTAAGGTACCTTGCACTAAAACAAGCCATGATTTCAAATAGATTCATGACTTCATAGCCCAGGGTGCTGTGCCTCTGCGCTGGGAGGGCTCCTCTTTGCTCTGCCTTGTCAGAACTACTGCTAAGTCCTTGGCATCTTTTTCAGATGAAGAATCGTGTGTAAAAATGAAAGACTTTGTAGGGGTTGGGGGGAAGCAGCCCATACTGCAACCCGAAATGCATCTTTCCATCCAGTCTTTTTCCCTGTTTAGCTGAAAATGTGGCCTTAACAGCTCTGTTCTGGAGTTTCCCTTTCTGGGCAGTGAGACAACAAATGTTGCCCTAGCAGGCAGGCTGCAAGTCTCGGAGGGCTTGTGTCCACGGAGGATTTTGAGCTCTCCACATGCTATAGAAGTCCGTCATTTTACCAGTAAATTACTTTTTCCAGGGTTAGGAGAGGGAAATACTTCACATAACTGCTACAACTGATTCTGACAATAGACACAAACACAGAAGTATATTTCCCTTCCCCTGGAGAGCCAGAAAAATTCCTTCCAACAGTGTGGACTAAGTGAACAGTGTTACCCTTGTGATGCAAATACAAAATATTAGTGGCTCCTATTGACACCCAGGAGGCAGCAGTGCAACTTGTGTTTGGATGATGTGATTTGAGCTGCTTTTTTTAATGTTTGCCTGTCTCTAACGGGGAAACCTGAAAACATGCTGCGATTCTGAATAAGATGCGGGATGGGAACAAACCAATTTTCTCCTCTGCTGCATCCCTGCCACAACTACGTCCAGCCATCTCATTGTCCTGTGGCAACTTGTCCCCGACATAGGGTCTAGGGCTATCTTGGGATCGGCTGCTAATTGTACTTAAGCGTAGTGAGGGCCACTGCCATCAAGAGATGTGATGCCTAATAGTCAGGATTCCCAGATCCTGGATCCTTCTTGAGCCCTGGAAAGCAGCAGTCCAATGCCATGTGAAGTGCCTCCTAGATACTGTCTGCAGCCAGCTGGATCACAGGCAGCAGTGTAAAAGGGAAGAAAAAGGCGTATTATTGCCTCCTGAACAACTTTATTAAGCTAAGCACATATACTGCATCTAATTTATGGTGAAAAGATGCCAAAATCTGGCATTTCCTCCTTCCTCAGCTCCTGGCTTTGCAACTTTGCGGGCATTTTTCTGCAGTTGCTCTTCAGGCAACGTGAAGGCTAATAATTAAACAACCTTTGATTGCAGAAGACAAACGGGAACCCAGACGCCACATCTGAGAGGCAGAGGCTGCTGGTAAAGGAGGAGATGGCCCAGAACAAGATCTGGCAGGTCCAACACAGCAGGGCCCAAGAGCTGGGAAAAAAACCATAGAGGCAGCATTAAACTTCCCACCCATACACAGGGAGCTGTAACACTGCTCAGTGCTGGTGACAGTCTAGGGGGAAAATAGGACACTGATGAGTGTTTTGATTGGAAGTGACAGCAGATCCCAATCTAGGGGTTTTGTTTGTTTTGTTTTGTTCCCCGCCTCCCCTTTCTTCCTCTCCCCATTATTAATCCTTGCTCAGTTTGCTCAGGAAGAGGCCATGGTCCTGTTATAACATGCTGCCATTTGCATAGGTGTGGGGGAAGGCATGGTAGATTTACTTTATTTCAAGAGAAGTAAAGTCTGCATTTTTTTCTTAAATAATACCTCCAAATACAAATGGTTTCTCTTTAATTTCCCCATGTTCTGTCTCCTTATTTCACCTCTTATAGTAGATGTTCTTGCTTGTGGTCCAGAAAAACGATAGTAAGCGCTTGAAATCTTCAGAGTGTCATCCTGGTGTGAAATGCCCTGCCTCATGCAGCACTGCTTTAAATATGTGAATATGCATTAGCCTTAATTAGCACTGTAATTTTGCATTGCTCCTCACTGTACAGAATCAGGTTGTGTAGCACTACAGTGCTAGGTTTAGGGCACCTGGGGGACCATCGGCTGTGTCTTCCCAATGCAGGAGGTCAAGGTGTGATGGGGTCTTTGAAAGGAAGCAATTCCCTCAAAGTCTCTTTCCCCCAGCCACCAAGGCAATGATGTAGACCTAGCAGATGTTTCCCATTAAAATGTGCATTGGTGATCTTGGCTTCCATTCCTGTCATGATCTAGGGTCTCAGATACTTCATCTGTTTACTCTTAAAAGCATTTCTCTTCATCTTTGAAATAATCTCCTTTTTTCTCCTCTTCCACCACTCGAGCACTTGGATGTGTTTTAAACTCTCTCCCCCCTCTCCTCCTGCCACAGCGCGGCTGGCTCTGTGATCTGTGTGCATGCAATATTGGCCATCTGATAGTCCTGCTTGATATGAGAGCGTTGCTAAGTACCCATTGCGTACTTAATGCTGCAGTTATTATTCTGATGGGCATCCCCAGAAACGTCTCACAGTTGGCTGAGTGTAGCCTTTTACCTTGACTCCATTAGCAAGCATCTTTGTCACCCTGAATGCTGTGATGGTCCCTGAGACACACGGCTGCTGGAGGAGCTTCCATCCTTCCCCTGTGGAGGGGATGGCAAACTGCTTCTGGATGCAGGCGTCTCTCTATCAGTCTGTCTAAGAACATCGTGATAACGTCATTACTGTGGCACATCCCACTCCCTCACTCCTGCCTGGCTAAGGAGATGGGATGGCAACATCGGCAGACAAATCTGCTCCAGTGTTGGAGATCTCAGCTTTGCAGCTGACTCAGCATCCCTGTAAGAGGATGGTCACCACGGGGTATTTTCAGAGAGAAGTGTAGGGAGAAATCACAATTTTACTCCTGACAGAGGGCTCCTGTCTGACAGGTTCAGCTCAAAAGCATGGGGGTGAATAATCTGCCACCTCCTGCATTTGCAATATTTGCAAAATTTGCAAAATTTGCAATACACAGTTGCCTTGCCCGGTGCTTGCAGTGATAACTCACAGGCAATGTGAGCAATGCTGGTTTGCCAGCTTCCCTCGCTCCTCAGTTACCTTAATGAATTGCTATTCCCCATGACAGCTGCATCTCATCATATATCGGGCGCTTTTAAGATAAAGAGGAAGCCACTGCCTGCCCCAGGGGAGATACAAATTAAGTACATCTTGCCCTCAAAATTAAACTCGAGGGAGAAGGGGAAATTCCTGCTGCTTCTCATGGCTCTTCCAAGTAGCTGAGACTCATTGACCACCACAATTGCAGGGCAATGTTTGCAAAACATTTGTGTGCTCCAAGCAGTTTGGACTCCCCATATCCAATGCCTTTCTGGGAAACAGCGGGGACCAGGAGTAACTGATGGGTGTTGCTTGCTTCCTGCATCCTCCTGGTGGCTCTGGGAAGATTACAAACACAGGCTGAACATTTTCTGTTAGTTTATTCATTCCTTTCCTTGTTTTGTCTATTGAGCAGCTCTTGTTCCCCCAGAAGGAGCTTGGAGAATGATATATGGGCCTGACAGCAAGATTAAACATCCCATTTACCGCACCGTGTCTCCAGAATTCAGACAGTGGCAGCATGTAGAGCAGTAACAGTCACAAAGCAAGCTGAAAGCAGATACTATTTGTCTTTAGTTTATTTCTTTAGGGGGAAAAGTGTGGGGGGGAGACTGAAGAGACAAGGGGAGAAGAAATAAGATGGAAAAGGGAGGAGAAGGAAAAAAAAAAAGGGAATTTATTAACCACTCAGGTTAAATGAACTAAATTCAGCAGGGCAGCATTTTCTCTTCTAAAATCATAGCAGAGACTCCGAAGACTACCTTTGGGAGCGTTTGCCGGTGAATGGCCTGATCACTTGTACTTAACGCTGCCTGAAGTGACACCTTTTTTTAGGAGTTGCAGCTGCTCTGGGCTGAGTGGGAGCTCGAGACATGTTAGATGGCTTTGAATGCAAAGTGGGCCTAGGTGGCAGATGCCCAAGGCTTTGCCTTGCTGTTGCTTTGGTGCCAGCGAGCAGCAGATGGGACAAGAGCTGAGAGCAGCCTTGGAAACACGGAGCTGTCTTGGCTTAGCTGTGATGAGCTGAGCTGCTGTGGGCTCTGCTGTGCTGGAGCTGCTTCTGCAACACCATCCTCGCTGGGGAACCTGCAGATGGACAGCAGGAGGAGGGATGCAGCCTCCTTTGGCCCTCCTGCAGGCTGGGGGATCATAGCAGCTTTTTTATGGGAAGTCAGACTGCTCTTCCTTGCTTCCAAAATAATTTATGGCCCTGAGAGGGGGCTGTGAGGCTGCAGTGATCCTCCCTTGATGTTCAGCTTCACTCTGACTGAAGTTCACTTGTCTGGAAAATATGATGTGCAATGGAAATGGGGCTCAGGTCCACCCCAGGAAGCAGCTGTATGTCAGGGCTGGCTTTTTCCGGAAGACCTTCTGAAGGTAGTTTGCACTGAGGTACCTACAAAGGGGTGGAAGAAGGTTCAAGCCCCCCTTCTCAGTGAATCTCCCTGATTTCAGTGTGATTTATGAGCACATTTGAAGTAGTATTGAGAAACAGGAGCAAGACTGAGCACTGGATAGACAGCTCCATCAAGCTGTTCCAACAGGGGTGTCTTCTCCGAAGCGACTATCGCTTGTAACGTCTCTATCACTTGTCATGTTTCAGTGATGGTGTGAGCAGATCTGCACTACATAGAAAGGAGGCCATCCCTATGTAATGGAGCATCATTCAAGCCCCTTCTTCCCTTTTGATGTTTCATGGGAGATGGGCCATTTGCACTTCTGTGGCAGCTGATATGTTGGGGAGTTCCCATGACCTTGCTGTTGCACAGTAGTGTGTCAAACCACAAAGCCTTGATTGTGTGTTGTATGAGTATATTTCATGACAGTGTGTAATAGGGACACAGAAAATGTTCTGGCCAGGCCAATGGCTACTTCGAGACAGCTATAAATACAACCACCCCCAAATGAAGAGTCCCAGGACTCTCTCTGTGGTGGAGCTTACAACACCCTTTTCTTCTCCCAGGAATTCTCTCAACCCTTTTCACGAGTGATGTGGGGTTACTAACATGTGGCCTCTCTCCATGTCCTGCCTAGGTATCTGCTAGTTCCTCTAGACATAAAATATGCATAAGGGCCTTGAGTAGAGTAAAAACTCTGGGTGTAACATAGCTCCCTCCATCTCAGACAATGGAGCTTTCAGGTGCTGGAGTGAGTTCCAACACACAGTTATTCCCTGTTCTGTGGGGCTGGAAGTATTCAGGGTCAGCTCTCCTTATTTTCAAGTTGACCACGGTAATGACTTTGGTAGAATTTGTGAGTGTTTCATAGCTCAGTAAATGTCACTGCGAAATGATCAGATCTAACCATGCATGATGTATCAGCAGCAAAAAAGGTCAACTCCAACTGTAAATATTTCAAGCCTTGTAAAATATTCATTGGTAGTCGTGAATGCTGAAGAGGTGGGATGGGCCAGAAATCTTCCAGCCCCCTCCTTGCCTCTGCCAGTTATGCTGCACAGCTGCTACTAGATCAGAGTTGTCTCATCCCACTGCTTTTCTGCACCGATTCCCAGCAGTATGTGCGCTGCTCTGCTGGATGTAGACGTTTGAGAAGTTCCCCAGGCTTCTTCAGAAACCCTGGGCTAAGCAAAGCTGTATATTCCAGGGAGCCTCTGTGCATTCTTCCCACTCACGGCACCTAGTCATCTGCTGCCAGATTTCTGGGCATCTCCAACACACATGTGGCTAGACTGGCACTTGCATGAAGAGTTGAGCTCTTGGGGAGTTTGTGTTTCTGTGCGCTCCTCTGGCTGAAGAATCCTAGGCAAGGGTTTGGGCAATATCCAATGATCAGGGAAGGATGAAATCTTTGATGAGTTTATTTGGGTTATACTCCGACAATATGAGAACTGGTTGGCGCAAGGGAAGGGGAGGTGTCAGCAAGGGGGTAGGAGATGAGGTGTTACCATAACTTCACGGAACATCCTCTTTATTCTTTGACTTCCCTGAAGAAACCCTGCACTGAAATGCAAGTACTGTGTTGCTGAGGAGTCTTTTGGTTTACTGCAACTCTCCTTCTTGTTGTCACCATCACCAGGCATAGTGTGGACTAAAACAGACCTAAAAAATGGCCCAAAGTCTGTGTTTCTGGTGTGATGAATGCTGGATCATGCAAGAGCTTGGCCATTCCCTGGGATTTGCCAAATTACATTTGCTTTTTCTGACTTTTTTACCCTACTGGCAGTGAAAAGTCTTTTAGTGGGTTCTGTCCTGACATGGGATGAGGAGAGCAGGATAAAGCCTTCCTCAAGGGCTCTTCAGGACCAGACTGTCCTCACTCATGCTGAGGCACTGGCTACCAGACATCTCTTCTTATCACGGTGCCCTTCAGGATCTCTTCTTGCTCCTCCCTGTCTCCAGGAGGACGCTTTGGAGCGGCCAAAGTTCCCTCTTCTATCCCATCTGCAAGGATGGGACTCACTCCAAATAATTGGATCCATCTGGAAGTGTGGTGTCCGTTCTGACCAGCAAGGTGCCCTGAGAGCGACTCACCCCATGTCAGGCTCTTTTCCATAGAGCTGAACTGCTGCTGGATGGAAAGGAGTTGGCTCTGGTGTACAGGAAGATTCCTTCAGGTGCTTCTAAAGACTGAGGGTCTCCTGCAGGTTCCAGTACAGCCCTACGATCTCTGCAAAGGTGCTTTGGATGCTCTAAAGCATTTTAATGGCACAGATTCCTATTTTTAAGCACCCAGATCATACCCAATATGTTTTCTCCATTTGAGGCAGAGATGTTAGATGTTAATTTGGAGTAGCTGAAAGGCAATGAGATAAATTTTACCCCAAGACTGCTCCTTCCCACTTCATCTCATCTCCCCAGCAGTTACAGATACATACATCAACAAGCCAAATCTTCCCCTGGTTTCTGGCCTCTTGTCCTAATTTCTTCAGGTATATTTCTCTCCTTCAGCATTTGCAACATGCCCTAATACATCCCAATCAGTGTCTTTATTATTATTAGTGTAACACTGGGAAAACTCAGGCTGAGATCAGGCTCAGTTGTGCTAAATGCTAAACATGCACAAGGAAAGAGATGATTTCTCAGTGAAGAGCTGAACAGTTGCAGAATACAATGAAAAAAAATAAAAAAACAGGTCGAGATAGACACATGGGCAATACGGGAAAGCAGGGGACAGATTTTTTTTTTTTTTCATATGGTAGGTAGTAGTTTGCATAGTAATATATTTCTAGCTCTTTGGCAAAATCCTAATCAAATAGCAATGCATACCTTTACATTAGTTTTTTTATTGGACCAATACTTCAGTAAATAACCCCCATTTTCCTAAGAGCTGTTGCAAGGTCTTAGAGCTCACACTGAGCATTCTGTCTTAACATCTGCTTTTCCTGAGGAATGAAAATGGGCTAATAATCAATAACCAATTGAACGGTAATAGTGCTTGTCTCCAAGCAAGCACTTTTCAAGCCCTGATCTACCAAGGCAATTATGTCAGCGGAAATAGCGGAAAACTCTTAATTATAAATGCAATAAAGACTTGTGGAATGGGGGAAACTTTGGGGAGCTGCTCCCACCAGACTCCTTTCATAGATGCTTGCAGATTTTTTCCTGAGCACCTGCAATTCAAGAACAGACAGGTCTCCCAAAACCAATGCAGAATTTAAGGTCCAAGTGTTAAATCTCCTTGATGTATGTGTCTGGGTGAGCAGTGTCACCTCTCTGTACTGCACTTTTCCTCAAGAGCATGAAGTGACTCAGGTTTCTTATTATGGACCTGCTCCGAAGGGGGACACATCTTTTCTTGCAAACATCTAGCCTATGGAACTTCCTTTTGGCAGAAGTCTGTATAGGAAAACAGACTGGGTGCATTAAGAGGAGCGTCTCCAGAAGGTTGAGGGAGGTGATCCTGCCCCTCTACTCAGCCCTGGTGAGGCCACATCTGGAGTACTGTGTCCAGTTCTGGGC
>JAWLRI010000276.1:75878-105004 GCA_034781795.1 Crypturellus tataupa
GACAGTGAGGGTGCCAGAGCACTGGAACAGGCTGCCCAGAGAGGTTGTGGAGTCTCCTTCTCTGGAGATCTTCAAGAGCCGCTTGGATGCAGCCCTGTGCCACGTGCTCTGGGCGTCCCTGCATGTGCAGGGGGTTGGACTAGATGATTTCTAAAGGTCTCTTCCAATCTTAATGCTTCTCTGATTCTATGTTATAACAAGGTGGGAGACCGTATATAGATATAGTGCTCAGCTTGCAGGAGCTGCTTGCAAATTCCTCCAGTCCCTCCAAAATGCCCCTTCTGCATGGCCTAGTGGAGCCATTCCAGCTGAGTTATAACAGATGGGATTCACCCACTGTGACAGCCCAGTCCTAGGTGTTCAGTGCTGCAAACACAACTACTGAGCTTATTATGGTGGGGGGTTAAAGTAATGCTCACCTAGAGTTCAGCAATAGAAGGGTTGAGCAGACCAGATTACTGAAGCCAAAACATGAGAGAAGTGGAAAGCAGGGCAAATTTCTTGCAGCAAATCTTGGATCAGATCACAGGGGAAGAGATTTTTCAGTCTCCTTTAATCTTTTCCTTACAGCGGCCACATCCAGGCCTGGTGACAAGGGACAAGCAAATACTAAAGGGGCAAAGATGCACTTCATTTCAGAGCTAGTTTTCCTTTCACCAGGGAAGACCCAGGAAAGCTCTCAAGTTTTATCATTTCCAAGCAGAGGCCACCCCACACCCCTTGCTTTGAGTTTCCACCATTGTGCAGTGCCTGAACTTCTGCTAAGACAGGATCTCTGCTCACTCCTGCACTCCAAGAAATGTGTAGTCGTTATTGCTATGGTTATCTTAACAGCACTGCTTGATGAGGAGTTTGCATACTTCTTGCTACTGAGCACAAATGTAAGTCTACATTTGCGTATGTGTTATTTTATATATATAAAGGCTTAATCTTGTATTGTAATTCTTGTTTGCCTCTGTACCCCAAACAACCACCTTCTCCTAAGCTGCGAAGCTGATTTAGTAGGAGGAAGCTGCATATTTCAGGATTCCCGTTGAAGTTCAGTGTTTCCAACAGCAACCAGCGTGTCTGTCAGATCCCTCATGTTTTTGTAGGTTGGAAAAGTGGGGAGATGGGAGGGAGGAAGGGAAGAGGCTCTCCTTTTAATAATGAAGCTTGTGCTTGGAAATAAATCAATGTGAAGAGAGACCAAAAAAATCTCATGTGTTCATAATACATTTTCACATAGTTAATATTTCCGGACAGTGATAAATACATTTTACAATGTATGTTCAGCTAATGATAGCTAAGTACACAACAGAACCAAGTGGAAAACAACCACCCTTCAATTTTATTTTTGATAAATAAAAATGTGGGTGTCTGTGTTCCTTTGATGAAGTTGCACTTGAAAATGGTTGTGATCTAGAAGTGAGACATGACAACCCCTATGGAAGAGGGGCTGCTCCTCTGCAAGACAGAAGAAAATGCAAACATATGAAGAAAGCAAATGTAATGGATGGAAATGCATAAACCACCCAGGAGAAAGACTCAAGACAGGTATTCTTGCCTTCAAAGATTTTTTTTGTAGTGGATACAACTTACAAATGACCTTGGGAGAAGCTGCCAAGAAGTCTGATTTTTTGCAAGAAAAGTAGGGATGAGTCCTTCTTCTCCTCTGGGATGAGTGTACAGAGTGAGAGAGGGGCTCTAGGCATCTTGCAAGTTGAATGTGCTCCAGAAATACTCAGAAAAGCCCCAGACCATGCACAGTAGCTGCAAAAAGAAAGGCTGAAATTGAAGTAATCTGTGGAACCATTAAAGTGCCCAGCTACGCTTGCCTTGCATTAATTCAGGAGAAGCAGAGCTGAGTTCCAGCCCAGATATCTCTAGGAGTAGGAGGAAATCTGTGAGTCTGGCTCACGCTATGCAGCTGACTGGGAACCAGCACCAGGTTTCATGGTATTAACATAAATCATGTTGCTTCAAGCCTGCCCTGAAGCCCAATGAGTACATATGTGTGCTCCTCTGTCTCCTAGGTAAAGGGGAATTCAATTCCATCAGGTGTCCTTGGCTAATGGCCTGTGTTGCCTCCCTTTAGCCCTTAGTTTAGAGATAATTAGATGATTTTGAATTATTTATGTTATGAATTTTCAAATAAATAATGTAATGAAAGCATCTCAATTATTTACCCTGTTACAAAGCTGGCACGTTGGCTGAGTAAATATTTCCATTAATTATGGGTTTGATGAAATTTGTGATATAAAAATAATAAACGATCCACTTTCTAATGGTTTAGCTTATTTTTTCATTCCTTTAGCCTTACATTCTGGTTTGGGGAATCCTACCTGAACTTCCATTTTCCAAGAAATTCTTCAGTAGCTTGAGAACACTACAATTCTTTTTAGCATGAAAGTCACTCTATAGAGGCTACATTTAATTTGAATAAATGCAAGGTCAGGTCACCAGTGTAGAGAAAAATGGTTATTTTATCTCACCTGAGTACTTCAGGAGATCTTATTCTTCTAAGTAGCTGCAAAGTGTGAATATCATTTGCTTAGAGCATGACAAGTGCAAATGCCCCCCTGCAGACTTTGGATTCGAAGGGAAAGACTTAAAGCAAAAATCTGAATGTGTTGCTGATAGCATTGAATTACCATAAATAAAATAGACAGAGAGGAACCTGTACAGCTGAATTTGATGAATAGCAAACATTGCAAACAAGCCTCTGGCAAGCTTAGACTCGATGCAGTGAGAGTATTGAAACTTAAAAATGTTTGTTGGGGAAAACGAAGCAGGCGGTTATCCACTCCTCATTGCAATGGAAGATGCGCTATGAGGACATGGAGTCCCCTTACAGCTGGAACTATTGGAACTACTGGAATTACAACTATGGGGCAGTCCTGCAGCCCTCCAGCTGTTTCTTGCAAAGGCAAGTGGTGGTGAGCATTGCCCAGAGCAGGTACAGGGCCCTGTGCCCATGGCCATAGCCCTCAGCTGATCCCAAATCAGGGACTGAGTGTGTTGCAAGCAACAAAACCCACGAGCAAACAACTCTGCCTAGGGGAATCAGCAGGAGCTCTGCAAAGGCTGTCTGGTAACCTCCCAGAAACCGCTTGCACAGATGAACTGATAGAGAATAATTACCCACAGCTGCCCACCAGCATTTCCTCCTTTCAAAATAAACGTACAATTAGTGCTGGGAAGATTATTGTAGTGATTTACATAAAGCACTGATTTTTTCCCTCCCTTCCCTCCTTCCTCCCCTTCAATTACGGAATTAGAGACAGAGAAAGCAAGGGTGGCCCTTTGGCTGTCGTATGTTGATTATTGGTGGAGGTGTCTGCATGGGGAGGTGGGATAATTAATTCTAATAATGCCTAACGACCTGCCTGCTGCATGCTCAGAGCCCAGATTAGCTCCCGAGCAGAGAGCATCTTCTTGGAGCTGGGAGCAGGGTGGGTTGTTTTCTGAAGCTCTCTCTTGCTTCGAACAGATTTCCTTACTTCTGTTAGGGATCCCCATTTTCCTTTCAAAATTAGGCTTTAGCCTAACCTTTGGGTTAGAGCATGGAATGCTTGAGAGCTGCTGGAGTTTTCAGATCTCCAATAACTCAGTTGCCAGCTGGAGCGCTTCAGGCTGCCTAAAAATGATGAATCCCTTTGAATCCCTTTCTGGTCTAAGAAGCCTCTTCTTTCTGTCTCTGCTCTTTGCTCCTTCCTTCTGAGGATCCAGCTTCTTGAAGAGGTCTCAAGCTGCCTGTTAAAATTAAGGCATTAAAGTCATTCTCTTTTAAATTCTATTTTTTATGAAGGTTTAGGATCTCACTTTTAGTCCCTATCAGAGTATCTGAGCCCTATAAGGAAAAGAGAGCTGGTGTATTTTCTGTCTTCAGCTAGATGCTCTTTTCAATGCCCTCTCTTGGTCAGGGACCTGCAAGCTGTATTTTTTTTTTTTTTTTCCCCTTCCCAAGGACATCCCTAGATGTCAGCTCCACATTGATTTTATTAGATAGCAATGCAGCAGCAGGTATTAAAATGGGGAGCCCAAACCACCTGCCACTAAGCAGGGTTGGGAAGTGCCCGTTGCCCTGCAGCTAAAGCTGCTCTCTGGGTCTGCAGGAATCATAGGAGAAGTGGTGTTTGGGGAGGAAGGATGGGTGCAGAAGGCATTTTCCATGCAGAGATTTTCATTCATGTGCTGATTGATTTCAGCAAATGCTTCTCATCCACGATCATGGTGTGGGGAGCACCCACCTGCTTCCATGGGAAATGCTCCACATTTCCTATTGTCAGGAAGTAAAGCCTATGTGCCATCATCTAGCCTGTTAGTAGCAGAACCAGTCGTCCTTCGCTGTCCCGTTGAACTTCAACAGTCTGTTTCTGCCGCCAGGGAGATAAAAGCCCTTTACTGGATACTTTGTCATTTGCTGCCTCAGATTTTTTTTTTTTATACTAATTATCTTCATTATTCTCATTTAGAGAGGGCTAAGGGGCTGCTGGGATCATTTTGTGTGACCATGACCTGCAGAGCAAGGAGATGAGAATCAAAGGGAAAGAGTGGTAGAACTGACATGGAACTGCTCAAGTTAACCTGATTGTTAATCTTTTCCCTCTTATATTAAGGGTGGATTTCTAAATTGTAGGTCCTGTAGACTAGGACTGTAGATTCTTTGAGCTTAATGCTGGGTCTGTTTGGGTTGGTGAGCGGATCAGAGAAATGTAAACCATCTCCCTGGCCTGGTTGATGGACTCAGAGCATGCAGGTGCCTGAAACTCGTTTCCCCTCTTTTCTTCTTCCCATGTGGTGCACCACAAGCATCTATAGCCCATCTAGGCCGAGGGACACAGCTCTGGACTTGTAGCACTTGTGCAACGTGTGCTCCAGGCAGAGACTTGGAGAGAAGTCTGCATAGAGCCTTGTTGGGCTAATTTTAGTTGTCAGGCAATTTTTAAAAGAAAAATAAATTGGGTGGGAAAACACAATCTCTATTTCTTTGCGAATATTTTGTGCAGAGAAGACCAGATTTGTCAAACATATTAATTCCCAATGAATAATTCAAAAGTGGCTAAGTAGGAGCCATTCACCTTTCCAGAAGCACCTCGCTTCCCTCCCTGCTGCAATACCAGTGGGAAGAGGCACTTGGACCCCAAAACTTCCTCCAAGGTTGGGCATGCCAGAAGGCAGCAAACCTCCAGGCCAGACAGAACCGGTGGTAATTAGTCCCTGTGGCACAACAATGAAGTCAGTGACAGGGCTTCTTGTTCCAAGAGCTGTATTTTTGCAATTTAGCAGATAACAAAATAAAAGCAGCAGTGCACACAAACAAAATCAAGGTACCATGGAGTGGAGTCTACTCTACTCATTTATTTTGACAAGTCTAGTTGAGGTTTAATTATTTATAGGACTTTGCAGAGTGCCAGGAGATGATGCGTTTTGTAAAAGTAACAAGAGCCTTAATAAAAACACTTGGATGCTAAATCTGCAGAGAATGTGGGGGCAGTATGAGGAAAGGTTGTATTGTTGTGTGCGTGCATCAGTAGCAAGGTGAGATTTGGGAAATACAATGGAAGTAAAAGCACAAAGGGAAGAACTGCTACTGTTGATGTGTGGCTGGCTCTGGAGTGGGGAGCTACTTAACGGCATATTAGATGCCCACATGACAACTCATGCTGGTGAGCTGGAGCCTCATTGACTTTACGCTTGCAGAAAATGCCAAGCAAAGGGAAAAGGTGTAATGTAATTACCCTAAATGGGGTTCAGCCCAGGCATAGCGATAGGGGAGCATCATTTCCTTCCTTGGCTTCTCCCTTCTCTCTCACTGTGTAGTCTCCATAGAGAAGGGAGAAGAGGACTCCTCCTCATGCTCATGTTGGGGATTTTCTTCTTCTCCTTTGGCTCTGCCATTGTGGCCTCGCGTCATGGAACAAGGAGTTTCACCCAGGGCATCTCTGCAGCACCCCAAACTCCAGCTCCATTTAGGAACCTCCATAACACACACACGGTGTGATGAACAAGCACCCCCTTGAACACACCATGGATTGATCCTTCCCCTAAGCAACTTGCTGCCTTTAGATTTGGTTTAGCAAACACCTCTCTGTTATTTAGTGATTGTATTGCCCCAGAACAGTGATATTAACCACATTGCCCTGGCATCCTCTGACCCCGTGAATCCATGGAGACATCCCACTTCCTGGGTCTGTTTAGTTTTCACAGGCCTGGTGCTTTCCCCAAGGTTTTAGAGAATGAAGGGATGATCAGCTCTTACTTTGATTTACTGTTTGACTTAGAGTTAATTTGTCACTGTTTGCGACTGTTTAGCATCAGCGGAGAGAACTACTGTTGTGACACCCACCTCCCTGACCAGTGTGAAGGGTCCAAGAGCTAAAGCAGGGCTGTTCTGGGCAGAGGAGCAGTGCTCCATCACTGACTCCCTCAAAATAGTGCTGAGAAAATCTACACAGCACTGCTGCCAGCCTTGTCCCATGCAAACAGAGTGCTGATAACGATGCAGGGGGATGTTCTCCTTGGGCATCACCTCCAGCTGCACCACTGTGGATAGCGTTGACTTGGGAGAACTGCTGCTGTGAGCTTGCAGAGAATTGTCTCTGTGCTAAGACCATATTGCATGGGAGGCTTCATTTCTTGAGGGATTTCAGCCAAAAAAGAAGTGGACAAGGGGAGAGGAGCTGATTTGCAGCAGCCCTTCTGATAGGAGCAGAATTATGGGATCGCAGTGGGTCTGGGGGATCCTGCAGCAGCCAGGGAGTCAGAAAGGCCTTGAGACTTTAAGAGGACAACAACATCCTCCTCTTATTTAATACAACTCCTTCAGGGCTCTGAGAGTATGAGAGTATCTGTCTCTGCTTGCAGTTAAAGAAACGGTCTCTGAAAGAAGAGGTGATCAAAACCATCTAAACTATAAAGACAAGGACATGACAATCTTTGACACTTTTGCAACCAAAACAAGTCTGATCTCCAAAGATGCGATGAAATTCTCCTGACATTTCAAGACATCTGTTTAGTCTTCAAGGGAGTTTATTTAGATGCTTCTCAGGGTGTTGAGGCATGTCAACGTTATGTGCGCACGCTTAGAAAGTTTCACGGGCTTTTAAGCAGATTTGGGGCGAATTATATCGCACGGCAGACTTTAAATATTGGGCAAGCAGGCCATTTCCCAATCCACTTGGCAATTAAGTAAAAAAAAAGTATGAGGTATCTTAGTGCACTTGTTAAATATATTCTGCTATAGGAACAAATCTGTGGGCAGAGATGACTGTTCTATAGGGAAAGAAATGTAAATGCTTCTCTCCTTTTAGAGTGGCAAAATGATTTTATTATTCTAGTGCCCAGATCTCTTCCATCCTCAAGAAAGTTGCAAAATGTTAATGGTTTGGAGGCCTTTACCCCTTTGTGAAATTTGGCTGAAATTACCCAGTCAACTCCAAAGATTAAAGGGCATGGACTGTGACCGCATACCCTTTGCCTTTTTTTTTCTTAATGCAGAACATGCCATGTTCTGACTGCTCTGGAAATCACTGGACATCTCTTCAATATGCAGATGAATTAACAGTAATGTACCTTTGACCTGTTGATTTTTCTCTAAAATTAATCACGTCCTGTCCCCTTCTTCTGGGGATGGATGCATCTTGTTCTTCTCTGTTTTACAAATAAATGGCAAGACTCCTGTCAGCGAGCAGCAGAGCTCCGAATAGAAGCAAAAACCCAGAATTGTCCAGAAACTAGAAGGTGCAAAATTGACTTCCATCCATCCTCTAATCTATGAGGATGTATATACACATATATTCAAGGCATTTTTTTTAAAAGGAGGACCCACACGTAACTGTGATCACATCAAGATTTCTGTCACCTTATATGAGACTGAATAAACCTGGGTGCTTTGCATCACTCCTAGGGTTCGCTTTTATATAATGCAGGCAGGTGATAACAGCTAACAGCAGGCAGAAAATGAAGGGAAGGATTTTGGTGACAGGCAGCCAAGATTATTAACAAATATGAAATGTCAGTGTGCTCTAAGAACATAAAAATCCAAATAACAAGTACATGTGGGTAATCAATGACACTACAAGTTGTCACACACTTCACCAGCTTCAAAGCAAAGTCAGTGAAGAGTCTACAGTTTAAATTGGAGCTGTTTGGAAGATGCACTTTGAGTTCAGGTGAAACTTTTGTGATATTGAAATTCTTGTTCTGTATTTAAATATTTTCACTGAAATGAAGACAGGTGTTATCTTTGTTCCTGGACAGTAGGAACTAGTGACCCAGGGAGCTTTTCCATGTGTAAGAGCTGCAATTCCCTTTCTCCTAGGGCAACAGAACTATAAAGAAAACTTTCCCCATGCATTAGTCTATAGCCATGAACAACAAGCCTCTTGGTACCAATTTCTGCCAGTGAGAGGCCTTTGGAGGAGATTGATCCCACTTTTGGTCCAATAGGGCAATTCTCATCGCTTTCTCCACCTGAGAACTAGAGGGGAACTAGATGGTAATAGGACCTGATGAATGCACCTTCCTTTAAATTTCCTATCTAAATCTCTAAATAAGGAGATCTCCTCTAAAGAAGGAGATAAATACCTGCTTGGCACTTTCTGGTTGGCAGCAGTGGATTTTCTCCAGACTCTGAGCCTTTTTATGTAATGAAGCCTTTAGGAAGAGGCAAGATGATAAGAACAGTTTGAAGGGATGTTTGTACTTATGAAGCTGCCTGCTTTCTTTTTTCCCTGAATTTCATGCAACATTACTTTTCAAGCATCTGTGTGGACTTGTTAAATTTCCTAAGAGTGAATAACAAGCAGAAAATCCCCCGATCTAAAGGCATATGGAATGATAAAAGATACAGGTCCTGGTCACTACTGAACGTGGAAATGAGATGCAGATGCAAACTGGGGCCTTGCAATTGCAGTAGGTCGCTGGAATGGAAAAACATTATTGGGTTTCAATTAATGACCTTGCTATTAGAGTCCTATTAATGACTAAACAGTGTTTGCACTTTTGACAATGTTATTAGGTTAAGCTTCATTTCAGAGGCAATAATCCAACAGCCAACACTAAATACTGCTATTATGGGTGGGAGTATGGAGGGAGCCTAAATCATCACAGGGGCTTAATTTATATTTAGAAATGATATATCATTCTTCATATGGTATTTCCTTTGGCCATAAGTTCGTTTCCTCTCCCCAGAGCATCAATATTAGGTTGCATGGCCGAGTTTGGCGTCACTGATGGTGCCCAGGTCCCTCTCTGGTGAGAGCTGACCCTGCTGTTGTCCGCCCATCCTGCTGCCTCTGGTTCATTTGCAGCAGGGCAACTGCTGCAGTGATGGCAGGACCTGAGCTTCCCATGTGTCACCTTACCTTATGGCCACATTCTATCCGGCTACAAGCCTTGCTACTTGCCCAGTTTAATTATTACATTACTTGCAGCTATATTTCTTCTGTGCCTCTTAGAGTGCTTTGCAGCTATCAGTTAATTCTACAGCTTGATGCATCAGGGGAAAAAAATCTATGCTGCTTTAAGCAGATGCCTGATTTTACAGGCCTGCTCCAAGTGTTGTGAATAAAGCTAACAAAAAGACCCAAATATCTCTGCCTAATTTCAAGATGTTACTCCCTGCCAGGCTTAACTAGTCAACATCAGTACATGCAGGTTAACACAACCTGCTTTTGAAGAGTTTAACTGTCCGTACCAGGAGAGTTCTACCTTTTATCACTCAAGCTAATAAATAATCCTCATTGCAAACCTGCCTACTGGGGGATTCCCAGTGCTGAAACAAATTCCCCCCAAGAAACAAAGTCGTTATAGTTGCCTCTTGCCATGTGTTTTTTCTCTCTTTGGCATAAGCCACAGCTGGCAAGCAAAAAGCAAACACTAGAAAGCCTGGCTCCTTTAACCAGCTCTTGTTGGCATGGGCAGGATGTGCAAGTGTTTTCCCCAACCTTGGAAAAAATGTCTCAGTGCTTGGGAAGATGAACTGTGTGCAAGGAACAATTGGGGAGTGGGAAATACAGGGAGCCTCTGCTCAATGCTGTTTGCAAGAAGAGATGGGGAAATTAAACATCTTTTATCTGGAGACAGCTTTGGAACATGTTAAGTGCACCAGCCTTTCTGCCAGACACGATACTTTTCCAGGTACCAGTTGTGCTGATGGCATTTAGTGGCTGTTTTGATTTATCAGCTGGCTCCTTCCCAAGAAGCACGTTGGTATCTCAGAGGCCTCTTTCCATAATGAAAGAGGAACATGCACGTATTTCTAGGCAGGAAGGAGATACGTGTATAGCCAAAGGTTAACAAGAAATAAATATTGTGTGCTTAAAAAAAATATCTGCGATAGCAACGGAAGCTGCAGTGTTGTAAGGAGATTAATGCTGGGGCTGATGCCTGCTCACCATGGGTTTAATTAGGGTGGTAAAGGCAGCCTTAATTTCTGTTATTCCAAAATCTTTGTCTATTTGACTCTGCATTTCTAATTATGATCACTTAATATGAATTGTTGCGTGTCTGCAATTATCCATACCCTAATAGCTTCCTGCAATACGCTAAGTGCTGTCCAAAGACGGAACAAGACATGAAACAAAGGTGAAACCTCTACCAAGAGTCACAGCAGTAAACTCCAATCTGACGCCCTCTCCTTTTGGGATCTGGTTGGGTTTTGCCTGTGTTCGTTGTCGGCTTTCAGCACCAATCCTGACAGCTGGAAGGCATGGATGTTAAAAAGTAAGTCTCAACTGTTTTAAATATATATATATATATATATATTTATATATTTTTTGCAAGTGTCTTAGAAGCTTGGTGCTATGCTTGCATATACGTGCATTTTAGGTCTTTATTACTTCCTTTAGAGGCAAGGTGAAAGGAGGCCAAATGGTGAGCTCGGGGCAAAGCAATAAAGTGGTAGCAGAAGACTAGAGTTCATGTCAGCATTGTTCCTCTGAGAGGGGGGTGAAGCATCATTAAAAGACAGTTATTCCATCCCTCAGCTTTTTCACAGCAAGGGTTATGTTGCTCTTGGAATAATAGAAATCAACGGTGGGATCCATGACCCCATATAGTCTTAGCCAAGTCTTTCAGGGAGGATGCTGAGGGCAGACTCTTTCGGATGCTTTTTCTGTCTCTAGTGGATGCGATGGCAGAAAAATGGGCTGGCAGCGACACACTTAAAGCAGAGCACAAAGCTCAGGACACTTTCTTGAGTAGAGTCCCCTGTCAAAAGTTTGTTTAATCCTTGTGAGCTCAAGAGGCAAGAGGGAGCTACAAGTTTCTCCTCTTAAAAGGTTGCTGCAGACTAAGTATTTTTCCCACTGATGTTTTCCCCTCTACTCTGGTGTTAGCACCACCAACATATTCGAGAAAAATGTCATGAAGCTGTCCTAAAGCAAACACTTAAAAAAAAATCAGAATTCCAAGTCCGTAGACCCTAAATCTCATTTAGGAATCCTCTAAATATTAAAGATCTCATACCTGCATATCCCTAAAGCGAAATGTCAAATATCAGAGAGGCTGTTAATGAATTGGCAAATATAACCCAGTGAACTGCACCAAAATATATTAGAGGAGAAAGTAGAAAGATTAAATTGCAATTAAATGACTTTAGAACAGCCATCCCCAATGAGAAAATGAAGCTAACTGTTAAGAGGAAGCAACTTTAACAAAACTGCCTTCACATTTTAATGACTTCAAAGCTTTTTCTCATCTCAAAGCAGCTCCAAAAGAACAGACAAATTCAGAAACCCATAAAGCGAAACAATAAGAGTGCTGATAATTAATCTTGATGTGATTAAGAAGCTGGAGGAGATGGGAAATCTAATCGAGCAACAATTACTTTTATTTATCAGTTTTTATAATGAAATTCTCCGGGAAAAAGTTTCTCCAGAGATCGATCCGTGGTTAATTTTCCAACCCTCCTCTATGCTGCACAGACATCTACTGCAGCAGCCTTGGCAGAGCCCGACACCTTCCTGCCTCTGATACTCGCGTCCTCATGCAGCATAAAGACAATCCTGATGTGGGGGATGCGGGGATGCTGATGTGAGGGACGCAGGGATCCTGATGTGAGGGACGCAGGGATCCTGATGAGAGGGACGCAGGGATCCTGATGTGAGGGATGCAGGGATGCTGATGAGAGGGATGTGGGGATGCTTGGCTGCTGCATGGAGCAGTGTGAGGGGGGCCCATTGAGTGAGGTTGGATGTAATACAAGGGACTTGGTGCATGGATCTCCCCCAGCATGAGATGTGCCTTGGGTACCCAAACTTCTCTGTGTGCTAATGAAAGCATTCCCACTCATCTGAGCTCTTATTCTGGGCTTTTCCTTGCTAGGAGTCAAAGGAACTGGTTAAAAAACTTAGGTTTTCATTGAAAAACTTCTGTTTTGTTGGAGTGTTAAGAGGAAGCCAGAAAATTAAGGAAAATCTCTAGAGGAAAGGGTCGGATTTCCTCCAGGCATCTTCTGATAACATGGTTATATGTTTCAACTGATAATCTCTCTGTATGAATTTTCTTCTTAAATAGGCACATGCAAATAAATGCATTTATTGCTCATGCACCTCTGGCACTGCTTATGCCATGCAGCTTTAATAAGACATTTAGGTGTTTCTAACTGGCTGCAACTAACTGAGATGCAGTTAAAGAAAATGTTATTTTTTCCTCAAGGAATGCAAGGTCAAAAAAAAAAAATCATCCCAGTCACCAGAAGTACCCTGCAAGCTTGGGTTTTGCAAACGGAGGTCAGCGGAGGAGCATGGAAACGATTTTGCATTTGCCACAGTTTGTGCGCTGGGCCAGAGCAAAAAAAACTCTCTGTGGTATTGCACAGCCTTGTACAACTCTGTGGTGTGAGGCAGGTGGTTGTGTGCTATCCAAAACTCTCAACTTCCTTGCTCCTAGAAAATGTTTTCAGGCAGGGCAAAAGATCGAGATTACAATCCATGGTGCTCACTGTCTATCTGCCCTTGCGAAAACAATTGGCCCTCATATAGAGCTGGCGTCTGGGAGAAAATGGAGAGGTTGGTGGTTTTGAACCCACTCAAAGCCCAGGTAGTTTGAGCATCACCTCCTCTCCTCCTTCCGGATCAGTAATGCCTTGTCTTGGATGGGATTCCTTGCTGAGAGAGGGATGCTGCATAGGTGAGGGACTGAGGTCAGCGACAGAGGATAGGGGAAGCTGAACAAGAATCTGTTGTTCGTTGCCTCTTTCCAGCACAAAGATCCAGGGACCTGGTCTGAAACCACCAGCAATATGTTGGGACAAACAACAAGCGCCCATTCTTCATCTGATGCATCGTTATCAAGCGGAACTCCTGACCGCAAGATGTTGCAGAGGTGAAAAGTTTTTTTGAGTTCAGAAACAGTTATATAATTTTCTTGAGGAAAAATCTACTGAACAGCTTAAATACAGGATCATTTCTTCTACCTTAGAAAGTCTTTCATGCATAAATTGCTGGTGACTGAGACTATTCTGGGAGAATGTTGCTACATGAGTGTTTATGCATCCTCTGAGCAATTTGAGAGCCAGGATATTGGGCCAGATGGAGCACTGGACTGACCTGATGCCTTGGCACCAGGTACAGCTATTCAGATCCTGCTGGGCTGCTTCCACCAGCTGCTGTGTCCCTCTGCCAGCTGTTTCAGATGCTGCTTAGAATCCCCTTCTCCCCTCAGTGATTTCCTTGTGTTCACTGCCTTGCTCGGATACTTGTGTTTCAGCAGAGCTACCTTGACCAGGCTATGAGGTGTCCTTGATGGACAAAATGGACATGGAATGATGGACATTCTCAAAACCTTTGAGAATGATTTTTTCTGCTTTTCAGCCAGGTGAAGGGAGGATGGACTCAAATACCAGGTGTAGTTGGAAGGCTGGAGGCTGTTGGATCTCACAAATCTTGGATGGGATTTTCTGGGAGAGAAGATAAAAAGAGATTTTTAGTTTTTAGGCCAGGAGAATGCAAGTCAAAGAATAAGCTACAATATACCCAAGGGCATCTTTCTGAAAGAATATGGGAATAAAAACCTGTAAATAAAGGGGATTTTTTGGCAGTTGGTCTGGACAAGGGCAGATGTTTGAGGTATTTCCTCGATGTTCCGAGGCAGCGATTATTTGTGGAGAGAAAGCTACTGTCTACTGGTGCTTCCTAAATAGGAGCCCAGCATGCCGTGAATAAATCCTGGGCACCCGTCATCCCAAGGGGTTGCTAGACTGGTCCTCCATGCAGTGTTCCCATGACTCTAGGGTTGTCTTTGCTAACAGGGGAATGTCAGCCCTGTGCAGCTCTTGCTAATGGCAGAGTCTGGCACAAAGACCTTTTCTGTTAGCGGTTGGGGCTGCATTTAATTACTCATTCTCCATGCAACTGCCTTCTGTGGACTCGACCTGCAGGGCTTTGCCCCTTGCAGATGAGTCAGTCCTTAAGGCTTTACTGGTTGTGCTATGCAGAAAGAAGGGTCTGGGGTCCTTCCTAAGAGGCTTCCTAGTGGGCAACAGGTTTATGTGTGGCAACCAAGGGGCTGTGTTCACTGTCAGTGAAGGCAGGCGAGGTGCAGCCCCACTTCTGCTAGAAATCCACCTTTTTTCCTGTTTCCATGAATGTTCTAGATGGCTGAAAAATACTGATGGTTTTTTTTTTTTTTTTTTGTTAGAGGAAGGGGGTAATTTGCAACTTTGATGTGGATCAGGTTTTACATTGCTAGGATTTTGTTTCTTTTTGAAACTTTATTTAAAGAAAAACATGGTTAGAAAAAAATTCTGTGTTTTGGTCTTTCCTCAGTTTCTTTTTGTCCTTCCCTTGTGTCTTACTCTTCCCAAGTGCTTATTCATCTGAATATTTTTTTTAAAATAATAAAAAATAAAAATATAAAAAAACAGATGATGGACTAGATTTCAGCTTAATGGTGCTGAAGAACAGTTTTCCCAAACTAAAGGCTAGGGATAAGCACCTGCATTATGCCAAACACAGCCAGTTCCTTCCCTCCAAGCACAGAGAATAACAACATAGCCAGAGCTGGCAGCTCCCACCGAGTTCAGCAGGAGTCTCATTCCCTGGCCCTTCAAAACCTGCCCAGGGGGTTTTATTTACTGATTATACTTCAATTTGCCTTGTTGTCGACCTACATCTATTCTGCCTTGAGATGAACTCCCAGACCTTTTGAAGGAGTTTGTTAGTGATGAACTTGTTGTTCCAAATCCCTAGATAGCTTTTTACTCTTGTTGTAGAGCAGATCTCATGCTCTTTATCTCATTCTTCCCCTTCCTGACCAGTGTGTAAAGGCCTTACCATAAATAAAAAGTTATTTATTTACTTATTTTTAATATTTCTTTGCTCCCTGGAGGATATGTTGGTCCTTTGTGATATTGCTGGGACATGTTTGGGTGCAAAGTCAGAAAAAAATTTTCCAAGGTTTTCAAACTTTGGGATGCTCTTGGGAAGATGGCCTTGAATATCTAGTTTGTGGGAGAGGATTAATTTAACTCTTGTAATGGAGTTGTCTCAAAGACGGATTGAATTTTTAGAAGTAGGAGGAACCCGTAGGAATTTAGGAACTTGACATATATTGACAGCCTGCAGACATGATAAACAAGTTGATGCTGGAGGAATCAATTCATTTTGATTGGAACTAAGTGACTAAGGTTGGGACTAAGTGAGGGGAAATGATTGAATTATCTTTCAGAGGGATGATCCCAGCAGCGCCACAGAATTAGATTCATTGTTAACTTTTATTGTTTTTAATGTCTGTATTTTGGGGAAATGTATTGAGGACTCCAGTGATAGCACACTACTTAGCAAAGCATGTGGGAACAGTACAAATAATAGCTCTTTTCAGATACAGATATCAAATATTACATGAGGAGTTTTGTTTTTCTTGCTTAGCAATTGGTTAAAGTGAGGCATAAGGCATGTTCATCAAAATCAGTGGCATGGAGCTGCATGTCCATGCAGTTCTGCTCCTGAAAGTCATTGCTTCAGTTTCCTTCCTGGATATTGCAGACAGCAGTGGGAGAGAGTGAGGGCTCATAGCCACATCAGCAGGATAAGCCCCATGCTCTGCTCTGTCCATGGGTGCTCCTCCACATCTGGGATAACTCTATGGCTTGGCTGGCACTTCCAGCTAACTGGGTTTCCATGAGAAGGGCCTGTTACCATTTTCTGAGGTTTTAATTCTTATCTCTGCTGAGCCTTGAACTTGCCTCCTGGCAGACTCCTGTCCCATGAGGTCAGAGCAAAGACTGAATATTGCTTTTTTTTTTTTCTTGCCCAACCATCAGCACTTGTCAGGACACATAACTTTAAAACCACAGGTAGATTGGAGTAGTTATTCCCTAGGAATCAGTGCCTCTCAGTTTTGTTTTCCTGGTGATTTTCTCTCTCTTCTTGCAGTCCCTGGTGCAGAGGGGAGTGGAGAGATGCAGGTGAGACATGCAATGCCCTCCTTGCCTTCAGAACCTGGAGAAGAACAAAGCAGCCCAAAGACGCAATCCAGCCCCATCCGCAGCGCTGCAAGGATCAGATCCAAATATCAGTTCCTTTTGTTCTTTTTTTTTCTTGTCCCCTTCAAGAAAATTACAGGATCCTCTTCCACAGCAAAAGGCACTTAATCAAAACCACTTACTTCAAACTGGAATGTTCTTTGAGGGGTCTCAGGGTCATTCTTGGTGCTGGTGTCTGCTCCAGACAGTGCTTCCGCTGAGCGGTGGAAAGAAGGCTGGGTCTTAGTTTCTGCAGGCAGCCTTCATCTCCCCTGTCTCCAAGGAGAAACCACCGGAGAGAGCTGATGAGTTGCTCAGTGAGACGGTGACATCCATTAGTTCGGCTTGGAGGGTTTAGTGAGGCTGGCTGACTTAATTGGATTTGGGATGACACAAATCTGTCCAGTCTGGAGCAGGAGGGCAAATTAAAGGAACTCAGGGGCTTGCTGCCTTACGTTTCCATGAGAGCACTTGGCAAGGCATGACTTCCACTGTGGCTGTGACGCGGAGTGGGTTTTTTTTTTGCTTGTGATGATGATCAAGCTAGGGCCAATAGGACAGATGAAACATCCCACTGTAATATTTCTGGCTTGTAAATGAACTGATGGCTCCAGGGGCCTGTCAGGGAATATAGTCAGAAGAAAGCTAATGCTGCTTGGATTTGTACATGCCCTGCGCAGGGATCTGGGCAGATGAACTCCCCCAGGGAAATGCAAGAGGACTGTAGACACAAATTCTGCCGCTCTTCCAGTCTTTGGCTTCTGAGACCTCCTTATTTGTGCAGCTTGAAATGCACAAGACACCATAAAAACAACTGGATCGGTACTGGATCAAACCAAGGGACCATCTAGCTTCAGTAATTTTCACAAGCAGACACAGAGGTAAGAGCAGGTCCATTTGTGCCAGATCACCAGGCTCCATTCCTCGCAGTACCATAGGCTTTCTGTGGTTTCCATGACACTCTCTTCCTTTACTCTCTTCCCACAAGGAGGGCACTAGAGTTCCTAGGCGTAAGCAGGTCACCCACCAGCTGTAGGTCATAGTTGCAGTGCTGGTTCTAAGGGATTTGAATGTGGAAATCAAGGAATACTGATGGGGTTCCTCAACCCTAGGCATGCTGGAGAAGAGACTCAGTAGTGTCCAGCATTTTGCAGACCTTGGCAGTACTGAACCTATATTCTTCAAGAGCAGCAGCTGCTCGAAACGGGGCTGATCATTAGTGGCCTTTCAGCTCCCTCTGCAGATGCAATTAAAGCAACGTTTCCTTGAATAGCTCAGTTCGCTGTGTCTTGGACACCTCCATTCCCCTATGGTGAATTGAGATAAACTTTTTACCTGCCCCAGATGGAGAAGCTCAGTGGAGACCTGTGGGATGGGAGGCATCTCTGACCTGTGCTCAGCTCCTATCCTTCAAGCTCGCTGGCTGTTGCCCGGTCTGCTCGGTGCACGGTCCCTTCTTGCCACGCTTTTGGCACGCCGAGGTGCGAGTCGGCAGAGCGTAGGCTGTTTTCTCCCACGTGGTGCCTAAGTGTCTTGGCCCAGGGATGCAGGAAGGGGGCAGATGGTGTGGCATGGCCTGCTGTCTGCCTGATGCCTCCCATCATCTGTGCTTTTGGAAACCTCCTGCAGCCCTGCCCTTGGAGTGCTGATTCTCTTGCCCATATCTGTTCTCTGCCATTAATGCCAGAATTTAGAAGTAGCTCAAAATCCAGACTCCTTGCCGTGTCTGCATCCCACGAGGTGTCCTGGTATAATGGTCCATGTATTCACTTAAGCAAGAAGTGGCAGAAGGCGCAGCCTTGGTCACCAGCAATGAGATCTTACTCCTGTTCCAGACTGGGATACCTTTTGTGGACTGGAATCAGACAGCCCCAATACTTTGGATCATGTCTATTCATGATGGTCAGTTCATGATGACAGATGTTCGCCATAGGCTTGGGTACGCCCGTCCCACAGAGATCTGGGTTGAGAATCAACTCCTTCTACATAGATGCTTGAGCCTCCTTCCAGTCTGTAAATAGGCCAACCTGCTTATGCAATGGCAACATTTGGCATTTTCTTTCTATAGGGAGCAAATCAAGCAGTGAGGAATTGAACTCCTTGTCTTTTGTAGGACACATTCTCCTTGTTGATTTTGCCTTTCACTTCTGCCTCATGGCAGAACATGACATATCATCCATATGACGTCAGACTAAGGGTGTATTTAGACATGAACCTGTTGTGGAGGTCTAGGGAGGAGTAAACAGAACAGATGTATTCAAAGATCCTTCTCTTAGCAGAACCCAATAATGTGTTGTACTCTGAGATGGATGAAAAATCATCTTAGAAAGAGGTACTGCAAATGTATTCCCCAAATAAAATCAGCTGCCCAAAACTGTGTGCAGCTCTGGCTGTCCTGTCAAAGAAAAATAAAACAAAGATTTAGAGAGAAGACAAGAATGATGCAGGGGATCAGCTCAGTCAGAGATGATGGTTAAGACACAAAGAAAGCTTAGGAAAAATGGGGATGGTCAAGATCGGGAGATTCAGTTCCTCTGACTGTGGATGCATGGGAAAGTACCTTTAGGGATCAAGCCGTCAAGCAGTAATTTCGGAGTTCCTCCAAGGCAGTATCTATGCACTGACAGAACTTAGGCTTGGGATCTCAGTGTCAACTGATGTGACACATGCAGGAAGTTCAGCTTGATAAAACTTACTGCACAGCCCAGGCTCACTCCAAGAACCAACCTATACTTTCTGAAGAATAATTTTTTGTTTTATTATGAGATCTTTCAGGATAGTTTGGCTCACGGCACTCTAAGTGATTGCGACCTTGAAGTATCTGAAAGCTGTTGCCAATGTGGGATCATTGTAATTTACTTTGATGTTTCTTTTACTGCAAATTCAGCAGAAATGTTTCTGGATTTTTTTCTCTTCTAATCTTCTTCCTTTGTCCATGTCTCATCTTTCTGGCTGAATTTGTTATGTCAACTTTGATTACATAATCCCTACTGTTTCAAGAGTGCAGAAAGAGGAAAAATATGCTTTTTAAATTGGTGTTATTTCTTATGCATCCTGTACATTGAGCTTTGGCCAGAAAACCCCATTCTTTAGCTTAAGTGCACTCTTAACACCATTGCTGTGATTCACAGGGAGAACTTGCCATAAGAGGGAAATTGCACAGTAATATAAGTTGTTATGAGCTGGATGACATTATGGACAGGTAAAAGATGCAAGACAGATATAAAGGCAAATACAGAAAAGAGAAAATTTGTGCTCCCCAAATTTTAGCTTTTAGTTGAAGTCTCACCTTTTTCTTGTTTCCAGGATTTTAACTTCTGGATGGAGAAGTTAGGGCAAAGCTAGTCCTGTAAGTATTGGCTGCTAATTTCCCCTGGAGAACTGCTTTGATGGCTCTCGACGTAACCTCCCAGGGGTAACTCATTGGTCACTTGCTCCACAGGAAGCCAAAGGATTTTCAGATCAGATTTGAAGCTATTGCTCAAATCCCTGGTTGCTGGAGTTGTCATTCTTGACTCTTTAAACTATCTTACTGCTCATGTTAAGTTGGAGACATTCCTCCAATTGTATGATGTCCTTAATGACACAAAATTGCTTAGAAGCCTAGGAAAATAGCAGAATTAAAAACAAAACTCTTACAAAAGCAAATATATATTTTATCATGCTTTAACTGGCTCCAGCTCCATCCACTCCTTGGCTTTTTCCACTATAACCAGTAGGAATTTGCATGTTCCTTCATACACCTCATTCTTGTCCTTTATGATCTTTCCAATTTACTTCAACAGGGCATGTTTTTAATGACAAATCAAATGAAGCAAAACCCTATGAACACTTCACCGAACGGGATCTCCTGCAGCTGTGAGAGATCCCAGAAGAATGTCTGGGTTTGGGCAATCACAGAGGCAAATTCCATGTGGGTCAAATGAGACAAAGCTTGGGAATGACAGGCAAAAAAAAAAAAAAAAAAAAGATCTTTTTGAACTTCCTCTTGATTTTCCATCCTGCTTTGAAAATTATTGATCCCTTTGGATGCAAAGGCCTGCCTTGTCTCAGGTCTGAGAGTGAGGTAGAATATTATTTAACCAAAGGTTCTGGAAGTGAGGATTAGGGACAAATAAGACTACTTGTGAAATCACTGTTCTGGCTGATGATAATCTGGGAATAGTTGTCCAAGTCTCATCTCGGGTTTCAGTACACAGACTTTCTATAGGAGTTTTGGCAGGCAAAGTCATTTGCTTTCCTCTGAGCGAGCTGGTCTCCAGGGATGGACTGAATGTCTCCTATGAATTGTGTGAGAAAGCAAAGAAGCAAGAAGAGCTCTCGAGTCCATCTGAAACATTAGACAGGAGAGACAGTGGTGAGAGAAAGAGGGAGCCTGTTCTGCCTGTGACCTCTTGCCCGGCTCAAGAGCCAGGACTGGGGCTGGCATATCCATGAGGAGTTGCCAGGGAGGCAGCTCTCTGCCACCATCTCTCGGTACCTGATATCACAGGGCATTATATATCAAATGTCAAACATCATTTTGGGGTAAGGTGAAAGAAGTGTCTTCTAGAAGTGTCTTCCTCCTCTTGGCCCTCTTCTAGTTGCTAAATCCTCTCTGGAGGCTCCGTGGAGACGTGTGTGTTAGACACAGACGTAGCTGGGCTCTAGCAGATGGTGCGGAAACGGCCCAAGTTAAAATGTTTGTGTGTAACAGCTGAGCTGAGGGATTAAGAGGAGGGTTTCCTGTCCCCTTTAGAAAGCTGTTGTTGCTTTAGCAGGCGCTATAACTGCTTTGGTTGTGAAGATGGACTGTCCTTCTGGACAGTGGGACGAGCCTTAGCTATCTCAGACAAATTCCATGTCAAAGTCTCTTGCACACTTGCTGGCCTGTCTCAGAGGTTTCCAATCTGTTCCCATAGCTGGAGCTCTGTTAGGGCTCTAGCTAAAGTAGCTTTACTGTGGAAGCCCATTCCAGTATGTTTTGGCCCTAAATCCCAACCCTGTGAGACTCCCTGTCTTGCTAGGACACAGTTGTGGTGTCTTCGTACGTGTTGTGACCGTCTACCTCATCTGGGCTGACTGCAGCTTTGAGAACAAAAGGGAAAAATACTATTTCAGCCCAGCCTCACCTATATTTACTCTCAGAAAATCATACCATTCTGAGTGAATTTGAGTTGTGTAATGCTGCCTTCTTTTTTTTTTTTTTTTTTTTTTTTTTTTTTTTTTTTTTTTTTTTGAGGTGGGGTCAATTTTCAGTTTAGATATTTAAAAAAAAAAAGAAAAAGAAAGTTGCAGTTGTGAATCTAAGAATGAACAAATTTAATTTTGAAAACATAGGTTCCAAAAGAGAAGTAATATGATTTTTTACTCTACCTCTGCATTTGCCACTTTTAGTTTCAGAAATGACAAAACTGTTCCATGAATCGCTTCAAACTTCAGTGAAACTGCTTCTTTCTCAGATTTATTCCTTTACAGAGTTTATTATTTGTGAGGGGTGGAAAATGCCCAACTTCAATGCCATATGATGCTTCTTCATCCTTCCCCTGGAGACAAATACGTAGTATCTCTCCAGATCTGTTCTCCAGGCATTTTAAAGTTTTATTTTATTTTTGTGTTGCTTTTTTGTGCTGTGTTTTTGAGCAGTAGTTTTTGTCTTATCTTTGAGATGCAGAAGATATGCTAGGAAAGGTCTCTTGCTCTTACTTTAGGATCTAGGATGATTTACATTGGTTCTATCTTGGTAGAAATCTTATTTTACAGCCTTTCCACCCTGAGAAATCTTGTTTCCCTCCCAGGTGAGCTCCATCATGACTGGTGGTGCCAAGGGACTGACCCCGTCCCATATGTTCATATGTTCATCCCATATGTTAGCTGATCTGTTAGATGTTTGCCACTCAGATTGCCTGAGCAATAAAGATAGAGGTGGGAAAAGCTGGGGTTTTCCATAAAAGCAATTTCTATCCAAGTGGTGATTCCAGTGGTTGCACAGGAGGCAGAAACTCTTCAGTTCAGGCGCTTTCTCCTGATTCTCAGTCAGCTGAAAGACAAATAGGGCTGTTTTATTACTGTCACTTACAAGTGTGATCATAACAGCAAGGAAAATACATCTGTCTGCTGCTCATTGAGAAAATTATTGCTTCTAAATGAGCTCTCGTTGGGGACTACAGCTGTGCCAGGAGACTGAGGCTGGTTACTTGAAAGCACAAGGCTTAGGAGCAGGTTAGTGTGGTCAGAAGCTCCTGATCTGTCATGGACTCTTCTGATGACCTTGAAGAAGACTTGCAGCCACCATCCACTTCAGTTCTTGGTTAGTAAACTGGGAGCAAGGGCTCTGCCCTAGCTCCCTGGTGCAGTGAGCATCAATATGGTGTGACTTGGGTGTTTAGATAACAGGTAAACCCTCTGCTTTCACTTGGATGGCTGCAGTACAAAACAACTTAGACTTACAGCACTATTTGGGTTGGTCTTACACATCTAATTGCATCTGTGAACTTGACGTGTAAGTTTATGGGGCTTGTCTCTAAACAATTTATATTTTTGATGACTATATGAAGTCTGGGGGACTCTGTTTTAATGCAGATGGGCTTGATGTAGTGGTAATCCTGTGGGTGCCCAGACTAGCATTTGCACTAAAGCTAATGAATTTCTGCTAATTAGTTTTCTGTTCAGTTGGGTTCCTCTGATCTGCTTAAAACTTTGAAACAAAGAGGAAATTTGTTTTTGTTTTTGTTTTGTTTTTGCTATAGAAGAGTCAGTCTGCAAAAGCCGGCATAGTTCTTCCTCTCTATAGTCCCTCTGTCCCTGATTCCCTGGGATTAGAGAGCAGGGATTTCAAAGCGGAGCTGCTGCTCTGCTGCTGGCAGGGTTGTTGGAAGCCCCTCCAAAAGTGCTATTCCCTTCCCTTGGCTGTTCACCTGTAAGTGCAAAACTATCTCTTTACCTGATCCTCTGCCATTGCAGGCAACACGGTGTGGATCCCAACATACTTTGTAGACTGGGGCAGGGTTCCAAGCTGTTTCACCAGCAGGTCCTGTAGGAAATGGGAAAGGGCAGGCCAAGAGACTGCACTGTTTTATTCCTCGGGTAGACGCCAAGGATGTGAGGTTTACATTGAAATATCGCACAATTTCCCATGTAAACATCACCAGAGGCAGCAAGGCCCATCCTTCCAGAGGCCAGGGACAGATGCACATCAATATAACTGGATGCAATGAGGTCTGTATTAATCTTCCCTACCAGGACGCAGTTAGTTTAAGAGATGCCTCTGGCAGCAGGATGCATTATAACTTCAGAGGTTGTCCTGCTAAAATCTCTGCATTGGGTCTCAGTAAGGGACCTCTCCTCCCTCCATAAAGCACAACCTACATTTAAAGTGTTTAGGGTTGCATGTTTAAGAAGCAGGCTTAATTAAATTCTCCCAATGGAGGAATCAGTCCCCATTGCTTTCTCAAGATCCCAACCACGGACTGCTCAGCTGTAGGTAAAGGGGAATGCAGTCTGCCCAGACCTGGAGAAGGACAAAATTTGGGTGGCAGAGAGGAATAGTGAAATAGAGTGGATAGGCAATGTGACCTCTCTGTTTTCTCCTTAAGGAAAAGGTATTTGAACCTAGGTGGAGCATGCTGGATCTTCAGTGTGACTATTGGATTTGACCTAGAGTTGCTGTTCTGGGTGAAAGTAATTATAACATCCTCTTCCGGCCTTAAGGCCGGCCAAAAAAAAAAAAAAAAAAAAAAAGAAACACCTTTATATAGATGTTTTCAACCAACCTTAGAGTGTAGGAGCAGGCAAACAAAACCGAGGAGATATTATACATTTGTTTATTGAATTAGGAAATAATGTAATTCTCTACTGGGCCTTCTGCTATTCTGTATATGGGCATGCACAAATCACAGAAACCCATCTTCCCTAGTTATTTATCTGAAGAGAAATGCTTAATGCATAACAATATATTCTACACGACTTGGAGTCTAGTATCCTCCATTCTGTGCATTAAGCTATAACTCAATTAGGGCAGCAGCCAGGGAGATCAGGGCCCTGTTTTGCTGAGGCTGCAGGGATATTAGGGAGAGCACAATTCCCAAGACTGCAGTCTGTACACAGTCTTGATCTATCCATGCAGATAGCTCCTAAGGCGACATACCCAACGTTGCGAAGATCTGCAGTGGAGCAAGGGGGTCTCTGGAGACGACCGACTCACAAACCCTCTTTCACAACCGCTGAGCAATCTTCAGACCTACCTTAAGGGCAAGGAGCCCATCCATTTCCTGACTCTGTAGCTGAATGGATCTTACTGGTGAAGTATGGGGGAGAATTTAATGTATAAGGGAGGAAGACACCATAGAAGATCCCGGTAGATGTAAAAGCTGATCTTTGCTCTCACAGCATGACCCAGCCTGTTCCTCTCCTCCCTAGAAGTTTAGATTTGAATGTACAAAAAGCATGTGTGCATCAGCTCTTTTTATAGCGGAGAAATAGCAGCCAGTGTCCTTTGCCACCTGCCAGACGCAGACGTGAGAGCCAGGCATTGCACTGTGTCACCGCAGAAAGGAACCTTGTGCTCGGCCTGGATGGGAAACCAGCCCAGGCATCATCTGTGTGGACACTTGCACTTCTACCAGCATCAGAAGGAGGGGAAGCTTGTTCGCTACAGTGGAAATGCTCCTGTAGAACTAGCTAGCAAGATCAGGGTTATCCTCTCTTTCATTGTTCACCCTTGTGCGCAGCTCCCCAGGCAGGACGTGCCAGGCTGATTGAAGTGGACAGCTCTGATACAGGGACCAGCTGCGCACTGAAACATCCGTGTCACGCTGTGACACCGGGGCTCTGTCCTGGGCATGCTGTGCCAAGTGATGGCACAAGGATGCCCACAGACACAAGGATGCTCCAGGCCAGGATTTCAGCCAGGATGTTCTGCTTCCTATCACGGTGCTAATATCACACGGTGCTAAATGCAGCACCCGCGCTCTGCCAAAGCCCCAGAGAGATGGTCTTTTTCTCTGCCTGCTGTCGCTGCTTGTGCGACTACTGTACTTGTAGAAATAATATGCTTTATTGCTGACTTTTTATTTCCTGTTGGAGCAGCATAAATATGTATACACACATTGTAAGTGTATTTATGCAAGTGAAAATTATTGCTAAATCCCAGCCCAAGGAGGGCATTAAAATGAATCTGGATTTGATTTTAAATAAATACATAGAAGGATGGCATTTAACTGCTCTAGGATCTGCCTTTATTAGCGGTTTTAATGTGTGTGTAGCATCCAAACGCATCAGCATGGGTCAAACACAGGGACAAAATCTAACCTCTGCAGGGATGATGAACTGCTCTGGTCCCAGGCTAGAAATATAGTCTCCTAAATGTGATGCAGAAGTGGCTTGTTTGGCCTCTCCAAGCAATAACAGCTTTAGTGCAAGGTCTCATCAATCCTTCTCAGCATCCAAGCCCCAGATCTAGCCTGCCTGTTTTCTGGGCAAACAGGGTAGATGTGCCAGATGCTCCAAGAATTGGAGATAGGAGAGTGGGTACCATAGTCACAACTCCCAGGAGCCGGCTAATGAACCGTATTAGCCCACCCCTATATGTGCCCTAGAGCTGCTCTTGTATGTCAGTGTGGTTTGACTGGTGATAAGACTCTTCTCCTGAAGAAAGGAGGCCACTGTGCCTTGACAATGTATATAGTCTGTCCACTAGCAGCAAAGAAGGCACCAAGGGTCATCTTGAAAACTATCCTCAGTTTTCTGAGACAGAGAAATAGGAATAAATACTCTTTTTCCTATCAATTTTGTATCTGCCTTGAGGGAGGGGTTCCTTTAAACTGTATATCTTTAGGATGTCATGCGAGGCCATGTCAAAAGCTTTGCTGAAGTTAAGTCGTCGTATCTCATCTGAAGTCCTCCTTGTTATCATGGCAGTTGTTCTGTCAGAAAAGGAAATTGGATTGGTTTGACAAGATTTGTTCTTGGCAAATTTGTGTTGACTGCTTTTTATCACTTTACTATCCTCCAGATGCTTAGAAACTGCTTAATGATTTGTCTGAGGGTCTTTGGGGATATGGAAATCAGGCTGGCTGTGCTTCCAGCCTCTGGGTCTCCCACATAGACATGATATTTGCCTTTCTCTGGTCCTCAGTTGGCCCAGAGACTGCGAGTCCCTGTAATAACAAGGGTGAATTTCACCAGATGCTGCTAATTTGTGTCTAACTCACCACAGCAGTAAAACCCTTCTCTCCTCCTTCTGGCCTATGTTTTTCTCCTTTGTTTGTATTAATTATGAAAATGCTTTCTCTTTCTCATTAAGAAAGAAGCCAAAGACAAACAAACAAGACGTTTCAACCTCTGCTATTTGCTCTCCTGGTTGAGCAGTGAGCCTTTGCTCTCCTCTCTCTTCCTCCTCCTTCTAAGATGAGCTGAACATTAGCCATGTCTTAACTTTTGCTCATTGCTCTGGAGTGGTGTATAAAAAGGAGAAAAAAAAGAAGTGGCGTAGCAATAGGAACAAGTGTAACAAAACGTTAAGTTTCGTTCTTTGTTCCTTCAGCTCTAGCTTTCTGAGTAGCTTCAATGATGATTGAAGCTACAGTGAAAAGTGAGAGGCAAAGCAGAAACTGCTGTGGGCAGCCAGGGACGTACCTGGGCTGGAAGGAAATGGATGAGGGAGGAAGTTGCAATCACTGTAGGCGGAATTTCTGCTGCCACCCGGGCCAAACTGGGTGAACGTGTGAGCCTGGAGGAGCAATCCCTGTCTGATGAAGCCTGCGGGAGCTGGTGGCAAGCAGGACCCTTCCTATCTTCACTGTGCATCCAGCATTGGGGATTTTCATAGACATTTTTTTTTTCCATTTCAAGGAGTTATTCTGTCTCTTAGCAGCCTGTGTTTCAGGGAAAAATGGTAGAACTTCATGTCCTACATTACCACCATAACTCTCAAGATTTAAACCTAAGCTCACACCTGCAGCTGGGGCTAAACCTTAGAGCACATTTACTATGTGCACTGGAGGCGGGGATGTGGAAATTACCAACTAGCCCAAACTGTTGTGTTTGTAGGCACAGCACAACCCAGGGCCAGTCTGAAGGCAATACCTTTGCATCCTTGCAGTGCCAGGCATTAGCTGATAGACAGCCTTCCTGCAGGCTTTAGGAGCACCAAAGCTGCACACAATTAGTGCTTTTCTGGTGGCTTTGCATATTTTCTGCAGAATCATTTTAGGAACAAGGCAGCCATGCCCTCAGATTGCTCCTTTCCTCCTTCTGCTTACTCAGTACAGGGATGGTGGCACTGGCAGCTCTTGCTGAGTGCCCAGAACAGTGTGTTTAGGGATGCTGGAAGGTGGTAGGCTGCTTCATGCTCCTGTATCCTGATGTTGGCCTCATCCTTTTAGCTGCGCCATGCTTATTGTGTGCATTTGGATGCTGCTACGCTGCCTGCTTCACAGGAGAACTGGGGAGGCTCGGAGCTTTGGGATCCCTGGATGAAAGAGGCCTTAGAGGCCTTAGATGTTCCCTGTTAGCAGCTGCAGTTTGGAAACGAGAACTTGAGCAGCAGGAGGCTAGAATGAAACCGATGGTGCAGATGAGAGTTTTAGCAGAGACGCCCATCACAGGGTCTGTAAGACTGGTGGATTTGGCAAGGATGACCCTGAAGTGGGCATTGCCCATTACCATTTGTCAGTGCAGTGAAACCAGAATGCACCAGCCCTGTAGTAGAAAGAGAATAACAGAACCTGTTTCATACAAGTAGAATTAAGAGAGTTTATGGGAGAATTCAGCCCGGCTGCTGCAGCCTGTGCACATGCAATTTCTTTGGTGATATTGCCCCAACTAGAAATGTCCTCCTAGCTCACTATGGGCATGAATGATCCCACCAGTGAGATAGTGAGGCCTTGATGGTCTGATCCTCTCTGCTCTGAGCAGGACAGCAGATTTGCTTCAGATGTGCTATAGAGATCCCAAAGGGCCAGATCTTTCAAGGCACTCAGGGCTCTGCTCTGTGCCTAGCAAATTTCCTTGGTGTGATCTAGGTACCAGAGGCCATTGTGCATTGCTGGATCAATAAGAAAAGGGTCCAGCACTTCGCAGGATTAGACCCCTTGCAAGCTCAGCAAAGTGATGCATATTGTTCATGAGGAAACAAGGACAAAAGCCCCAATCTGCCAAATCCCTTTTTTCCCCCTTTTTTTTTCTGTGCCTTAAGATGCTCTTTGCTGCTATGTAAAGAGTTCAATAATCTGCAGCTAAGCATCTCTTTGATGACAGCATTCGATTCTGCCTTTCTTTGCAACTCCTCCAGCACTATAAAATGGCCTTTATCACACTTGGAGATCTCTTGTTAATAAAGTGCCAGGAATTCATTAAGTGCGAGCGCTGAATGGGGTCAGGATGACAAGGAGAAACTCTGCTACAAGAGGAAGCTGAGAAGCTGAACAGAGGTTCACGGCAGCAGCTAGAGCATTTCCTGCAGAGATGGAGCATCATTCGGCTTGGTGGGAAGGATGAAGATTCCTTTAGACTGGCAAGAAAGCTTGATTTTACTAGTGGCTTTTATTTTATTTTATTTTATTTTATTTTATTTTATTTTATTTTATTTTATTTTAGGAAAATGCTCACGCAACCTTGGAAGTCAAGAATAACAAGAAAAACTTTTTCAAATACATAAACAACAAAAGGAAGATTAGGGGAAACGTGGGTCCCC
>JAWLRI010000276.1:121922-135586 GCA_034781795.1 Crypturellus tataupa
TCAAGACCCGCTTGGACGCAGCCCTGTGCCACGTGCTCTAGGTGGCCCTGCGTGTGCAGGGGGGTTGGACTAGATGATCTCTAGAGGTGCCTGCCAACCTGAGGCATTCTATGATTCTATGATTCTGTCCTGCAGGTGAAACTTTGTCCATTTAGCCATATCTTTGTTGCATTTAGCTGTTTGGAGGCTCACTGAGTTTTGAAAATGAGGGAACTTTGGAGAAATTCAGGGAAACCAAGAGCCAGAACCTCACTTGGCATGTAGGGATGGGCTCTAGGAAACAGGATCTCAGTTTTTAGGAGATGTGTTTTCACCCTTGAATCTGAGGGAGTCGCAACCTGTTCTCCAAGGTTGTGTTCATGAGTCAGGCTTGCCCAGATAGTTGTAGAACTGAACCCTTGAGCTGCGTGCAAGGAGCAATTCCGTGCTCCCTGCACACACATATACCTCTTCTCCCCTCCTCCCCCATCCCTGCCTGCTTTCCAAGTAAACTGACGTTATGGTGAGATTCATCCTGTTTAAATATTAAATAGCAAAGCCATATAAATTAATGGTACTGTTTTAAAACCCGCAGTTAAAGCCAGTCCTATCAGCAATGACAAATTGTCTCATTATGAGACATTAATTTCTTGTAATTTATTTTAGTAAGTGAAGGTAAATTTATGGTTCCCTTTCCCTGGGGCATGTTGAGACCCAGCTACCGGGTCAGAGAGAGGTCACTGAGCCCCAGAGGAGGTGAGCTAAAAATTGAGCCAGGCAGGGAAGGAGGGGAGGAGAAAATTAATTTGTGCATCTAGAGTATCATTTCCTCTCCAGTGAGGAAACAGTGAGCCCTCTGCAGCCCCTACTTCACACCCACAAAGACTTTTACTTGTCTCTGCCAAGCAGTTTGTCTCAGCATCTCCTCAGTTTTGACAGGACCTCGGTGTCTACCCTTGAGTTTCCTGGTGAAAATTAGCCTTGCCGTTTGTCTATAGCACTTCACAGCCCCATCTGACATTGGAGTCCTGCTGTCTTTCAAACACTGATAGTCCCTGCCTTGAAAATATCGCCTTCTGCAAGGAGACCCTGAACTTATCAGGAGCTATTACATCTCCCCAGCCCTACATTTAAATTGTCATATATGCATACATGCAATGCAAGTGTAGGATATCAGCTCCGGTGGAGGATCCCTTTGGGGGCATCAATCTGCCCAGCATTGCCTGAAACTCTCTGGAAGTAAAGCCAAGGTTTTCAGTTGCTCTCCAAGTCCAACTTGTACAAATATATATTTGTACAGTGCAAGACAAATGGGATCTGGGATGATGTTTCTGGCCTGCAGTCCTTACCATGACACATTGTCTACGATGTGAAATTTCCTTTGCCATAGCAGCTGCCAATAGAGCTTTCCTGCACCGTGTTGGCTCGTCATTGCTCTGCCACCCAAGGGCTCTCAGTAAAATGTGCTCCAGGCTGGGATCTGTTTCTGATAAAGAGCTTTTATGACTGAAATTTTCATCAAGACCAGCAGCATCTGACAATTTGAAATGTCTCTTCGACATGTCAGATGAAGAGGATAGGTGGGGATTTTCTTTGCCTTTGCTAGTTGTGCAGTTTTCACAGCTAATAAAGCATATTTTCAACTACATATATATATATATATATACACACATACATACATATATATATATAGTGTGTGAATAAATTATGCATAAAGGGGAGTTTTTTTGTGTAAATCCATTATGAACACTGTTACTACATTTGAATCCCTGATGAGCTGTGTACTGCACAAAACTCATTTAGTGCCCTCTCGATTCTCCAGTCAGTCAGAAGAGGCTGCTCCAATGCACCGACTCAGGCTGGATTTTACCTGCTGAGAAAATAATAGGATCATAGCTATTTTTTCTGGGGTGGCTCTTGTCCCTTAGGGTTCACAGAGTGGCTGATAAGCAAATGCTGATATTTTCACGCCTGGTTGAATAGATGCAGGCTCAGAGATCCCAGATGAGTGTGGTTACTCACAAGCCACTCAGCAAATTATGCTTTTGGCTGGAAAATGGAAGCTTTATTTACAGATTGGAAATCAGGTTGTGGCAGCCCCTGTGAAGCTGTAACTGGGTTATTATGATTGTTTGGCCCTTCTCCCTTCTTCCTCTTCATGTTGGAAAGTGGGTCTTCCCATCCCAGAGCAGAGCTAAAGTAATCAAGGAAGAGATCTTGGCATTTGGTAAGGGAGATGCATTAGTGGTGTGAAGTGTTTGTGGAAGGAAAACAGAAGGAGAAATCAGATATGTTGCTGAAGAAAGAGATTTTCCTGGCAAAATCCCCTGGACTGGTGTGATGCTCTGAGCACGTAAGCAAACAGGATTCTGGATTTTGAAAGAGAGACTTGTGGATGGCAAGGACTTTTCCTTCCACCCTGCTCACTTTCTAGGGAGGCTTTTCTCTCCTCAAATACCAATTCACTGCCTCGGAAGGTCCTGAGCTACTTTCAGCTACTTTCAGCACTGACTTCATATTTGCTCCACCAACCTCCTCCTTTCACATCCACCTCCAAACAAAGATGTTCCCGCTATGGAGGGCAATGTGTTAGGACTTGGACAGAAGCATACAAAAATGGAGTAGTAGTGCCTGGAAATGACTGCAGACCTGTGAAATCATCTTCCCTGGAGTAAACTACAAGCTTCAAGTCCCAATCTGCCTTTCAAAAAACCATAAACAATCCCTTCCTCCCTTCCCAAGGAAAACAGCAGCATGCACACAGTCACCGGAGGGAAAAGGCTTTCCACATCGCTGCATGGCTACCTGCTTCCACAGGATGTAATTTCCCCTGCAATTGCTTTCTGCTACATTAGACGTTGCTGAAGTCATGGCCCGTTGCTCTTCCTCCAAACGCAGCTTCATTCTCCTAACCAAAGAATCAGCAATCCAGCATCCAAAGAATCAGCTTCCCAAATGAAAGCTGCACCACAAAGTGATGACAAAGCTTGTGCTCTTCTCTGCAGCACTAAGACGGAAGGGGACAGCATGGAAGGGCTGGGCCTACTCAGTTACCCTCTGAAGGTGCGAGTGCTGAGAGATTCCCATAGCAAAAGCAGAAGGCATCTTGTCATCACTGATCATCTTGAGATGGGAGGAACAGAGCTGTTTTCTGCCATGTGGCATAAAGAAGTGCCCTCCACAAGGACAGCACCGAGCTGGATCTCTTGTGACAAGGGATGAGGTCTTGTTTTTGAGTTAGCCCAGACCAGAGGGTTACTTGGTGTTAGCTGAAGCATAATAACCTCTTTGTTTTCTCCTGCATGTAAGACATGTAATTAAATTATTGACATCTCTACATCCTATTTGTGTTGGGTAACTCCTGGAAAGCCATTCCTCTTTCTCTCTCTGCTTTCCTTCTTATTCTTTCTCCACTTGGAAACCACTTCCTACACACATTCACCTAGCACAAGAAGATCCTGTCCTTTGTGTGCCATGGCGGCCAGCAGGCACCTTCCTTCTTTCTGAAGTTTCCTGAGGCTGATGGATGTTCAAGCTACATATAAGAGCTCAATGCCATCCTTGGCTCCAGGGTGCCCTAGGAAGCAATCCAGCATCCAAAGAAGTCAGCAGAAAGGTTCCCATCAGCTTCAGCAGAGCTGAAGAGATGTGTAAAGTGCATCGGGCTGATTAACAGCCAATGACCCTCCACTGACTCCAGCAGAGCTCTGCCTGGTTGCTCCATTTGAAGATTTACCCAGAAGCCAGCTGAGTGCAAGGTCTTGGAAATGTGCTTTCCCTTCAAAAAGCAGAGCAATCCTTCAAGCTGTACAAGCCTCAGCACAAAAACTGCAAAGCTGAAGTCATGCTGCTACCTGTTTGTGCTGCTTGCTGCCATTTGAGTCTAATCAGGGGCCCGGAGCTCTTGCTGTTTGGCTTAATTGCCAGGCTCTGCTCCAAGAGATCCTTTGCACTCGTGCCTGCCGGAAAGAGAGGAGCTCATTTCTGTAGCTGGCAGAACATAATCTCAATAACGCCGCTAACGTGCTGTGTAATTGCAGGCAGCCGTGCAGGCAGCTGTGGCCAGGAGAATTGTTTGCCCCTGAAAGGTCAGGGCATTAGGAATGTCTCTTGTGCCAAGCTGGAGAAAGGCCATGAAACATAAGGGCCTTGGCTTACCTGCGGGCAGGTGTGTGCATGGCAGTGGTGGCTTGGTTTCTGTTTTGGAGGCTTTAAGGGACTCATTTTTGAGCTTTTCTTTGCTTCTGGGAGCTCCTCTCTGGTTTGAAACCTATTGGCATTTCCCTGGGTTACAGAGGGGTGAGAGTTGCTGTTGCTCTGACATCCCCCAGCTGTTCTGCACTGCTTCTGCACGAGGAGGGGAGATTTGCAGCCCTGGCCGTGACAGAGCACCACACACGTCTGGAGCTGTTCTCAGGAGGTTTCTGTGGCAGACCACAGCCACTTCCAAAGATCACATTTCCACCAAAAGTCTCTTCTCAGCAAGGCAGATCTTTTGCCATACATGCCAGCTGTCACGTGCAGAGGTGGAACAGCTCTCTGCTCGTGACAGGGAACATCTGGAGAGAGCCCTGAATTTGATTTCTTGGCATCTCTGGGCTGGACCCTTGCATACAGATCCTGGCAGATTAGGTGTTCTCGGAGCTGCTGCAGCTGAACATGCCAGCCCATTCCAGAGACTTTGATTTTCCAAAGCCTTCCCTTAACCCTTAAATCATCATCTCAAACTGCAACTATCTCCTTCATATGCAGGAAGGAAACTGATTAGAAGACCCTAGCATAATAAGTGAAGAATAAAATAGAATTTGTTGTGTAAACTCTCCCCATCTAGGCTGCTTGTAGCTCTTTTTGCATTTAAAAATAAACCATTTAGCATGTTGGTAACAAAGTGGAAGCTCCTGAAACATTATTTCCTCCTCATTCTGTACATCTGTATTTGGGGAACTTCTCCAGCATTCAGGACACCGCGATACGATTCTTCTTGTGGAGGGAGTTTATTTTTCTCCCTCCTTTTCTCCCTCCCGCATAATCACCCTGACTCCAGGGCTGTGATTCTTCACTCTTAGTATATCTTTCATCCACACCCTAGCTGCATGTTCCCATATGACAATAGATTTGTGTCCTCTGATTTCAAGAGGGAAGTCCTGGAAGCCCTCTGATTTCAAGCCCTGCAAGAAGAAAAAAGAGGAAGATCAGAGACACTTTTTTTCTCTTGTCTCTAAAGCCACTCGTCCTTTGTCTTAGGGAAAACTGTTGTAGTAAGTTATAGAGCTACAAATTCATCACCAGTGCAGGGTCTTAATGTTGTTGCCATGTGATGATTTAGGCATCTGGGATGAATTTGGGAGGTCTTTGTTTTCCTTGTGACAGGGACCGCCATCATGTCTAAGAGAACTTTGTGCTCTTGTTAAGAGGCAAAGCAGAGAAGTCAAGGACCGAACAAGATAGGAAAAAAGGCCTAGGGACACAACATGGATATATCCCTCCAGCAACCCTGAATGAAAAATGAATGAGTTCACTAGCTGAGCTGTCCCCAGGCAGCTGGGGTGTCTGTCTCTGAGGCTGTTGGGTGCATGCAATTTTCATAGGCAGTAAAAAAATGAAAATGGGCTTATTCTGGCTTTGGCAGCAGCAGCGCATCCTCCCTCTGCACGGATTATGTGCTGCTGTTTGCCCAGAAAGGGTTAAAAGCCAGAATGTTATTTCCACAGCCAACAAGCCGTCAACGGTGGTTTTAAAGCCTTTGCTCTCAGCAAGGCTAAGTCCCATTTTATGAGGTGGGTAACGCAGCCCAACAGCCTGAAATGACATTACACTGGGTGGGGGGTGGTGAGGGCAGTGGGTGCTGGGATGGGGGATGCAGAAGTGGACAAACATTGTTATGTTGATTTAATTTCTCCTAGGCTTGCAAAGGTCTTGCCATTATTCACTGCGAGGCTTCCCCTCCCATCACTTGGCCCCAGCCAAGTGCCTGTGAGCGTGAGTAATCAATCACGGCGGCCTCTCAAGGGGCTGGTGCCCCACGGCGCAGAGCAGGGATGCTCTGCGGAGCGGGGACACGGGGGAGCAAAGGTCTGGTTCAAGGCCTGGCCTCTTGAGAAGCATTTCTGTTGTGCGAAAGTTGTGTGGCTGTTAAATAAATGACCTGCTTAGAGCACATAAAAACTCCTCAAGAGAGGCCCCAGCGCTGCCTGTCCCTTTGCAGGGGCTGTTTACTTGCCACCTGGATCTATCTCACGCTGCTACAAACAGGGATGAGGCTGCAGCTTGTTGCCTTCTCCACAGTGTCCCAGACATCCCCAAACCTATTTTGCCTGGCAGGATCAGGCTAGTCAAGTCATTAGCTCTGAGCTATAGCAGGCTGACAGATTTACACACACCTGGGGCGTTGTGCCAGGCTTGGGAACACTGCAAGACAAGAAAGGACCTTGATTTCCCAAGCTGCAGGTTAAGGGAGGTATTTTCTGGTCTCTGTGAGAGGCAGTAGTGTTTGGCAGGACACAAGAATCCTTGCAGTCATTCACAATCTGCCATCATTGATGAATTTCTGCTGTTTTTCCTGCTGAATAGTGTTTGGCAAGTCCCAGTATCCTCATGCCTCAGTTTCCCAACACAGTAGGGATGCTAATACCAGTTTATCACGGTGTGCCAAGTGTTAGGGATGGAAAGGTCAGTTTAAGAGCTCTTTTCTTGCTGAATCAAACAGGTCTATTCCCTAAATCCACTCCAGGGCTTTGCCAACATTGCTGAGATATGTCAACAAAAGTCCCTGTGACCATTTAAGTCGGCATCCTGGGCTGTGGAAATTACAGAACAATCCTTTTTATCTTTCTTTCAGCCCAAAACGGCAATGAGGGACTAGATAAATGAAAGTGTCCTTTAATTTAACTCCTTCCTTAAGTCAGACGACTGTGTTTGTATGTGCATTACCCCCACTGATATGCTCTGGGGGGCATTCCCATTTCCTAATCACTGACAAATGCTCTACAAAGCACTGGAGAATCAATAGGTCCTGACCCAGGAACCTTATATCCTTAGGGGTCAATCTGACTGTGACAGGTCTGAGACCTTGAGAGCGTGGAAACCTTGGGATGCGCCAGATGTTGTTACAAGCACTCGGGGTATTCCAAGCCCTCGGGGTATTCCAAGACCTCATATAAATTTATCTCATGTTATATGTAGCTGCCCAGGGCTCAGGGGAAACCTCAGGGCTAAAATTGCTGACAGGGGTAATTAATGTTAATCCTGATTAAGATGAGAAGCCAGGAGACAAGTCAGCCACCAGCTGGGACCAATATCAGCATATTTTCATAGGAACTGGTGGAATAGGGCTAATGATTGAGCATGCTGTGAAGGGACCTATCAAGGAACCTCCAGTGCTCAGGGCTTTTATCTGCATCAAGGGTTTGAGCTTGGGAATACTTCAAAGTAAGAAGGTACCTTGGATTCATAAGACAGAGGCTAAGCTGGTAGCAAGAGAAGAGGAGATGTTGGCAGTTTGTGCAGGGTGTTTGTGTATCCAGGACACAGCTTGGCCCAGTGATGTGCAGTGAAAGCCCAGGCGAGGCATGGACCTCATGTTCTCCTGCAGAAAATCAAACAGTTTGGGAAGTTTGGGAAGTTGCCCTGAGTAAAGTTCATGGAAAACATGGAGCAGTGAAGGGATGGAGAACTTGGGAGAGAAACATAAAGAATTTCAGTGTTTGTAAATTTATGCTGAGGTTTTTGAAGCTTATTGGGAAGATTGCTCTCAGGAGTAGGCTCAGGTCTCCAGAGTCTCTTCTCACATCCTTGGAAAGCACAGACTTCCTCTGGAAATACACTCCATGGAGCATGACTTTTATAAGATTAATTACTCATCTCCAAAATATCAGCGCTGTTTCTTGTGTGATATTTTGCCTCTTTGCTTCTTAATTTTTCAAAGAGCGCTTTCCTGATTCTTACCATGAAATAGCTACCTGCTGTGTTTGAATTTTGAATAAAAGGTCTTGACTTGATGCATTTTATCTGCCTTTCTCACTTGTTCCTAAGTGAAATTCCTCCTCCTAGCGAGGGGAACATTAGGAGTGTTATATTCTAAATGCTGCTGCACATATTTGATTTCCAGCTATTTCTAAGGTCACCCTGGATCTCTTGCTTTTTTTGTGAAATTTGCCTATTCGTGGCTGCTGCTGTTTGCAGGAAGGAAGTGCAACACCTCTCTAATTGCCACAGCAACATGTAGCAAAATAGGTGGCAGGAAAGGGGGCAAAAAATGGAGAAACACAGGTAAAAGCAAGTCCACCTGAGCAATGCCCTTACAGAAAGAAGAGTGTTCTCAATCCGCTAGGATGGAGCAGATTGCTTTGGCTGTGACTTTTCTCACCTGTTGCTCAAAGAAAATGAACCCTGGTCAGCGTAAGTCCAGGGCAACAGAGGATCCTGAGGATCTTTGCTCACTGCAACCTCATGCTTGACCATAGCAATGCCCCAAGGTGTCTTGGCTGTCCATCAACAAGCTGGGGTCAATGGCGGCAGAGCAAGCCTTTAATCAGCAAGCCATTTTTGACTGCTGCAGAAGAAGCTCACACCTGCGTAATTCAAGACTTGAGGCAGATATTTATAAATTGGGAATATCTGCTTATTTTCAAAGAAGATTGCAGAAACACATCATCATCATGGCTAGGTTTCATGAACAAAGATATGGGAAGGGATTTACTCACGTTTGCTGCAAGCACTCTGATGGCTAAAAAGACAGACTTCTGGGAAGGGATGTGGGAAGGGATGCAGGAAAGATGCAGAAAGGCAGGTCTGGTTGCAAAAGGCGCAGCGGAAGGTCTCCTTAGCCAGTACTGGCGAGGCACGGTCCTTTCTGCGTTGTCTTTTCTCTTTTATTCTGTGTATGTTCTCAAAGGAAGCAGCAGCGTTATGCATGGTTCATCTCCATGTCTCCCGATTTGAGGCCATTGATGCCAGGTTTTGCAAACTGCATAAATTCCACCTCCAAATTCCTCCTGTTTCCAGCTATAATAAACAAGCTTTCTTTTTACTTTTTTTAAGGGATTCGAGCACAGCAAAAGGCAACTCTGTGGAAGCTGAGGACACAGATCAGGCCTAGACTGGAGAATAGAGAGGTTCAGGGCACACAGAAAATATCCCCCTGAGTCAGGCGAAGTCAGGATAAGCAACTGAATTTTAAAAAGAGGTGTGAAAGTAAAATCTGAAATGACGTCAGAGAAATTCTGGACTGCTTGATTTACTTTGTATGAAGTTTCAACCTTAAATACTTTCACGGCAGGTTTTTAAGGGTAGGGTGAGTGCATATATATTTGAGAAAAGGAAACAAAGGAAATGGGACAATGCATTGGGCAAAGTTGTGACAAGATGAAAAAAAACAAACAATAAAAAGACAATGGGATGCAGCAGCATGTGAGGGGAAAGCATATGGGCAAGACAGATCACATCATGAAGGTTGAGGGGTGAAAAAGTAACTTTAGAGATGAGAGAGTCCATCACTACAAAGAAAGCATCATATTTTTTTAATAGTAGTGCACTGAATTTCTTAAAAGTAAAGGAGAAAAAATATTATGGAGTCAAGCACTAAATCACTCCAAAGTAAGGAAGATCTTTAATTAAGGGCAATAAAAACATTTCCGGCTGATCTGAAAATTATTCTTTTCCAATATTTTTAGTTGTTCACCAAAGTGAGAATTCATTATGTGTTACTTGTGTTGTTCCTTCTGTGCAGTAGAAGATGGATGCTACTTATTTACTTGATGTTAATTTGTGCATAAAGAATTTTAACTAGGCAGTGCTTATTTGCAAAAGGAAGATTTTTTCCCCCTATTTTTAGGTAAAAAAAAAAAAATCTGTTGAAAGATGTAATAAGGAAAAAGAAGTGTCAAATCTGGAGCTGAATAATCTTTAGTCTCTCCCTACAAATTTAAAGGAACTTATTTGGATATTGGTGCCAGGGATTTCATGAAATTCATAGCCACAAAGAGCAATTTCATTTATCTGCTATGAAAATGCTCCTAACTATTTCCAGTTAAATTCCCTGTTCTTTCTGCCAGAACTCTTCATTTTGAGAATGCAATAGATTTCTGAGCAGTCTCTTAGAGAGACACTTGAGAAAAAAATACAACGAGGGAAAAAACGAGATTAAAAAGAAAATGAAACAAAGAGCTCGCCAACCTCCTCTTGTGTTCACCTTGGAAAATGAACGTGTTCCCAGCACTGCTCGGAGTCTCCTAGCAGCACAGAAAGCAACGTTGAGATCATCCTGCATAAATACGGGCTACAGCATCTTATCTCCTGATGGGCAACTGGGCTGTAATTACTGGTTCAGCTAGAGCGTAGCTTTGCAAAAGCTGCCCTGGCTGGATTTAAGGATTTCAAGGCAGGCAGATCCCACCGTGTCCCTCAGTAATCAGGCCTGATACTTAATTACCTTCTCTCTTGGTGCCTTGCACTGTCAGGGAGATTTGTCGCGAAGCCCTGGGCATCGTGGGGGCTGTGCTCGCAGCAGGCTCAAGGTGCCCATGGCCCTAGCAGCGTGGTTGTGGACCCAGCATCCATCCATCCCATGCATCTTGGTGAGAAAAACTCTCCTGAGAATGCTACTGCCTTAATGGCATCGATGTTAATCGTCTGCATGGCTCTCCACTTGCAAAACAGGCACAGCTCAAGGGTGACACATCCACCCGGGTGGATATATTCATCTGTCTGAGATCCCAGTTCAGACAGTGGAGACCTCTCATTACAGGCACTGGAGTCCCTTTTAATCGCTCTCTACCTAATTGCTTTTGGACAAGGCTTGGCTGTGTGTCTATGGGCTTTGAAAACAAAACAAAACAAAATTCTCCGCAACATCACCTCCTGTTGTCCTATGAACCCTCTGTAGGTCAGAGACCACAGGATGACTAAAACAGCCCCTGTGGGACTAGGCATCACTCCCACCTTAGTCTTTTCTTTTAATAGACCCCAGCAAATACTTCTTGAACAGATGATGAGAAACCAGTCGATACACTGAAAAATTTGGCTGGTTATGGTCTTTAGATTTTGCATTGAAGGCTCCTCTTAAATGTGTTTCTACAATATAACTTCCTGTACGTTCCCTGAGGTAGGACCATGATATTTCAGCCAAATTATAGTGTGGTCCTTTGTCTTGGTTTCCATTCCTATAATGATTAGCCATGCGTGATAACCCCCCCCTTTTTTTTTCAGTTGTAATACATTATTATCAGATTAGTATGCTAATTTATACTACAAAGAAATTAAAGCATTTGCCGTGGCAATAAGTTATTACTTTAGATATAAATCCCTTGTGGCAACATACTGTAACTCTCCATTTTAATGCCAATCTCAGCAATGTGGAAGTTGCAAAAGATCTTCCCAGCGCAGTTTTCAGGGACAAATTTAGTCAATTTTCATGATGTCTAGATGATGTTTTTAATCAATGTGGCAAACAGCAGGATGTGCCTCTCTTAATTGTTTCCAATAATCTGAGTTTAGTGGCATCCTTTCAGGCGACGAATTTGAACCTAGTCAAGCAAAGAGGCACATTAGACACAGAGGCCGGGCAAGTGCAAGTACTTGAGTAAGGATGAAGGGAATGAAACTCACTGAGTGCAGAGACTGAGCAGAGACCGAGTTAACTGCTCCCTAGGGCAGCTCTGGAGATTCCCTGCTCTTGGCAGCCAGCTGGGAAGGATCCATTCGTGTCCTGCCCATTGGCTGATACTGGTGGCCGTGAGGCTCGTGCAGTGGCTCACTTGTGCCCTGGGGGCGGTAGGAAATATAGAAACCACCCTCATTGCTGAGCACTGTGGGATCCAGGAACTCTTTCAATTACTCATTATTCAAGATCAATATCATTCCTAATCACTCTCATAAAGGATTTCCCCTTGTGCTATAATGCCATGCTGAAGAATATGAAATAAGCCCTCTGTTTTACAGCTGTTCCTTGCTGCCATAATTCCCCGTTTACAGTAATACGAGCAGATTTCATCTCGGATGTTTTTAAAACCTCTCTGCCGCATGAGCATTTCAGGGAGGATTAAGACAGAAGCGTTTCTCATTAACTCTTTCCTTCCCTCTGTCATTCCAGCTTGGAAAATAGATTCATGAGGTGAGTGCAAATGTCCAGCCACAAAAATGCTATCAGACACTTTGGTACGGGCTCAGGGAAGGGGAGTGCTGGGTGGTAGACCAGATCTGGGACCCACCAGGCTATGAGGGAATATAAGGCACAGAGCAAGTGGGTACCCCACAGGGAGAGACCCTTGAACCTGGTTGTGACATTTTGAACAGAAGTGTTTCCTATTGGGAAAAAATGTGGCACTGCTATCATCTGAAAAAAATACTGAAAAGAAAAAAAAAGGAATATTGACTGTAAAGATATTTTGACCAAGGAAAAGCACAATAGTTTCAGCTTTTTCATTTTCAGAATAGTTTTGGCTTTTTCATTCTCTTCCCATAACATATAGGCACTTTATTTTTGCATTCCTCAAACATTTGACTTCATAAGTTAAAGCCGTTATTATTAAAATTGGAGACTTCAGATGTTAGGCTGGATCCTCTGATAGGCTTGGCTAAGTATGAAGTAATATTTCCATGATTTAACAGAAAAAAATTTAGAATTTTTTTTTTCTGCCTTTGGGAATTTTTAAACCTAGGGTCTATATTTGCACTGAAAACAAAGCTTAAAACATCAGATTTTCCTATGGAACTGAAAGATTGTTATCCAGGCAAGACCAGGGCTAGTTAGACCTTGGCTTCAAACAGGCTGATGCTGCCGTCTGCGTTTGCAGACAACTAAATCTGGGACGGTACCAAGAAGGTTCATGGTGGAGCAGTGCGTAGCTCCATCTCCACCCTCCTCATCAGTCCATGCGCAGCTCAACCTGTAGGAGTTTATAAAGTAGGGAACCGTGGTATTAGACCCCAAAGATGGCACTCCAGGACCATGGCTTTGTTGCTCCATATTGAGGAAAATAACTCCAGCTTGCGTTTGTGCACAAACACACAGGCAAGACTGCTGTTGAGATGTCAGGATCTCAGGCCCTGGTACTGCAGCCATGGTAATAAACACTCACATTTTTACCCGAAGACCTCAAAGTGCTTTATTAACATCAATGGCTCAATTTTTCCCTTCAGCTACCACTGGCTTTCATGTGAGATGTAAGCACACAACTGACAAAAAAAATCCTGCTTAATTACACTTTTCAATATCCTTGTGAAGGAGGCAAGAGATAATTGCCACTCTCAGCTAAAGCAGGGTGTTGAGTGTGGCGAGGAGGCCAAAGTGTGGAAACCTGACGTTGAATGCTCTGCATTTAAATTCCTCATTCTGCACCTTTAAAGGTAGAGAGAAGAATAAATCTCTATAGACTCATCCATCCCAGTGGGAGACTTTTGTGCTTCCTTCCCACACACATCAGGTTCAATTACTTAAGGATGTGCATATATGTCTGTCCAGACCTGAATACATATCTTGGAAAACTCAAGATCAAACAAGCAGATCAGTAACAGAGGCTGTGAATGCACAGGACTGAATGGGATCACTTGGATCACTTGGTCCCCTTCTCCCAAGGTGGAGGCCAGCCATGGGGTAGATATTTTGGGCCTCCCAGTACAAGAGGGATGTGGAGCTGCTGGAGAGAGTCCAGCGCAGGGCCACGAGGATGATCAGGGGCTGGAACATC
>JAWLRI010000276.1:145903-161458 GCA_034781795.1 Crypturellus tataupa
TCATCTATCCAGCTGGTCATTCCATCATAGAAGGCTATCAGGTTAGTCAAGCATGATTTCCCCTTGGTGAATCCATGTTGACTAGTCTTGAGTACCTTCTTGTCCTCCATGAGCCTGGAGACAAGGCCAGTATGAGCCGTTCCAGGACTTTTCTGGAGATGAAGGTCAGGCTCACTGGCCAGTAGTTGCCTGGATCCTCCTTCTTTTGTTTTTTGAAGACTAGTGTGGCATTGGTCTTCTTCCAATCCTCCGACACCTGCCCCGTTCTCCAGGATCTTTTGAAGATGATGGAGAGAGGCTTAGCTAGGACATCCACCAGCTCACGCAGCACTCTGGGGTGCCCATCAGGGCCCATGGATTTGTGGGTACTGAGTTTCCTTAGGTGCTCTCTGACCCAATCTTCCTCTACCAAGGGCAAGTGTTCCTCTCTCCAGGTTTCTTCTCTTGTCCTTTGGGCCTAGGACCCTAAAGGGCTGCCCTTGGTAAACACTGAAGCATCCACATCAGCAACCATGGTGGCCACTTGTGTGTGCATGCATGGACTTTGCTGTAGTCATGGTGTAACATATAGGCTCTTAGGTAGAAGGCTGAAACCTGAGCCACACTGTGATCATGCTTCTTTATAAGGTCCCAACAAGACAGACTTTCTACTCCATAAGGAGCTCCAGGAGATGGAAGATAAAATTGGAAAAACTGACAGTGCAAATAAGACACTCAGAGGGAACGTTAACGCAATGAAGCAGCTGTTGAGAAGCCTAGCTGGTTCGTCTCTTTCCAGAGACCTGATATTGAGAATGTCTCTCTTAGAGATTCTCTCTAGCTCAGCAATTCCTGAACCTTAACTCTAGCCAATCTCTGCCAGGTTGCCTGAAGATCTCCATGCGCCCTCATCAGTTATTGGCTAAAATAGCAGAAAACTGACATGACTTCATGGCGCCAGTGTAATTGCAAAGTGTGGCTTCCTGGACCATCACTGGTCCAGGAAGCCACAGCTTTCTGCTAGAGAAGTTTCTGTTCACACCTTGGGGCAAACCAGAGCTTCCTTGATATGTGGGGCAAAAACTCCAGTCTGATGAACTCAGAGATGCCTTTTGATCTTAAAACCTATATATCTTCTTTCAGATCACCTTGCCCTCAAGTTGTTCTCAATCACGAAAGAAACTGGTTGCCAGCTTGGCAAGCAGCCTCGGGCTGTACCTTCTTTGTCATTCCCAGCCCATCATGTGTCTTGTTTACTCAGACTCTAAGTTCTTGGAGGCAGGGACGGTTACTTATGTGTGTACTATACTTAGCACAAGGGGTTTCAGGCTTGGCTGGGTTCTCTAATAGCAATGAATATTCCATTAAAAAACAAACTACTTGATTAAAAGAAAGCTATTTAGAATACAAAGTCGAAATACTGCCAAGTTTAATAGTTATGCCTCCAACCTTGATTCTGACTCTAAAACTTTTCCAAATGAATAAAATTATAAGATGTCAAATGTTTTTAGCTAACCTCCCACAACGAGCTGAGAAGACAAGCAGGAAGTGCCTCTCAAGGCAGGAGGTTAGCCTCTACAGCACATTAAAGCATCTTGAAGGATAGAGAGGTTAAAGTTTCTCCCTGGGCTGTAGGAAACATTTATAATAGCAAGTGTCAGACAGACCAAATGAAAAGGTTCCTAGCAATTTCCCTTCCAACAAACACAATGTTTATTTCTTGTGTCTCCAGAAAGGAGTGGAATTTGGAGATATGTCCGGTATTTCCAACTCTTATTGATGCCAGACTGAGGTCAAACAGGTTTCTGACTCTCCCTCTATCTTCTTCGTGTTCCCCTGGGATCAGTGGTGAGGGACCCAGATGTGTTGCTATTGTAGTCTGCCCCTATAGCCATTTTTATTTGACCTTTTCCTTCTTGTCTTTTATGCCTCTTTTATCAGACATCTGCAACGAGATTGCTCTTTTCCTGGATTTAGCTGCACTCCAGTCCTCCCACTCCTGGTTTTATGGAGTGTTTGGTGATCAGTAGGGCAATTTTTGTATAACTTAGAAAAAAAACACAGAGCAAAAGTAAACCCCATGCTGATGTTTTTGATTTAGTCATACTGATAAACATTCTCCATCCACCCTGACTTTTTGTGTGAGGATGTAGTTTAGAGGGACTTACCCATCACATACTGCTCTGCAAGATATGTAGACACTTAAACTCCCTGCTGATAGCAGATCTGAGCTGGGATCAGGATTTGGTGGGCCTGGGAGGGCACAGGTCTTATATGCTTTTTTTTTAAAAAAAAAAGTACCACTCCCAGTGGTACTTGCAGATTCCTTCTGAGTTCTTTTTCCAGCCTAGATTCCCACTGGAGGAATGAGCTCGAGACTGTGTGTTTTGCTGCTGTCAATCAACTGGGTTCTGACAAAACCATTGCAGTGATGACAGTTTACAGCCCTCTAACTGATATTTGTGTAGTCCTCCTCCATGTAGTACTTCAGACACCTGAATGAATTTGTCTGCGCAGAACTGAGATGGTGAGACAGACACTTCTCTCCCAAACCTGTCTAGTAGAGATGATGCTACAGCACAGAGCCATTACATGGTGGCTTCAAAAAGTTATGTCCACATATGACAAAGATTTACAAAAGGACCTGAGTCCATGAAAGGTCAAGGAGTGTTGGAGTCAAGGAGTCTTTGGTGAAGACACAATATGTATTACAAGATTCCAAGTGCCTCTTTGAATCCTCACAGCTGTCAAGTCTCTGGTGTCAGACATACAACACTCATGGCTGACCTTCGCTGCATGGTCATGACTGCCATCTCAGCTACATGTGTGCCTGATGTGTATGCTTTCCTATGGCTTCTATGCCATGATGTCCAGCAGTAGGAGGAGCAGTAGGAGGAAGGACATGTATCTGAGGAGGGCTGCAATGTCTTTCAGACATTGTCTGCTAGGAGGGATCTGCTCTTGATATGGTCTCACTAGAAGCTCATGCACAGCTACCTGCCCAGGCCCTCTTGTACCTCAAGAAGCCACCTACACCACCTCTATTGTGTTTCACCACTCATCAGAGCAGACTACAGATGTGGACCTGGGCATAGAAGCTATGCTGAAGTTCACTTAAAAGAAGAGATGAAGTTCCTGTATCACATGTTTCTGCACTAGCCCATGGATTTTCTTTTTCTGAAGTTCCCAAGCACAGATCTCAACCCTACCTCATACATGTGTGAAACCCAGGTCCCCAAAACTCCTGGGAACTCCTCTCCTTTCTAAACCCATATTTATATTTTCAAACTGAAAGGCAGAGGGTTAAATGATTTTTATGTAGTGTCCTGATAGCAAAACAGAATGGTATCTCCCCCTTTTTTTGGACTCAACATATTCTGTCTTTAGTCATTAAAAACAACCAACAGCATGAACATTTCATGAGCAGATAGTTAAATTTTAATTTCCCCATTGAATTCATTAAGGTGTGATCATGCATCTGAATTGAATTTAGCAACCTGGCAAGGAACCAAATTAAACATGACATAGTGACAAAGTTTCCTTTTTCATTGTGCTTGATCACCCTCCCACCTTTGCCCTATTAAAATAAGTGTTGTTTTTTCTTCCCTTGAACATTTCTTAATCAAAGTCTTTGCTGAAATGAAGGAAGAGCATTTTGCCTTAAGCACCAGTCAGAGATGTATACAATGCGCTAAAAAGAGGTCTGACAGAATTTATTGTTTATGTTGGCAGATGGAGTAATTGCAACAGTGAGAAAAAATCCAGGTGTTTTGCAGAAAATGATGGTGGTCTCTGTTATAATGCCTAATTTATTATATCAAATAAATTGCACGCAGTTAGAACACTCAGCAAATGTACTTTCTGTGTTTCAATCCTGTCTCCACTCCCCTCATCTTCCCATTTGTGAGTCTTACTCTTCTGACAGCTCCAGGTAGGGGAGAAATGAATGGGTGGAGGAGGCTTCCTGGGCAACAGGCACAAAACTGGTGGACCTGTGGTGCTTGAGAAGAGAAACCCAAAGGGTACCAAGGTGAACCACGTCCCCCAGATGCTGCATGTGGGGCAGCCTTCCGCTATATTCTGGTGCTGAGTGCCAGAAGTTTTTTAGTTACTAATGTGTCCCATCCACAATATTCATCTCCCTCTGCTCTTTGCTTTTTGAGAAAATGGCTGGGCAAAAGTGAATAGCACCAGGAGAGGCTACAGAAACATAGGTCATGAGACATCAACCAAAACCTAAATGAGATTCCTTCAACATATCAGTCCTCTCACATCCTTTCTGGACAGTGTTTCTGCTTTCTGACGTACTGGAGGTCTTGGGGAACCCTCAGTTCTCCAGTAGCTTTTTCCCTGGTCTCCAGGTACTTCTTGCTCAGAGGACAGGTCTTTGGTCAAAGGGAGCCCTAGCACTTGGCAATGTGGTTAGAGGGAGAAGGAATTCAGCCCTTCCAGTCTTAAATCTGGGAGAATCCCAGTAGTTAACCAATATCCACAAAGAGATCATTCATCTGGGAGAGAAGGACAGATGCAGTTTGCTCCTGGGGATGTCCTAGAAGAATACTCCATACCAGACTCCGTGTCAGGACCCAGTGTTATCACCGCTTTCCCAGTGAAAGCGGGACATGAGAAAACCACTTGTTAGCACACTGCTATCTGTGTTTCTAATTTGTGCTGAGTGGTCCTTCTAAGAAGCTGGTAATGTGCCAAAGATCTTGAGCTTTTGTAATGTCTGTGTACTTGATGCCTCATATAATATTTAGTGTGAACGACTTAGCAGCCTGTGATGAAAGAACAGTCCAGCTGGGTGGGTGGTAGTCAGGCCAGCAGCCCACTGAGAAACAGGGAGGCTTTTAAATACTTAGCGTGCAGCCCAGGAGGACCGATCGCCAGTGTCTCAGTAGCTGATTAGATGGGATATGGGTATGGGCATTTTTTACGTACTCAGGAGACATGGCTCCACATAGAACAATCAAGGACTATTACATTTGTATGAAACCTACCTCCACGGAGATGTCGCTGGGGCTTGGTAGATGGAGAGGAGTGTTTGGAGATGAGGTTCATGGGTTGCCGCTGTGAGTGTTCAGCCCCAACTCTGAGAGCTGATTTGTGTCAGTGGATGTATATGCTTGTTAAACCCCAACTAGGTTCCTTCTTTGTTTTTGCTTTACTTCTTCTTTTGTTTCCAGTCTTGTTGCTCCGAATCTGACTTTAAATCTTAGAAAATAGCTCTCTCCTTGGTGTTCCTGCAAAATGTGGCTGGTATTTAGGGCATGAGAAAATAACAGCAAAACGAATGGGCCGAGGGTGCCCCTTCTGCATGGGAACGGCAGCCTGGGCTCACAGAAGCCCAGCTGTTCTCCCAAAAGGCGGGTGAATTTGCCACCAAATCTCAGCTCTGGGGTAGGGATACGCCCTCAAGAAGCTCTCCTTCCTGCAAAGATAGCAGAGGACTCCGAACGAAGCCTGTTGTCTTGTGGTTTGCTGGGAAAAAACAAAAAAACACAAAACAAACTCATTTGGAAAGCAGCAGCACTCAGGGATGACATTTCACAAAACCTGTATGTGCTCCAGATGCTGACACAATGTTCTCTGAAAATGACCATGATTTGTTTCAGTGACTAATCAGCCCTGCTTTTGCCCTAGTGTGCCGCCTTCCTCATCTACATCTGTCTGGCACCTACTTGGGGCCATTAGGTCTCCTTCTGTCTCTCCCTGCAGGATTAAAGAGCCCTTTCGTACTTAGTATTTTTCCCTCTGATGACTCCTATGCACTACAATCAAGTTAGCTCTTGATCTTCTTTGGATGAGCTATAAAGACTGAGCTGTCCACCTCGGTGAGACATCTGTGCCATTTTGACAGTACTTTGAAAACCTTTCACTGCCTTCCTCCTGCCCCTTAATTTTCAATGGTGTTTTTTCAAATGTCAACACTGAAAACACTTCTTTTCCTTCATTTTCCCCTCCTTCATTTGATTTTTCTTCAGAAAGTTCTTCATATTCAAATTATACATTGGTTGAGTCCAGTTTATGAAGGAAACCAGCTCACTCTGACTGCATCATCTTTACTGTTATTAATTGTTCTGCCAATCTTTGTGGTATCTGTAATTATCAGCAGCGTTTTTCTTCTAAAAATATTGAATAACTTCATGTGGTTTTGGCAGAATCCACAAGCAACATTCCCATTCAGCAATGTTTCCCTGCTGTTAACCACTTTTTGAAGGCTGTCAGCTAACCCAACTGGATGAGGCTAACCAAGCCTCATTTAACAAGAACTCTGCTAATCCAGCACTAAGTTCATTATAAATATACAAGAATGTTTTGCAATAGGACACCTAAAGCGTTGGAGAAATCAATTCCTCAATTCTTTTTTTTTTTCTTTTTTCTTTTTTTTTACAAGGTCTATTTCTGGAACAAAGGAAAAGAAGAAAATAGCAAAACTTATTGAGTGATGTTAATCATATCTCCATCTTTTGTTCTCTGTTGAGTCCTTCACTGCTCTCTCATTTAGTCTGCAGGGACTAGTAGTAATCTGGGATTATGTATATTTTTTAAACACTAACACACCATTGACATTCATTCAACAGTTTGCACATCTCCCCATACTCCAAGATTATAAAAAAATGCCATGAATTACCATGAGTGCCCTTTGTCAATTCTCTTGGGACTCCTGGGTGCAAATGATCATCATCTCCCTCTTTAAGACTTTTCATATTCAAAATGATCAGCATAAGTGGCCAGTAGTTGCTAAAATTACTAAATATTTAAGCAAGTAAAACTTGAAATAGTCATTAGTGGTCTGGGAAGCTGTACTGCAGCCCCATATGACAAAGTGAGAACAAAGAGTTTGCTCCAGCCAAACTGCAGAATTAGTGTCTCTGTTTCACTGCAGCAGGATTTACAGCAGGATACTCTCAAGATTAAAGCCAAGGATGCCCACCCTGGGAAGAAGGAGATGTGATGCAATAGTCCTAAAAGAAAGAGTCATGGTCATGATAAAACATTAACAAAACAAAAGACTGAATATGCACTGTGAAAAAGTGGAAAACATTTTATGGGATTTTGTCTTGCAAAATGTTGTCTTGTTAGTGTATAACTCTAGGCGAACTGCAATCCTAAAAGACTATGGGGTTGAGAAAACTAGCCCTTGCAGGATCATCCCTCTGAAAGGTGTTGCGAGATGAGCAAAAGGAAGCTCTATTGCCAGAAACAAAAATGACTAGTCCAGCATTAGGAGGCAAATAATTTGTTCCCCAAAGACAGGCTGTGATGACATCACATCTCTGTGCCTGGGATTGTTTAACCTTGAAAAGAAATGACGTTTCTCTGTGAATCAACTGTTTATTTCAAAATTATCCTCTGCTAAGAGCAACCTTGGTTGAAAGTGCAGCCTTTGCATTGTCCAAAGCCCTCCTGTCCAAAGAGGCAAGTGAGGTTTTTCTGTCAAGATGATGAAGACATTTAAGGTTGTGCCTGTTGAGAGCTTGTCCTCCTTCCTCCATGAACGATTCCATCACAGTCTCTGAGGTCGCACTGCTGAGGTGGGAATGTGTTAATAGGCAGATTCTTGGACAGGAACCCCATGTAACATCACAGAAACATCCATGATTGCCAAACACAGGTGCTGGGAACTGTATCCCTTGTGCTCTTCTAACAGTTGACCTAAAATACAAACAGTAACTCTCCATGAGGTCGTAGTCACACAAACACAAACGTTAATGATGACAGAGGAATTGAATTTCTCTCCTGTGAAATATTAAGCTTAAATATTGTTCTCCTCTCAATCACCTCCCATTCTTCTTATTTCTATTGCATCTTTTTTTTTTTTTTTTTTTTTTTTCATTTCACTCCACTTTCTTTTCCCCTGCTTCTCTGGAAGGACTGGTCTGATGTTTTTAATAGATTTATGGCTGTTTGTGTTTTGTGTGATTAATAAATACTGCTGTGATTTATGTTTCTGGAGGCTTTAGTGATTCTACTTAATTTTCCATTGTATGATGTCTCTCTGGGATGAGTACTTTTGCGCTATTGGAAATGATTAGATGTCTACCTGTCACTCCATGAGAGTTCATACGCTTTAATTCTTTACTTAGGCATATTCTACTTCTGAATGATTTATTACTTTCAAAAAGCCAAAACAATGTTAGTTATGTGTTTTGTGTATGCATGTACAAGAATATGTTTTTCTGCAGTGCTCATTTGAGTTTACAAAGAAGCAGGAACTGCATTTCCCACCTGCAGGCTGATTCTCTGCTGCGGTCTATCTGTTCGGCGCAAGGCAAGGGATTGAACGCATTGACAGGCAGCAAGGACTCTGGGCTGTATGCATAGGGTTTGCACTCCCAGGTGACTATTAGCAGTGTGCAATCATACTGCAATCAGGCCTGCATCAGGCAGGGTTTTAGAGAAGAACTTGCACTGAAAATGTCTGATTTTTCCGTCATCGAGCACCTTGTGTGGTTCTTTATACATCAGAGTAAAACCCATCAGGGGTAGTTTTCTCATCCACTTTCCCTTGATATAATCGGTGACACAAAAGTACAGATAATGGCAATTCAGGCACAATTGAATTATATGCATATTAAATTAACTAATTTATTCATTTCTACTTGGCAAGTCAAATCTGACAGGAGATATTTGTATCTTTGTAGCTCCCACTTGTGGCTGTTAAGCAGCAAGCCACTTGACACTTGTATGCCAAAGAGAGTTAGGTTGTAAAGTCCTTCAAATTGCTTATGTACATATTTTAGTAAAGCATCTACCCTCATATCCTCCGCTTGCAACAATCCACATGGCTTTGGTTAAAAAGCAAACAGAAAATAAGACGAAACCCCACTTCCCAGGTTGCCTAATTGATAGCAAAAGTAGTGCCATTCCTGTGTCAGCTTTACTGTTTCGATCTCTTAAGTCAATGCATGCCCTGGAGTAAAGTAGGGAAACCCTCCTCTTCCCAAAGCTCAGCAAGCAGATTGATGTTTTGAGTTGTCCAAATAGTTCAATGAAAAAGGCTATATCATGTTGCTGTACCTTAGTTTGCTCATGGAACAGCCCTAGAAATATCTGTATTTCTCAGGAAACAGAGGTGCATTTTTCTACCTGCCCCAGCTACCACCAACCTGGCTTGTAGCTGAATGATGCTTTATTGGTGGGGGAGGAAAGAAATAAATCTAAAAGACTTGAACAAATCCAGGCTCCCCCAGTCTGCTCAAAATACCTCCCTTAGTTTGGTAGGGAGCTTGCAGATCTGATGCTCTTCTTCAGTAATGACTCATTTAAAGGTCTGCTCTGACACCCTGCACAAGACTCAAAGAACCTCCAGCAAACTTTATGCTTTTAAGACTACAAATGATGCAAAGTTTCTCTCCCATTTTAGGACTGGCAGAGGATCCCCCTTCCTCTTGTCAGGTGCAATTTTGGCCAACCATTTGCTGCTTCTCGTTGCATGTTCTCACAACTAACAAAAAATTTCAACTGTTATTGGAAGAAATATATATAAATGTAACTTCTACTGCTGTTGAGAAAAGGTGGAAGAAATGACCTCTAAGAGGTTTAAAGATGAAGGGGAATAAAGACCTACCTGGTGGGATTTCTCTCCTCTTACTTCAAAAAAAAAACTGTGACACTGAGCTCCTTTGTCAGCAATAGACTAAGGTCAATAAATCGTCTTGTGCTTGTGGAGATGTCACTGACTGCAGAGGGACTAGATGTCTAACTTTTGGATGGCTGATGTTATTTGAGACATATCCACCTCCAGTGTAAATTGGCAGTGCCTTATGGGCTTTAGTGAAGGTCTGATGATTTAGAGCTGCTGGGAAACCAGCGGGTATTACACACTTTTGTGAAAAAAATAAGAGAAAAATGAAAAGAGGGGGGAAAAAGTCCTTTGAATGCCAATGGGGTTGATGTAGATTTATACCAACTAACAGGTACTTTCATTTATTGCTGCCTCAGGAAATTCCCTTAATATGGTTAAGAAAGGTTGGATGTCAGTAATTTGGAGAACATAAAGTTTTAGACCAAAATACAGGTTTTGTCATTTTATAAAGCAACTTATGCCCTGGAAGCAAAGGTGCACTATCAGCAGGACGGGAAGGGAATCTCTGCATGCTGATCTCTACCCTTCCACTTACCTTTCAGTGAATTCCCACCTATGCGAAACAACCTGCTAAATACAGTGCATTTTGTTATTTCTTTTGTTTTGATGTAAATCCTATCCCCTTGAGAGCAGCATGTTTCAGCTGTTGTTTTTCCCAGCTCACCAGAATTACTCAGCCTTGATTTCTTCCCTGAAAACAAAGCATAGTTCAGTTGAGCACGCAGATCCTCTACAGCTACTTGATTTCTTTGAGCTGTAAAGGTGCCCTGAGCAGCTCCAGGTGAGATGCAGGACCACACGCCACCAGATTTTGCTTTAAACCTATAGGAAGAGACCGCTCTTGATTAAAAAGCACACTAGAAGCAAAAATAATGATGGAGAGGTATAGACAGGGTTAATGGGTGCAAGGCTGTTCCACTGTTATGGGTCTCCATGAAAACACCTAGCACTATTTGAGAAAGGGCATGAGCCAGGGGCTGTTCCCTGTAGATGGGATGAATGAGGACTCTTTGTGGAGCATGGAAGAGGACTTTTACCTGCACATTTTAGCTTGATTAGCACGAATAAGGCTGGCCTGTGTTCTTTCCCCTCAGGGCTAGCAAATAGTTGCATTGATTTGGTCTACCTGTGCCTCTTGTAGAAGAGCTGATGTCTTTTCCTTGAATGGGAAAGAACCCTGGGGGTGACCAGCTCCGGCTTCTGCGGTGAAAAGAAGATCCCAACATGTCTTTTCTCCCTGCATGGGATGCAGTTTCTGACATAGACCTGCTGAAACCTGTGGCTCCCTGGCAGCTGGCCTGGGTAAAGCGGACATGCTAGACTACACTGGCTCTAATCCCTTCTCTAAAGCCCTGGAAATGCTCCGTTTCAGTCCAAATATCTGGTAAAGCTATAAGCAGTTGAAATGAAGGAGCAATAATACGGAGAAGTGTGTCACAGCTGAGGTTGCCAGCAGCTGTTTATGATGTTTTTATGTGTTCCAAGTTTCCCCTTAGTAAAGATATACAGAAAAGCTGATGCTTACCTTGCTGATGATTTTTTTCCTGCTCTGATCTCTGGGCATCACAGCTAGGAAAGGCTGTGATTGAGCTGAGCATGAGAATTGCAAATAATCTGAGGGAAGGTTTCCATCTCAGCTGGGATTTGTATGTTCTGTAAATCATGCAAATGTCATCTCCCTGCTTAGCAATCATTTCTGTAATGCAGTCAAGCAGGAGAGTGCAGCAGTCTCCATCACCCTGCACCAAGAACATATGATTATGGGATATTCATGCGAAAACCTGCCTAAAACACTATCAAGACAGTCAGTTACCTTCTACAGCCTTAAATATAAGGAAAAGAGAAAGACGTAGGGAAAGATCTTAGCAGGGAGTGCATGCAGTTTTGATTTTTAATTGTTTTCTTTGACTTTGCAATGCCACCTCTGCTTATAACACACAGTCCGGGTTCCTTGCACGAAAATTTTGGTTTATGGAGTCACAGTTTGCTCAGATCGGAGAGAACAACAATGTGTTTTTTGTGCATGAAGGACGCGGTCCACACCATGCACGAAAGGAGTCTGGATTCAAAGAGGTGGATCAGGCCTCTGAAACTGGAGTTGCTTTAGGCAGGGACCTTCATCTCTTTGCGCCACAGCCTGGCGTTCTGTCCTGATCTAGGTTGCTCCTCTGCCCTCAGCATTTACCCAGGCGGGCTGTTAGGATGCTCTGCTCTGCAGGAATGTGGTTGTGGCTCTTCACAATACCTGGTTTTGCTTCGGGTCTGTAGCCTGCATTGTGATGGAAATTATAATCATGTCTTTAGAGTCTGCAAATGCAACAGCTCTTGGAGAACAGGCATCTCCTGCTGTGTGTATTTGCCTGCAAAGGCAGGGCAAAGTTAACGAGGGCAAAAAGAAATGTCTGTGACTAATCCACTTATTTGGACACACACAAAATAGCAATTCATTTTGTTTATGGTAGATGGGCCCTTGATCAAGCAGAAGGGAGACACTTACATTGCAGGGACTGTGTGGCCAGCAGAAGGTGTGGAAGCTGGTCTCTATTAGCTTATATGTCACCTTGGGGCACCTATGGGGCACCTATATATGTCACCTTATATGTAGATGTCACCTTGGGGCAGTCAAGTGCAGTGCAATTACTGCTGCGGCTCGTGTTTCTGACTTTGATTGCTAAATGTTAATGCAATATATGAAGATATGCTTGCCTCCAGGCATAGTCCTGCCTACCTGATATCCCCCTGACTTTGCACTCTGGGATAGTTTGTAAAACCAGTTAGCAATGCTGGAGCTCGGCAGCACTTGGAGAGCCAGGGAGCAGCCACTGAAGGGATGGAGAAGAAGCAGGAGTGGTAACGGTCCTCACCTCCTCCCAAATCCTGCCCTATGGATGTGTAGATGCACTGCAGGATGGGGAATCTAGGCAAAGTGACAGGCACAAGGACCATGTACTTTTGCAGGGAAGATAGACTTTTCCAGCATCCCATGCTTCACTGAATTCCTGATGAAGTGCCCCTTATTCACTCTGGGAGAAGAAAAACAAATGCCTCTCTTAATTAACTTCCACCCTTCTTTTCTTTGGAATGAGCAATCCTTTTTCCACAGCAGATTGAGAACCGGTCGAACACTACCTAATTTCTCCAGTTTGCATTCAAGTGGGTAAAGCACCAGTGAGAGAGACCAGCAGATCTGGTTTGCTGCATGAACAGTGTCCCTATCTGCTTGTACTATATGCTTCTAGGGGATGAGTTTGTACCTAGGTCTTAATGCATACAGGAATGCTTAGATCTCCCAGAGCGCTTCCAAGTGCAATTGTAACAGCTCATAAATTCAGGTTTTCCAACTGAAATAAAATTTGCAGAGTTACTGACAGTGCTGTGCCCTCATAATGACTCCCCAGAGCTGGTGTGACAAGACGGCAGCCCAGCAGCCTGGTCCAAAATTCCCTCCTGGCTTCCAGGGGCTGCAAGGGGCAGACTATGATCTTTGAGCAAGGGATATCCTGGGCCAATTCCCAGCAGAAATATGCTCAAGAGTCTGGTCTTAATGATGCTGGCCATGGCAGTATGGCCAAGGTACATCACCAGGCTGTCGTTCTTGGAACATGGAAAGCTCTTGCCACTTTCTTGGTTTGCAGACAAACACATAGCATTGAGCCTGGGGTTTTTCCTGGCACTGCATTTGTTTAATTTTTAACCTTTCCAGAAAGCATTTTATGCACTGGAGCTGAGAATGCTTTTTTTTTTTTTGCCAGAGGAATCCAGTGCTTGACTGTGCAACAGCAGACACCATGGGAGTAATTTTCCCTTCTAATTTCTGAATATATTGAAAGTAGAGAGGCAAAGGTTGTGAATTTAAATGAAGGAGAAGTAAATTAACCCAACAGGCACTACAAAATCCACCTGGTTCTTGGGTTCTTATCCATCCTGAACTGTCTGACCAACAGGTGCACAATTTTTAAAATTACCTAGTCTTTTTCCAGCAGACACAACACAGCTAAATAAATACAGCAGTGAGATGGCAATAGCTTTTCTACAGCCTAACAGTGCTTTAATGCAATTTTAGAGGCTGGTATGTACATTTTAAGCCTATAGTTTGATAGGAGGAGGAGACCAGTACATTATATAATGTCCTATGCATTCCCTAGAGACCTTGATTGCATAGACAGTAGGCTCTGGTCCTGCAGAGAATGACATGTAGGCAAATTTGTGCCTTCATTGGCAGCACTGGATGTTGTCTATCTGGATCAGATGATTTGTCTAGCTAAACTCTCAGTTTTCTTCTATACTATCAGCATTGTAGCATATGCACATCCATTAACAATTACAATAATTTAATTTTAAATTCCAGGAGGCCTACGGTATGTGAGAGATTAGGGTGGTGTCAGAGTGGGGTGTTCCCATCACTATACAGAGATAGCTAGATAGGTGAGTAGGTTGGTGGCTACTCAAATATGATCAAATAAAACCATTGCACCATATTTATCTCTCACAGAGAGGTTCTATAAAAACCAGGCTGGCAAAAGGAAGGAGACTTCTGCTAGTTAGAAAACCCACCTCTCCCTCGAAAATCAGAAATCGCTTCTCTTCCTCCTTCCTAAAAAAATCTTGGCTGACTTTTGAAAATTTAGCACACCTAGGCTTGAGAATTGTTCTGTAATCTTTAGGAAAATAGAGCATATTCTGTGACGGTGGAAAGCTTCTCTTCTAACTTCAGCCATATGAAGCTTAAACTTCTAACCAAAGTTTGGTGTTGAGGCTCCCTCATTAGACAAGAGGGTACAAAAACCACATCCTTAGGATGGATGTACCCAAATCCCAGTGAAGGAAAATCCTCAGGAGAGAGTGAGGATAGTGCTGGTCTCTCCATGAGCTGGAAGAGAAGCTTGGCAGGCATTTTGGATAGACAACTGATTTCTGAAAATCTGAAAATTAATGTACAAATTTTGAGTTCTGCATGATGGTTCTCAGATAGGAATTTTCTCCCACCTGTGACAGTGTTGGTTCCTGTGCAGGGATGTCTTGTGAGGGGCCCAGGGACTGTAGCTCCCCATGCGCATGTGCTGTTTCTCCTATGATCTCCAGCACTGCTGTAGCTGCATCCTGCTCTCCATCCAGGACAGCTGCGATTCATCTCAGCCATCTGCCTCTGAAGCACCAGGAAGTCTTTTTTCGAGCTGCAAACACTGTGTTTTAGGATGAGACTAGAAAAGAGACTAGAAAAACTTGCATGCTTTCCCCTCACAGATCTCCTCCTTGGGGTCTCCTTCCCTCTTCGCTGCTGCTCCTTCCCCCTCTGGTGGTGACTGGGCAGAGGACAAAAACAGAAGAATCGGGAACATTTTCACTGAAAAAAGTGGAAAAGCACATTCAGCTAAGCCCAGGTCTTTAAGAGAAGGGACTCTGCTTTCATGAACTACCGCTACAAGGAGAACAAGACTGCGGTCTACAGGGGAGGATTTTCAGCTCTGAATCAAAGCAAGTGCAGAGAAATAACATGCTGCTTGCTGGAGAAATCAGCTTTTGTTATGCTGAGCTCCTTCTAAGTGCACCAAGAACTGCTTAGTAGCAGGTACTTTGTCACTTAATTAACCGTTGTCTCTAATAGGTTTGTCGTGTCACCACTTGACTTCCACAAATTGTCTCACTGACATTACCAGGCCTGGCTGTATCATAGTATATTGTTCCTTGTGCAAATTCAGCCTTATCAAACATGGCTCTAGGCTATAATTCCTCTTCTGCTTTACAAATACAGGTCCCTGCTGGATTTTGAAGTCTCTTTAGGGCACATGGATAATGGGATATTTTTATCCATATTAATTAAGTAATTATACAGGTAGTAGAGAGAGAGGTCAGTTGTAACCAGTCTGCTTCCCTTTACACTGTAGTGAGGAAAAAGAAATCCTTTAAGTCTTTTCTTTTCTTTTCTTTTCTTTTCTTTTCTTTTCTTTTCTTTTCTTTTCTTTTCTTTTCTTTTCTTTTCTTTT
>JAWLRI010000276.1:161558-194501 GCA_034781795.1 Crypturellus tataupa
TTTCCTTTCCTTTCCTTTCCTTTCCTTTCCTTTCCTTTCCTTTCCTTTCCTTTCCTTTCCTTTCCTTTCCTTTCCTGACAGACAAGTCCACTTAAAACTCATTTATTATTTATTATTCTCCTTGTTGCTTTGGTGCAAAACTAACCTCATTAACATCAAGGTCTCATAAAAAAAAAAAACTCATCTTAAGTGTAATTTTATTTCCAGGTTGAAGTAAGCATGCTCCTGTCATGGGAAGCAGGGAATTCATCTCTAACCTCCAACAGAGATGGAGTTCAATCCATCCACCCAAGGCCTGGGACGATCCCCAGAGCTGGGCTGAGGCAGGTACCATAGGCTGAGCTGGGGTTTGCCTGCTCTGTTCAAATCTCAGGAGCCTCCAGGGTGATTTTGGTAGCCTCGATCTCCCTCTTGTGGCTGCACATCAGGGACATGGGCTGTTCAGTTCAGAGCTGACACAGGGGCATGTGGACAAGGAGCCTTGTGGATATGGAAGTGGAGAAGTCCCCTGACGGGGTGCTAGGCTTGCAGTCTGCTTTTCTGCTGCCCTGGCAGTTTGGAGGCAGCAAAGCATCCTCAAGAGACGATGGAGCTGTGTCCAGTAATGCTGGGGACCAGCAGAAATAGGTGTTTGAGGTGTAAAATTAAAACAAACAAACAAACAAACAAAAAACCCCCACACCATGGTGTCCTTATCCCATCCCCAACATGTACTGTGCTCCCAATATGTTCAGCTCCCTGCACAAAGAGCCTTGGGTCACAAAGAAAGTCTTCTGGCATCACTTTGAAGTAAACAGATATTTATCACTTCAGGCAGCTTTCTCTGTAAAATAAGGTCTCTTGGTGGGCATCAAACCATAGGTTTGAGAGGGAGTGCTTTCACTGAAGACGGATATGTCTCTGCCTAGACTTTGGTTTGGGCTCAGAGAAAAAGAAACATTAAAAAACGCTAAATTGGATGTAAGATCAGTGACAAAACTTCATTCCGTCCCTTGAATTCTACACCTGTTCAATTATTTATGATGGTTTTGCATCACCTTTTCTCACTACTCAGGATACCTGCCCAGCTAGTTCCATAAAGCACACGGTCGTTTGATTAAATGGCATTTCTGGGGAGGGAAAGTATATTTGTTTAGCTGATATGTATAAGCCAGACTGAATCTCGAGCAGTTGTCAGTAACAAGGTAAGAATACATAACTTGTAAATTCTTTCACCCCACTGAGAACTTGTGGAGTTCATGGGCGTTTGTGAATTTGGACCCCAGCTCCATTGCAGGCTGTTTATATTTATGCATGAAAGATTTCAGCCATACCATTAAAAACAAACAAAACAAAGCAAAGCAAAGCAAAATAAAATAAAATAAAATAAAATAAAATAAAATAAAATAAAATAAAATACTTCCTAGGCATTATGTTATTTCCCATATACACAAAGAGAAAAATATGTATTTGCAAAATGCCTATTTACAGCCTAGGAGACCTTTGTATTTCAACTGCAGGAAGCACACGCAAGTGGAGTCTCCATGGAAGGAGAGCAAGAGAGAGTCTGCAGAGCAGGGAGCTCGAGAGCAGGTGACTCAGGATAGAGCATTCACACCCAAAGCCTGGGATTTTTCATACCTAACTTTGGGAAGAGAGATTTCTGTGTCTAAATCTGAGCTAGTCTCCTTTAACTCACGGTATAGGGAATGGAAATAAACAGGCAGCTCCAGAGAGTGATTTGTCACATCTCGAGACAGGTGTCAAAAACAGGGTAGATGACTCGTTCTCTAACACTGCTTTTTTCTTGCTTGCTGTCAAGTCTACAAGAGGGGCCATGCAGGATGCCCACATTAGGGCGGATGAATCCTACTCATTACAAAAAAGGGTTTGTAGAGCAGGTGAAGGAGCCACTTGGCACATCAGGAGATGCAGGATACAAAAATGAAGCTAGCAACCTCATTTTTCCATTTGGAACATTCATTGTCCTTCTATTTACTGAATATTAAGTGGCCATGTCTTCCTTTAAGCTCTTTCCAACCTTGCAGACCCCAGCACTTTGTCCCGCAGAGCAGGGGTCTGTTTTAATGAATTCCAACCTTCTGCTTATAAGCTTTTTATATCCTCTTTGCAGAACACTCCGTCTCCCTTGGCAGAGCTGAATGCCAAACCCACAACATAAGCAAATATACAAACTGTTGTGCAATTCTTTACTCATATAATAATAGTTGGGCTTTTCCATGAAATAAAAAGACTGCTAATTGGCACTAGCCCTAACAGATGAGAAGTTTCCACCTCTTGTGTTATTTGGAAATTTATGACTATGGGGAAACCATGGCTTAACGCACACAAGAGCTTGTTGCACATATCTGCAGGGGTCTGGGTGTCCCATGCATTGCTACAGCACTTGGTTTCTTCCAGGCATGTCCTGAGAAGCTGAATCTGCTCTGTAGCTAATCAATACTCTGCTGATTACAGCTGCTGCTCTGCTGGTCAGCAGGGGCTTTGCTGATTGCAGAAGTATTCGAAGCATTAGCAGTAATGTAATGCCCTTAGTCTGGACTCTTGGAGTTTTTTCCAAGCACAGAGTAAGTGACACAAATCCCAGGAGGCTGTAAATAAGTCTTAGATTACAGAAGTGCTACATATCTCAGTGATGAATAAGCTGAGGCTCGCTGAAGTGAAATTTGGCTGGCTTGGGAGCTATATAGAAAGTTCAGAAAGAAGCTGGGAGTCCTGCTCCAACCTCAGGGATCCTCCCTGGATACCCAAGACAGGAGCAGATTAGTTGGTGGAGTAAAAGACTCTCTGATGCGACTTGTGGAGCTGTGCCTGCCGATGCAACAGCTGACTTTGTCTCACAGACAGCAATTTTGTTTAACGTGCAAGTCACTAAGTGTTTTTATTTCCTCAGTGCCCCTGCTGGCCTATCTCTCTGGGATTTCATTGTGTAGAGACAGAGGTATAATCATAATTCTGTCATGTCTCTCAATAATAGCCTTGAACAAGTCTAACGCTGGTTCCTCTCAGGCTGGCTGGTGACATTTCCATGAGCCTTGAGCCTATCTGAGCTGTAAATACAATCTCCCTCACACACGTCCACAACCTCCTGCCAGTTGTGCCAGCTAGTGATGCTGCACATACCTGAAATGATCCAATCCATTATAAAACATTTAAAATGCTATAATGGAGATAAAGCAGTCAAAAGATTTCCCCATGTATCTGGACTGCATACACAGGTTTGTTATGAGTCATTCCTCACTCCAGAGCATCAGGCTAAACAAAGAAGGCAGAGATTAGGTGGGTAAACAAAAAACCAGAAGGACAAATCTCCTCATGAGGACAGCACGGAACAGCTCGACTCATCACTAACCTTTCTTTAGAGTCAAATGAGGAAAATAGGCACCTCCAGAAGACAATTCACTTCATCCAAGGGCAATCTGAAGATTGGTCATATGAATCTTGACATCAAGGGATTGCATGGGACCTGATAAGTGATCTGTGCTAGGAGATAACATTTCTGGGAAAGGGTGGAAGAAAATCTTCTCAGCCAAATGGGAGCTGTGTCCTGGTGCAAATGGGTTCTTTTGAGCCACTCTGAGCTCGGTGCAATCAGCGGTCACTGCACCACCTCTGCGGGCTGCCCCATGCTCACAACAAATTCTTCAAGGTGACTTCTCATGAGTAAACTTCAACAGATCAAATGGGACGAAATTAATTGAGAGGCTGTTTCAGAAGCTTCTTTTGCCCCTTATGTTTGTAAAGATATTGAATTAAATCGCTAAAGCATCCTTGCCACACAAGATGTTATTAAGATGCATTTTGCTCCACCATCTAATCTGCTGCAGAGACACATGAATGTCAATGGTCTCTGCAGCTGCAATGTGGCGGGGATACAAAGGTGCTGGTGTCAAAATCCTATAGCGGCTAGTGGGGAGGGCTCCAAATTGAGTCTTATGTGGAATTCAAATACTGTGCACACTGGTGATGCTGTCAGGCTTTGCATTTGCTCCTTTGCACAACCACACACTTGGGCCAAGGAGATTTTGGGTCTGGGTCTCATGCCACAGTGACCCTGCGTTCCTCTTTTGAAATTATGTTTTTAAACAGTTGGATGCTATTGGCTTAAAGCAGTATTGAGTATCCCTAGGAGCTGCCTTGTTCTAACAGATGCACAGTACTCAGTAAGTCCAGAATTAAATGAATGGGTTGTTTTGAAGGATGAAGACAGAAATGCTGCCTCTTGCTTAATGGTGGAAATCTCAGGGGTTTGCACATAGGTCCCCACCAAGACTACCCTCACTGTATTTTAGGAATACGTATTTTTCGAGCAGCATACACCTGCCGGGAAAGCTGTGGCCTTGTGTTTGTGCATAGATAAATCTCTGATCCATGGCTCCATAACCAAATAATGATACTTGCCTCCCACTGAGCAAGTAAGCTCCCCTCAGTGGAAACCTGTCTTTTAAGGTTAATGGAATAAAATTGCTTCTGAGGCAATTTGTTTGCCTTACACAGTTGCCACGGGATGTCAGGAATCAGGCTAGACTCTAATGAGAGTTTGGCCAACTAGATTAGATAAAGGCACTTGTGTTGTGCACCACCATGGTTGGCAACAGGAATGCCCAGTTTGATGCATCTTGTCACCGGCTCATGTCACATGCTGACAACAGCATGTCCTCACTGTGCCCGAGCTACAAAGAATATCTCTGTGTTTCTCCCTCTCTGATTTCCAGGAGGTGGCCTGTGTGAGGCCACTTTAATTTCTACACTTAATTTTCACCTCAAAGGTTTCCATCTTAGTTGTTTTTCACTCAATGCTCTTATTATTTAAGTCATGTGTGAGTTGTTAGTTTTGAGCGGGTTGGAAATCTAACGGAAATGAAAATGCCTTTATTTGTAAGTGTGGTCCACACTCTGCGACACAAACTCTTCCTTTGATTACTCCTCCATAGCTGTCGCAGGACTGCTCAGAAGCTCAGTAGATTAGAAGATGTCATGAGAACTCATTCAGATATAAATGACTTTAATATGCTTTGACATGCACCTCGGTAAATAAGCCTGGTGCGTTGCCAAGGTGACGCTCCTTTGTTGCTATGACTATATCAAACAGCCATGGTTACTTCTTACCGGCTCCACTTGGAGAGGCCTATTTTTGAAAATGTCCTTTTAATAATTTGTGACACTAATAGAGTGTTAGGAATTCTGGACATGAATAAGATTTGTGTGATGCACCCTGCGAGCTGCCACCATTAACATGTGCAGGAGGAGCTACTCCTGCACTGCTTATTATCTCCGCTGATGGCTTCTGAGTTACACGAGCGATGGGTTTGGCCCTTACGATCCAGGGTTTCTTGTCAACCGTATCTAGTCTGGACACATCTTTGCTATGCAACAGTATTTGAAACGAGGTTCTATCATGAAAGATTTTTTTTTCCAAAAGCTACAGTCAGAGTATTACGTTTAGAAGCACCCCTTTTTTCACATTAGCAGACAAAAGTAGTAATTGATATAAGATTCTTCAGGAGCCGCAAACTCTTGTAGCCTTGCTGACCTCCAAATGCGTTTTTATCGCAGATGGTTTTGTGGGAACATTCCAATTTCAGGGAACAGGGTGGTGGAGAAACAGTTGACATGATTTTTTCCTTTTCCATTATGCCTAACACGTCATTGAAACTTAATCATCTCATTCAATTTACTCCTGACTTTTATATTCTAGTAGTGATGGCATATTTATATGGTATGACAAAATACATAGCTTGGACATCATGATGAGAAGCTTTTCAGTTACTACATGATCGCATTGATGACAGCTCTGGGTTGAAGTGCCTGGAAATGGCAGTTTCCTGGGAAATTTGGACTCTTGTGGCTCTTGACAGTGCTCAGAGCAGGAGCAAGTTTTGAAATGAGAAGTTGCAAATATTTTGCGGACAAAAAATCGACAATCATCAAGCTAAATGTTGAAAAAAAGTCAGTTTTTTTCTTGATTAGGTTCAATGAAGGCTGTTTCCTCCTCAGCAAAGCTCTTGCTAGGCTGTTAGTGGGGTGATCTTGTCTGATTTTTTAATAGAAAATATTCCCCTTTATTTTATCCTTAAGAAAGACATTTGTAAGATCTCAGAACTAATTTTCCGCAACAAGATGCATTCTTTTGTAGAAATGAGTGTATTTCTTGCTTGATGCAATGTTTTGAAGAAGCAAGCATGAGCATGGATATGTGTATAGGCTTTTTAGAAGATAAGCTCTTCTGGTCATTCTAATAGTCCTACGCGTTCATTCAACTGTGTTGAACTTGGGCAACTCAAAAAGTACATCATTTATGTGATGAGGTTTGGCCTCAGTCTTGCATCTATAATTTTCTGTCTGTAATCTAGTGTATTCCCTAATCCATCCTAGGATCAGATCAACATTTCTCATCACCACTTGCAAAAGAAGGATCTCAGACCTATCTTTATTGCTGAGTTAACTCTCGGATTTCCTCCTTATTCTATTCCAGTTTAGAAGAGAATTTTCAGTTTTCAGGTTCTCAAGTGTATGGACTTTACACTATTAAATTGCAACTCATTTCTAGTACTGCACATTTCACTGTCATCCAATGTCTTTCCAATTCCAGCGATTGCCAACAGGACTTGGGTTCTCACTGTCCCTGTGTATGAATTAGACATAGTGAAGGATGGAATTCTGAAACACTACTGGATGAGATGGGTTCTATTTGGTAACGCCACTGTGATCTCTTTATAGCATAAATGATGACATACATGTTGAAGACAGTGAAGAATCGGAGCATACGCATTTGTCTGTGCTCCACAAAGTGACTGCACAAGGCTATGCTGATTAATTCAGTTTATGTCTGTAAAAAAATCAATTTTAAATTGATCTATTTCTATCACAATATTATTTTCTTCTTTTTTTTTATGTAGACAAGACTTTGTGCATCTAATTGTCCCTGAATTCAAATGGTTAGAGGTATTGTGTTCAAATTTTCCGTTAAAAGCAATCTCCTCGCAGGAACCAAGCATGAAAAAATCAATCCAAAAGATGAAAGGTTCAGAAAATGTTAGGAGTTCATGGAAAGAGGGGATTTATAAAGGTTTGCAACCTATACTGGAGTTGCCATAAGCAATATGCAGCCTAAAGCATATAGGGCCAAAGCTCCCATTAGCTTTAAAGAAAATTGGATTAAAGATTTAGGCCTAAATCCTCACGACTAATCACCCATGCAAGTAACCCAAACTGTCACAGGATCATTCCGATGGCTGTTTAACTACAGAGGTAACTGCTACTGGAAACTCACAGGGTCAATTCATTAGCTCAGGCGACAGAAATGTGGGGTTTCAACAGGACGGATCTGATATTCAATCCTTGCTGGAAGTCTGGATGGAGGAGCGTTGTGTTTCCCTGGCCATGGGGTGAGCAACACGGTGGACTCCTCTGGGCTGGAAGACACTGGATGTGACATTGAGGTGTGTCAGTACCGGGGGTCCTTCTGGATAGCATGAGGAGGGGTGGAGAGCTGATTCAGAAAGTCCTGTCATCGTGGAAGAAAAAGAGGTTACAACAATTAATAAATGTTATTTATAAAGCACTTCCCACATCAAAAGTCTTTTGGGAGCAGCATGAACCATTAACACAAAATCCAATTATAAAAACCAATCACAATTAAATTGTTCATATCGCTCCACAGGAGCCCTGCCTCAATCAGTTACTCTGTCTCTCTCTCCTATGGCCATGCAGCAGAGGAGACTCAACAAATTTGTTTGTGGCATCAACAAGAGTACCCTCATTATCTGCTATTACAAAGCTGTATGGGCTAAAGCATTGAGATTAATATGAAATAATTAGCGCTGATGAAAGTTATACCTCACTCAGAGCAGCTGGGACTTGAATAGGATGCAACTGAGACTTGATTACTATTTCATTACAGTATTAGTGTTGTGTACAGTCATTGTCATACAACTCCAGAATGCCTTTGATACGATTATATTTTAATTGAATATGAGCCATGCTAGGGTTTGATAGCGCTGCAACGTTGAGGGTGGTAGCTCTATTGTGTAAAAACTCTTTCACGTTGTTTTTATGGACTCTTTAACATTTATAAAACAATCCTCAAAGGGGCATTTTCCCCCAGAGAGAGCTTGGATATACATAACAGTGTTGACTCTGCATGAGGAGAAGCGAGATCAGGATTGCAATAAATTCATGCCCCATGAGGACTTCACATCTATCACTAGGCTGCATGCTCCAGGCACACGGAAAGTCACAGTGACAACTAGGACAAAAAGAAGATCCTGCTGCATCCATTGCAGAATCTCTATGGCTTATCCCAAAGGGGAATCTCCATTGGAACTGTGGCTGTGAAACATGCACCAAGCAGTTCTCCTCCTGTTCTATGGACCACATAAATGTACATGCCCCAACCATGTCCATGCAAAGGGGAAAAGAAGGACTTGGGCATTCTACCCACAGATTGAAATGGTATCTTCAAAGACGCTGTTGCAGAAAACGACCTTATTGTTTTTAAAACCAGATTTGCATTTTATAACAATTATGTCAACTGGTTAACAAATGCCCTAATTAGGAATTATCCCCCTTCACGTCTCACTGACCGAGGCATGAATGTTTAAGGTTAACTCCTGTGTATCGTATATTTTATCTCCTAGTGCTCATTAGAGGACAATGGTTAAGGTTATGGTCTCACTGGTGTATGCAACTGTGCTGTGATTTGCATATAGAATTCAAAGTTAATGCTATGTGTTTTAGGATTAGATATCAGATATTTCAGCATTAGTTACTGCAGCATCTTTCTATCAGAACAGAGTTATATACACAGCATTTAAGGATTAAGGATAAAAAAAAAAAGGACTGTAACTCACTGAAAAGAAAATGGGAATAAGTAAAGAGACAGACATGCTTGAGTACATCCTGGTATTGCAACATGAACCCTCTAATGTGCACATATCCGACATAGGGTGTGTGTGGATTATGACATTAAGAAGTGATAAGATATATTAGGAAATAAGTACAAGTTAAATACTTGCCCTGTTATTGGACTGGACTGTGCTCATAGCTCTGAAGTCAAATCTCCTCAACCTGAATTTGAATTTTGGAACTTCTTCTGTACAGTAACTGAACTGACTGAATAATCTGAACTTCTAAGACTATTCACAGAAGAGAGGGGTATTCTAAATACAAACAGTGCTCCAAAGAGTTATCCCAAGTTGGTCTCTCAGGGTGGTTCATCTGAGCGTAACTGCCATTTAAAATTATGTTGTGTTGTTGCTGTTAGAGCCAAGAATAGAGAGCTGCTCCTGAAACAGTGGCTATGGTCTTCCACAGAGGGTCCATTAACAACCCTGTTTCATTGATAATTCAATTTGAATTTAGATTAATGTTAAGTAGCCCCAGCGGCTTCCCCCGCTGAGCTGAACGGCAGTCCAGCTGCAGCGCTGTCTCTAGCCGCCTGCTCACCCAGGAGGTGAGACCAGTTTCACAGGGCCAAGATCAGATCCCATGAGAAGGCTCCTTTCATGCATGTGTCCCACACATGACGGAGAGACTCACAGCACAAGACTACACTATTAAAGTAGCTCATTTCTCATCTACAGGAAGATTGCTCCTAAATTTCATTGATTTGATGACTAGAAACCACAGTTTAACTTTCTAGCTTGAATTTCTTCATGTCTACTTCATCCTCACTCATTGCCAGCTCTGTCCTTTCATTTGTGCAGCTCTTTTTCTATCTGGAGTTTAACCTCCGTTATCAGCATGCCAAACCAACCACAGCTCCTCTGCGCTGACAAGTTCTCTATTCCCTTCATAACATTTTTCTGTCCCCTTTTGAGGCCTCACGCTCCTGGGTAGGCAGGATTGTAAAATATGCCTGGGTGTTTAGGCTTTTCATAGTTTCGTTCTTTTGCCAGTCAGTCACACAAGTGGGATAATAATTTTACAGCCAGAGCAGAATGGATTTTAAACATGGCTGTTTGAATACTTCTTTTATTGCCCATGGAAACAACAGCATCCCTGCTCTCTTGCACTTCATCATTACGTGTGGGCAAGTGTCACTTTTCTCCTTAATGCCTGGATAGTAGAGAAATAAATCTTGTAAATCTTACTAGTAACAACCATATAAAATAAAAGTCAACTCCTCCCCAAACGTACCCCTTTAAAACCCAAAGCAATTTGCAGAACATCCCTTATGCCAGGACCCAGTAGTTTTATTAATCCCATTACTATTTTTGAAATTTGGTCAAAATAAATATACAGCCATTATGACTTAAGAATAAACAATTGGGTTTTCTACAGATAAGCATGAGGTATGAGTAAAATTTGCTGCTTAGCTGGAACACTTCTGAGTGCTAACGGTGCTACAAAGACACAGAAGGCAGACCACGTGTGCCCATTTATTAAGTTAAAAATGAATCTCTAGGCTTTCTGCACTCATTAAATATAGCCCAGAGGAAGATCAAACTCTCAAGCTTTGCAAACATAACTCGATTGACTGCTGGGTGCAAACCCACAGGACCTTTCTATGCAGAAAATTAGCTCAAAACTTTATTTAGCTCATTCATCCCTGGGTGTATTGACTATGGTGATTTTATTGCCAACTTAGCAAATGATTCTTTATGGCACCAAAAGAAGGAAAAAGATATTCTCTAGTGCACCAATAAAGAGTTACTTGATATAGTCAGCAGAGGGAATACTTTACTCAGCAGTAATAAAGCAGACGCCAGGAGGAGAGGGGAATGATAGAGTGGGGGAGAGCAGTAGACCTGAGCTGTGCAGTGCTCCTCACTGTCTTGTGCAACATGTGCCTGGGCACACTGGGGACGTAAAAGAGGTTATTACAGAGCTGTGCAAAACGGTAGCATGATATTTAATAGATTTCCATCGCAAAAAAGGGGTCTAAGAATCATCCACATCACTGATCCCTGAACGCACAAGCCAGAGGATGCCCAGCCCTATTCCTCACAGAACCAAGAATGGCTGGTTAAGCTGAGTTGAAGTCCTGAAATCAAAATGAAAGATTTTAGGTGTTTTATTTGATTTTCTCTATTTCTTTTGACTTTTGCAAAGCCAGTCCCATTTAATGAACACAAGGTTTGCAAAATTCAGCTTCAAAAGAAGACCACTGGCAAGGGAAAGGGAAATGAATTGATTAAACTTAAAAATCGCAAACCCTGGGGTTTCTGCATTTGCTGGGATTTGTTAACCCATGGTATGGCCAATAGTAGTGTGCGAAGGGAGACAAAACATCCTGGAATAATAGAGCAAGAATTAGATATATCAAAAATATTTTCCTGCAGACAATGTGGATTTGGAAACTTGTTTTATAGTCATTTTTTTACTGTGTGTGTGAAAAAAAAGGCAAACAAAAGCAACAACATTGAAACATTTTATGCTTCACGTTGAAAGTTTGCCAACAAAATTAGAAACTTGGAGCTCAAACCAGGGAGTTTCTTTCATTTAAGACTTCAGACAGTTTTATTGGGAGTCCAAAATAGGTTATTCGACAGAGATCAGCATTTCCTCCTCACATACAAAAGACACTCACTCCCTGCACATGTAACAGTTACTCACTATTCATTTTGTTATAACATTTTATTGAAATATATGCAATATTTGTCTTCGGATGCACAAGTTATTTAGCTATTTAGCCATGATCTAATTCCACAGATGTAGCTGCTTGCTCTCCTAACTATACCAGCTACACCTCAAGAAATATTTTCAAGGTTTCTGTATCAGCAGCTGTTAAATTTTAGGGTGGCACCCACAGTGACAATTCTCAAGAGACCAAATGCTGCAAAATTTGTAACCGGGAATCTCCAGAACTGTCACTGCCCTCCTCTTGCAGGGCTTCTGGGCCTCAATGCACAGACGAGGTTTGTGCAGGATTAATCACATTAATGGGGCAGCAAAGGACCTGGGAGGTTCCAGCTTTGAAGCCAGGGGTAGGGAAGAATCCCAGGGGATCCCTGACCATTTGCTTTTTTCTGTGGTTGATGTTCAGCACTAGGTGAGAGAATTCATTTGCTACTGAAGTGGTTGTCCCAGACACAGGTTGGAGAAGAAGGTCCTTGTTCTTGCTCTCCTCCTTCTCAAAGGCTTTAGGAAACCAATTGCTTAGATAGGGAGCGTTCACCACTCGGTCAGATATTCGAAGGGGACAGAAATTGTTAATCTGTTCAGAGAGGAGGAGAGCCCTTTTAAGCGGAGTCGCATGTTTGGGTAGGATTTGTCTCCAGATTAAGGTACTTTAATGTACATGCCTCAAAATATGTTGAGCAGCTATCCCTCTGTCTGAGCCAATACAGATCTTGGGTGTAATTCAGTTGCTTAATCATAAACCTTTGTTTCCTCTGGCACATCCAGGAGGTACCCACAACATCTCTAGAGACTTGGCAAATGCGACACAGGGCCTCAGGGTATCAGTACTCCTCTGGGGGTCACCTGAAGACCAGGTAAGATACCAGTTGAAATAGCATTAGATGTCTATACACGGGCAACCGAACTAAGCTTATCAGTAGCCAGAGAAGTTCTGGAGACTTTTCTGCTCTTCAGAGCAGACCTTGAGACTTGGTGAGCTTTGCTTTGCCTGTGTCTCTGACAGGTTCTTGTGAACAGGGTAAGACTGGGACTGAAAGTGGAGATGGGCTTAAAGATTTCCCTTCCCATGCACATATTTCCTTCAAAATGAAGTCATGCTCATGGTGTAGCTCCTCAGCACTGGAGGGGATTTAACACTCTTCCCTTGTCTACTAACAGACATGGTGCCCCTTAGGGGAATCCATCCTGTTCCTTGCCGTGCTCATTCTGTCTGCCTCTGGCTCTCACATGTGGTGCTAACTACAGAGCTAACATGGAAACACCACGAGCAACAACACAATTTGCAGTAAGGCTGTCGCAGCAGCATGCAAGGAAAAATTTCCTGACAGTGAGGGTGACAGAGCACTGCAACAGGCTGCCCAGAGAGGCTGTGGAGGCTCCTTCCCTGGAGATCTTCAAGATCCGCTTGGATGCAGCCCTGTGCCCCTGCTCTGGGTGACCCTGTGTGTGCAGGGGGTTGGACTAGATGGCCTCTAGAGGTCCCTTCCAACCTTAGGCATTCTGTGATTCTAGGATTCTAGGATTCTATGCTCTTCTGCCTGTAGATGCTGCTGTGAGCTGCAGCTTGCTTCAGCCCACAAACAGTTTCTGGTTAATAAAGCATACAAAGCTGGAACTTGAACTCTGCGGAAATGAAATGGCATCTTTTGCAGAGGAAGCAGCTACTTTCTTTTTTTTCTTAGTTGTTGTTCTTTTTTACCCATTATTTGCTGTTTAAATCTCATTTTCTGATTTGAAACAGCTACCTTTCTAGTATTTATGAGAAGGGTTTTTTTTTTTTGTCTTTTACCGTTCTTAGAATGAGTCTCTCTGTGTAAGTTCCTACAGATTCTTCACAGGAAAAACAAACATACATCAGGCTAGATGTTAGGACACTGGGTTTTATAGAGGTTATGAACTCTTTCAGGGCCAAAATACCAAAGTAGAATGAGCATCTTCTGCCTAATGGGAAACTGAGCTGGAATAAAGAGCGGGATCAGAGTAAGAAATAATTTATCTGATTTTAGATAAGGAACTTTTCCACAGGAAAAAAAAAATGCAGGGAGTGAATTCAGATGGTGAATTTAGTCTCTTTGAAGTGAAAAACCCCAAAGACCATTCCACCAGCATCTTCTTAGGCCACTGTTCTCAGAACTGTTCCCAAAGCCACAGGAACGAAGGTGATTTGGGCCCTTTAGTGATGCAGTCCAATGCAGCTGCCACCAAAGTCCTGCATTTCAGGAGAAACACATGTGGAACAAGAGATGCTTTCTATGATGGAGAGACAAAGCCTGTCCCATATACACATTTTCCTGCTATGTTTAATGAAATGACATTATGAAAGTGCACGACTGGAGAAGGAGATGGTTCCCTGGCTGTACTCTTCCTCCTGAAGATTTTGCTTCAGCTGTGAAAAACAAACCCAGAGACAGTTTGTTCTCCTGATCAGAATCCAGGTGCTGTATTTACATTTTGTCTGAAATTAATTCAGGCAGATCTTTCAAATGCAAATAGGTGCAGAAGAAATAGCCCTGTATTATCAGAGAAAGTTTTTTTTTGTTCCTTTATGAAATAATGCAAGCAATTGCTTGTATTAGGACACAGCTGTTTGTAAACGATCAAAAGCTTTAAATTCACAGAATAGCAAGTAAAAATGTTATTTTTTAATTTTAATAAAGTTTGAAAGCTGATGACCAAAGCTGCTAATGCTGCTATTAAAAACAGGTGCTTACTCTCATTTCTATTTTTCCTGGCTAGTTGCTCATAAAAAAATATGCCTAGGACAGAATTAATCGAGTATCAGCAGCGTGTTTGCAAGATATTCCAAAAATAGGTCAGAAAGTGCTTATTATTGCTGTATACCAATGCCTGTAACAGAGTCATCAGTTGTGTGCACTTGGCTCATGCTTCCCCCCAGCTCACTTGGGATAGTTGGAAGCACAACGCAGAGGGTGTTTTCACTTGGCTGTGTCCTTTCACAATATTCATATGTATACATATATATATTCAGGAGCAGCGCTGAGTGCTTCAGAAAGGAAATCAATAGTTATTTTCCCATTTTGTGTCTGGGGAAACCGAGGCTCAAGAAGGAAAAATGACTTCCAGCCATTAAATTAGGAACTGTCACTGGTGGCTCTGTGGTGGCTCTCTGCAGCCCAGGACCGCGTGCTGTCTTTGTAAAGAAGGATCACTAGAAACCTTTAGAAACACAGCATGTCGCTTCTGTCTGGATGTGCTTGGCTAAGCAGATGCCTTTTAACCCTGCACACCTGTAATTTTTGGCAACCAAACAAGTCCTGTGTGCCTCAGTGTAACCAGATCATTAGTGGGAACAGGTGCCTTGTACCTAGCTACTTCGGGGACATTTCAGGGAACATGAAGTGCCTTGTACTTGGGAATACCTGGTGTATTTGGCAGAGAAACGATCATGTCCTACCTTGCAACAACAGGGAAATGTAGCAGAAAATAGTGCTCTACTGACTGGACATAGTAAGAGAGGAAAAAGAAAAGGGGTAAAAATATAATGTGTATGGCTTCCTGATCTGCTAAGGCAGACCCAGGAGCACAAAGTAGGCTTCAACAGTCTCATCATGGTGAGATTGGTGCTTAACTTTGGCCAAAGTGAGTAGATAGGAACCAGCTGCTCAAGGGCAGCAGTGCCTGTGGATGCCCTGCAGCTGCCCTGAGCTCTGAGTGTCTCCTGCACTGGCCTGTAATGGGCAATTGCTCAGAATATAGCACACACTTTGGTGTTTGCTTTCTTTAATTGACCAAATGTTTTGTCATCTTTGATGTCAAAGAACTTGAAAATTAAAAACTCTCTTCCTGAGAAATCACTTCTCAGGAAGCAGGGAAAGATGCTTTGTCACATGGTTATTCTAACCCCATTTATTTTTCTAGAGCAATCTTCTGGATGAATAAAACTCAAGTTGGCAAACAATTTCTGTCAGCTCCCAGTCAGCTTTCCTGGCAGATATATTCATCACATAAACTATTTTGTCCAAGTCTATTTGTGACTATTTACGTGCATGTTGCTTTTTCCCTCCTAGTCCATGGCAGTCATATACATGTGCACTAATTCTCACTCAGTGAAAATGTGATAGACTGTTAATATCACCACAGCTTAAAGAGAAACCAAAGCATGTCATATTTCTTCAAACAGGACTAGGAAGGAAGGGAAAACATGAAGTACTGCCAAGGACCTCATGATTTCACTCTGTGCCAGCAAGGATCTAAATTCCTTAGGGTGTCACTCAGCAGGTAATCCTCATTGCTAATACCCAGCGGCAAAGGAAAAGTGTCAGGAGTGCATGATTGCTCTTAGAAACTAAGTCTCTGCTGAAGAGCTTGGCAGACTTGGAGCGTTGGCTCATACTGTCGTGCAGGTTCACTGAGATGCTTGAGGAATGAGGGAGTGGGGCTGGCCAAATGGGTGAGTCTTTAAATAAGTCACTCCATTTCCTACGTTTCTGAAGATGGCAGGAAACACTACGAATATCAGTCTGATGTAAAACAGTGGATTTGGGATAGCTTAAAAGCAAGTAAAAGTGCCCCACAAGGTCAGATCATTGGGCCATGTGGCCAGGGACAGCATGATGGTGGCAACAGCAAAGTCCATCCAGGGATAGCGGGTAAGTCTACCTGCAGGACCAGTCCCTGTCCTTTTTCTCTGTTTATATCAACATCTTTCAGCTAAGGAAGGTGTCCTAGCGTATCTGTCATCTTTGCTCCAATATACATCAGATATTCCAGAGCTTTGCGATGCTTAGTGCCTCACCTTAGGTAATTCTACCGAGCCCCTAGTGACATTAATGTTATCTTGGATGCCAGGTCCAGTTCAGTGGCTCACGTGGTATCTAGTGGTGTTAGAGGTAGCCTAGGGCCATGTCACTGTCATAGCACAGGAATGGAGGTCCACTGTGTCATCTCTGACAGCCCCAGGCAGATGTCTGGGCATCTGAGATGGCCCCAGATAACTCTGGTTAATAATGGACTAAATCTTCATTGACTCTAATGTAATTCACATACTGATTCTTGGACACGTATATTTAGAATCTTTGGAAATGACTTTCACGCATTGTGCCTCACCCTCAGTCATGCAAAAAGGAGGCCATCAGATATAGGAAAAGCATTTGTTTTTTGGGATGTCTCAGTATTAGCAGGCTGTCTACCACTCATCTCCACAACTTCCACCATGACTGCGATTTCAGACACCCCTGTTGACTGAACATGGGCTTCACGGCTTGCTCTTCTGCTTCATCACCACCTCTTATTTGTGCCCTACAGATCCAGAGCACCGAAGACATTCAGCTTAACTGTGGGGCTGGATCACAAACTGTTGCAAATCAGGTTGCTAAGGCACAACCCCAGAAAACTTTCAGGAAGAATCAAAAGTGATTCCTGTTGATCTATCTGTATCAGGAACTTCTTTATAGATTAGGAAGGGATTGCACTGTGTCAGATTTGAAACAGCATTTAAAGCCTGAGGAAGTTTCTAAACCTGGGCTGTGTTGCTATTTTCAGCAGAATCATCTAAATTTAACCACTATTGAGACTGTTTTATAAGCAGAGGAGACAACCTGAAACTTAAAAATGCTAAAATCCAGAAATTTCAAGTGAATATGGAATGGTGCTCATGTAGATCTTGTTCTTCACAAAGCTACTTCATTGGACTGCAACTGCTATTCACTTCTTCAGAAACTGAACTTTAGTAGCCTTCCACCTTCTCATGTCTGGGTGTTGCTTGCCAAGAGCCTCTTTGTCTTCACAAAGTCTTGGTCTAGATCTGAGCTTCATGACCTAGCCCTGGCTGCCAGCTGCAAATGGGGTGCTTATTTTTTATCAGCATTTAGTTTGAAGCTGTGTGGTGTGAAGAAGAAGTCTTGAGCTGAAGCTGATCAAAACGGTTACAAAAGTTATCATGTAAGCTCATATGAAAATAAATCATCAGGCTGCTCATGCTCTTGATTACTGCTTCTTCTGCGGACAGAAACAAAACAGTGGAGCCCTTAAAATAACTCGCATTTTATAGGCTGTGTTTTTTCCAGTAAAGTGCATTAGGATATCTGAGTATCTGAGGGCAGCACAAGGAAGGGCTTCTTCTGTGCATTTAAGTTATTTCTTCTGTTGTTACCAAAATAAATTTAACTTGTGATGACGTCCTTGTGTGTCCATATGAATCTCAGGTGCTTCCTCTGTCCCTGTCCTTGAGCTATAAGAGTTCATACTTTTAATTCATTAAGACTACAAAGCCATTTTAACTGGGGAAAGACTTGATTTGGCTAAAAAAAGGGTATCTCCAGGACCACAGAGCTACTCCAGCTGAGAAATAGTCCAGTCTGTGACCTCTCTATATCCTAATATATATTGTCATGTAATTAAACAAGAACATATTTGTACAGTCACAAAAAGAATCTCAGGGTTTTCCTAGTCACTCTCATCCTCTGGAATGAGCTGCAAATGGATGTGCTTTGTGCTGAAAAATCACTGCATCAGCTGTAGGAGAGAATATACATTCTTAGCCCTGCAAGCTATAGGAGAAGAGTTATATCAGGTCTTATACATGCAGAACTTTTTTTCTGCTGTAGCAAATTTCAAACACCTTTCAACTGGCCCCACATGTGACTACATACCATTTGGTTCAGGGATACGCTGTTTCAGTAGCATAACCTTTGCTGTAAGAAGGTTATGTAGGAGGTGCTATGCCAGAGTGAAAAGGCTTGATCTTCATGTGCGTGTCTGTGGGTGCAGGTACAAAGCCTCTAGTGCTCCTACTAGTTTAGGCACTGAGTGATCAATCTTGGATACTTCTCTGTTGGTCTTATGAATCCCTCTTGGGCAACAGTTTGGATGTACTTGAGCTATCCCTGGTGGAAAGGAGGCTTTGATGAGTGCCTACAATGTGGTCATGGCCTTTTCCTTGTGCAATGCTAGACAATTCTGTGAGGGCTTAGGGCTCAGAGTATCACAGATTTAGGGGAAATAAGGGTTGGAAGACTCTCTGTAACATTATACAACACATGGAGCTGTGGACAAATTGGCAAGAATGTGTTCCTCTCGTAGGCAGGCGAGTGTGAGAAGGTGTTCTTTCTGTAAACAGGCTTATTATGGTAGCAAGATGTCCAAATGCCCCTTCCAAGCACACAAAATGCTGATACAAATTCCCCTTTGTGCAATGAGTTTTCAAAAACATCTTCCTCTTGCACATAAAGAGACCATATCCCCAAGAGCTGTGTGTTCATGGGCCAGAGTTAGCATTTCTGGGACATTTTTTCTCTTTCCACAAATCCCTCAACAAGCTCAGCTGTGACCCTTTGGGATCCCCACAGCCTTTAGTGTCAGAGGCATGAGTCTCACGAAGTAAAAAAAAATAAAAAGTCTCCTCTCTAAGGATTCATTCATTCTGCTCCAAATGCCTGTGAATGTGCAAGCAGACTGAACCTGCCATTTTCTTCTGAGCACCCAGACAGGCTGTCCATAAAAAATGGGAGCTGCTCCCCAAGTCTGAGCCAACAAACAGTCTGCATGAGGCTGTTATGCAGGCAACTGTCATGGAACGATTGGGGGTGGGGCGAGTGACATGATGCACTTCACTCAGGTGAAAGAACTACTAATAGCTTTTATTGAAAATGACTATGGTTTCATGAGATTCTATGGCAAGGTCACTTATTAGTTACTGCATGGGGACAAGAAATGCACAGAATTATCAAGGAGACACTCCCGTTGAGTGACGAGGTTCAGATTGGACACCCTTGCTTTTCAAACTCCTCCTGAAAGGAGTTTGAGGGCGGCTAGATCCAACCCTAGTCCCAGAGCTGGTCAGCAGTTTATGACTAAGGGCTTTTGTGCACATTTACATCAGTAACGTTTACAAGTTCAAAAAGAGAGTGTGCTACAGTCACTTACCAGGAATTTGATGTGGCAAGGATCTCTCAGCCTTGAGGAGTATCCCTGGGAGATGTCCCTGCTCAAAGGGAGATCCTGGCGTGCAGCCCACTGTGATGCTGGTGTATGCACAATAAGCCTTATCTCCTCATCAGGATACAGCCATCAGGACTGTTATTGATGGTTAATGTCTGCGTGAGGGGAAGAAATCAGCGGGCGACTACCAAGATCAGATAAAGTCACTGGTATATTCACAACTGAATAGGGCTACATTTGAAAAGCCAGGTTGAGTTTGGGAAGGAGGACATCAGTCGCAAACTACTGGTATTTGAAGGTAAGGGATTAAAGGAAAATGCAGCCCCATCCCTCAGGTGCTTGTAAAAGTGTGACTTCAAAACAGAGAAAAAGGGACATTGCAATGCTTACAGGTCTGGGAGACTTCACGGTTAGTTTCCTTCTTGGTTTGGGTTTGCATGTTTTCACACTGGATTGCGTAGCATGCCCAGGTAAAAACATGGCACATTTAATGACCTCATAGGGGTAGAGAGTTATTTAATCCTGAAAGATTACATCTATAGTAAGACAATAGCTATAGGGACAGTTGCAACTGTTTAAGATGCTTCTGACATAATAGATAATTGTTGACAACCTCTCTGCTGTAGATCACTAATTTCATAGTTGAGCTCATGGAGGTGGCTCTTCCTTCCTTGTCTTAGTGCTGTCAGGGGTGCTGTCTCCCGAAGACAGTTTATGCCAGTGGGCAGATCTTGCCTGGAGGCAGATAAGGAGCCTTTCAGTGAACTCAGTGGAAATTTTCCATTTGACCTCAAAAGTCTTCAGCACTGTGAAAGACGATGTTCAGGCACAGAGTCCTTTTGTGTTAGCTTTGTTATAGCAATTCAAGTATAGCAACTCAAGTCACCGAGACTAAGGACCTCTAAGACAAGAAGAAACCTGTTGCACAGCAGTGGAGTGTCACCTTCTACCCAGATTTGGATATTCTGGGAAGAGGCTTTCCCTCAGAGTTAGGCTTTTGATATCAGGTTTCTAGTCTCAGCCTCTCAGATATTGCACAATGGTTGCAAAATGGGTTAAACAGCACCTGCAAAACAGTCTATCATTTCTAGTATCTTTCATAGAGAATTCAACTTTTATTTATTTATTTATTTTTGACAGCAAACTCTCCTCTCTGCAGGTCAATTAATTGAGCTTATATGAGTGCCATATAACTTGTATTGAATGATCTTCAGAGACATGCTGTGTGTGACCTAGCAGACTGAGTTTTTTGCATGGCCAGGAGCATCTAAGTCTTTAGTCTCTTTCGAAATTCCTTGAAATGTGGGAGCATGCTGCCATCTCTTTGAAATGGCACAAAATGAATAAATAAATAAATAAGCAGCTGGCAGTAGGGCACAATTTTTGTGGGGCAATGAAAATGGGGAAAGGTACTTCTTAAGGGCTCCTGAGCTGGAAAATAAGTCCCTTGTGCTTTGTAGCAGTTACTCCCTGTTAATTTATTTTAAGCAAGTTGAAACCCCTCAGCTAACACTGAGCATTGATAAACACATTTACTGACCAAGGTGTTTGGTGAAATGTCCTAATGTTGCTCTTCCCGTGCTGCACAAGGTGAACCCCATGTGAAATGGTCTATCCAGTCTGGTGGAGAGTGATATTTTGCAAGCCTTTAGTCTTGGGAACAGACGTGGAGTTACTTAATAGAGGAGGATCCAAGGTGATTTAAGAGCATGGTGACTTCAAGACACCATGTGCTTCCAGATGACACTGATCTTGTCTTTCCTTTGAGCATCATTCTTGATTCTTTGCCTAATGCTAAAAGCTTTTTCTATAACACTATTTACATTTTTATATCTATTTTGCTCTACTTATTTACCTTAGTGTGTAGATAACTGCAATATGTTCACTGATTCTGTATTATCCTTTTCTATATTTAACTTTCAGGAGAGAAAGGAAAAGAAGAAAATCACTTAAAGTGAGAAGAGATTTTCAGATTATCTCTACCTCTATTATAATAAGGCTGTATCCTATAAAGGAACATAATTCCCAAGATATAAATGTGTATATATCTTGTAAATATATATATTTTTTTCATTTAATCTTAGTGGTTTTGAAGGCAAAAAGTAGTAAGTGTCACCCATAATTTATCCTAAAGCACTAAAGAAACCCTGAAGTCTTTCTGAAGAAGGTAAAGATCCCTTTGGTTCTTTGCAGGGACAAAAAAACACACAAAAGAAATATTGACCAAAAAATACATTTAGATATGTTTAAATGTCTATATTTTCAAATATATCTAATTTCCTCATGGTGTGAATTATTGAATCAGATTTAGCTATAGAAACTCTCCGCTTTGCATCACATAAGATGACAGAGCATGTAATAATAACAGACACTTTCTTGCCAGAAAGTAGATGAACCTACTGTAAAAAAACTGTTGTAAATTTGGCTGTTAAAGTCAGTGTGATGGCTCCAGCAAAAATAAAATCTGAATATTGCTGTGTGAGCCTAACTTTCTGCTTGCACAAAGTCTTATTTTGAGCAGTGGTGTTGACGTCAGTGGAATGAATCCTACTATAAGCCAGAGTGAGTGAGTTCAGAAGTAAAAAGCAATGCAAAAACAAACCCTTGAGTCAGATGAGGACAATCTGTCTCATTCCTGACCATGTTTAGCCCACAAACAGACTCCTGGCAAATATTTGTTGTTCAACCAGTCATATACCTGTGTACACCCAGAGTTAATGCTCATCTTTTTATACCTTCGTTCTGTTCTGGGGATGCAAGGTGAATTTTCAGCTAGAGATGCAATGGTAATAAAAGCTGTGAGAAAACATGGGAAGGCCAAGAGGTGATTTCAAATCCTCATCACCTGAAGCCCCATCAGTCATTCGAAATACATGAGAAGAGTCGACAGTCAGGGCTTTCCATAAATGCAGTAACACTACAAACACCTTTTCTGTGTCATTTCCAAGACTGAGAATATGTTGAAGCTTAGGCAATGCCAGCTAGTTCAGGATAAAATGGTACAAAGATCATATTGTTCATAACACTTCATACTTCTGATCTGGTAGGACTTCTCACTTCCATGTTATCAGGATAAACACCCAGCATTGCCTAGTTGAGAACATTGCCTAATTGTCTCACATTTTGAGCCTCTTTCACAAGCAGCTTCCAAAAGTATTAAAAAAATGGATAAAAAGAAAAAGAAGATAAATCAAAATGATGAAAACCCTTCAGGTTACCAAATTCCTACAAATCACTATACCAGAAAACTGTTCTTCATCCATCGCATTTCTCATATCCAGCACCAATAACTTGGTGACCTTGCAAGTTTACTTTTACCACGTTGCTCTCCTAAAACTTCCTTAAACTATCTCCATGGATCTGTCTGCCAAAAATGCTCACCTGGCTTGCTATCCATGTTCTTCCTTTTGTGAACCCCATCCTGTTTCCTTTAATTAAATCAAAACTTCTTTTTTTTTTCCTTTTTTTATTCTGTGTCATCATTCCTTCCTTCTTGTTGCCTAGAATCTTTCCCTTTGGCAATGTCAAACTTTGCAGGTCTGTTGTTTTCTCTGTTCCCTACAGCATTTTTCTTTGGCAGGTAGTATACACATCACTTCTGTCCACTGTTAATTTTCCATTTTACAAGGAATCTTTTGATAAACTGTATTTCTAATTCTAGCAGCTCCTTTAGCTCTCTTGACACTTCACTTGGACTTTGGAGATTTAACCATCTGGTCTTTTTTAAATCTTAACATCTCAACAATCCCATCTCTTGACCTGCTGTTTTGGCAAGGTATCTTACAGATTTCTTTCCTTTAGAAAATTATCACAATTTTCCCCTCCTCTTCCGTGCAGGGTAAACTGCTATCATTAAGACCTACAACAACACAGCTGAGGGATCAGATAGCACAGTGGATCAGGTGCAGCTCAGATTTCATTTTGTCCATTACTACCTAACCAGTCCGAAGCTAAACTTTCCCTGAGGATAAAAGGTTGATAACAAGACTCATGAACTCGTACAATTCCTCCATGTTTCTCCTGACCTTGACGCCATCTGAATGAATTATCAGAGAGAAGGTGGCCAATATCAAATGATGAAGGGAAAATGCCAAGGGAAATAGAGTAAAGCTGCTCATAGTCTTCAGATATTAGTGGGAAAGGCATGAAAGATATCCCTAGCTTACATGTTTAAAAGATGCATAAGTCTGCACTACTCACACTCTCTATTAACAGTGGGAAATCTATGTCACAATGTATTATTTCTCCTATGCTGAAACAGACACTTAAGATGTGTTGGATGAGCTGTCCCCTGTTTCTTTCTGTTAGCCCCAAAAGAAGATTTCAGCAATGAACTCAAGCAATGAGCTCAGGCTTAAAGGACTAACATTTGAGTGACTGGGGTCAGGAAAGATGACTCAGCCCAGAACTCCTCCCTTGGGCACTGCCAATCAGAAATAACGTTGGTTTTCTGCGTTTACACAGGTGTAAGAGGAATCTGGAAGCCCATTAGAGACATCTCAGAGAAAGAGCGGATGGTGACTTGTAGGTGAACTTTTGGTTCTCTCGGGTTCTTTACATGTCCTTGTTTAGGGCATCCCACCATATTTTGTGGTGAGCATTTGATTCAAGCAGGCCTGGAAAGTAAACCAAGCTTCATCCAAAACCATGGTTTCTAGTCAGAGCTCACCTTCCTCCTCTTCCAAATATAGCCTAAGGCTAACCAAAAGGCTCATGAAGCTCAGAGATATTTTTAATCTGTTTCATTTTAGGTTTTAATTTGTACACAAACTATGACTTTCTCCAGAAAACCTTTAAAGGATTTGAATGTGAGTAATTTCTTGGCACCTCTGAAGAAATCTTCTTGCCATTTGCTGTCTCTGTTCTCTATACTTCCTTACTTTTAATGTATTAATTTCTTTCTGGAATCCTCCCAGTGTTAGCGTCTTACAACATATTTGGTACTCTGCCTTCAGAGAACGAATCTATGTATCTTCTCATTTTTTCATAGCATTCTTTCTTCTTTTATTTCACAACCCTTCTAAGTGTACTGTCATCAATTGTGCTGTGTTTTGTCCAACGTCATTATATCTTACATGCTAATTTGCAGGTCCAACAACATTGGTGTTACAGATTTAAACTTGCACCATATGTGCATATTTTTACAGATTTGTTTTTGACTTCATACATGGATAGAGCACATTTCATCCTCTACAGTTTGAAAGCTCTACAGATCTCTGGTGAAGTAAAGCAGACCACAGCTTAACTAAAGAGTTACAAAACTAGACTTTATACCTTCATAATTTCGTTTTTGTTTTACTTCTGTGAAATGTTTGCCAAAGACATCATTGGTGACTTTCTTAGAAAAGGGAGCTGGACATCTGTTTTATGTCCTCACCTCAACTGCTTGAGCTTCTGAACACACACACATGCAAATGAATTCAAAGTCTCTATCCTGCAGTCAAGACTTGGCTAGCCCCATGCTAGCTCAAACATTATTTGTTGGGTTTGAAGCTTTTGAACTCTCTTCCCTCCACTCTCCTCAGCCATAGAAAAACATCACAAAATAGACAGTGATACATACAAAGATGTTTAAGGGATATAGAACTGTGACACATAATGAGAATGATCCCTTCTAATCAGACCAAAAGATTGGTTAACTTGTGGTACAAATGAGAAACCTACTGCTTCAGCTCAGATTTTGGCAAAGGAACTTCGAAGATAGATTCCAGGCAGAGAAAGTCACTGTAGGCAGTTGTTGGCCAAACTGGTAATATGAGTGTCCACCTCTTTCATATTTTAAGGTTCCCTACTCTATTAAATAACTGTACTCAAGAAAGTATGTGTTGTTAAGAGACATTTTGTAAGGGAAGGATCTTATTTCCAAGCAGGGCTTTTGCATTTTGTGATTTGGTATTTAAAGAGAGGTCATTTTGCTAGGTGCTTTGCAGACATAGGATAAGAGATGACTCAAAGTTGACAGAAGGCATCTGGTGCACATGACAACAGCAACCATCTTTACGTGTAACTCACAGACATTTTTGAGATTCAGGTCCAGATTAAGATAACAAAATTTAGATATCTACCCATTTTAAGTGTTGGTTCAGTTGCTGACAAAGAGTTATCTGCTACAAGTTCCAAGTCCTCTGGATCCTTAAAGACATCTGATACAACTGACAGTTATGATTCAGGATCTCTGGGAGATCTGACCTTTCTAGGGCAACAAGGCAACATTTCAACACATCTGTGTCAGCCAGCTGAAAATGCAGATCTTGAGCTTTTGTCTATCCAGGATTCATTTCACAACTTATATACATATCTATTCCTGCTTTACTCCTAGATTTGGGAGCACAGGATTTATAGCTGGGAATATTTTTGAATTCAGCCCACCAGGCCTTTATTCCAGAATAGATTTGTGCAATCTCTAGTCATCCCCTGCAGTAATAATCACAGCCTGAAGGCCTGGGTAGAGACAGAGTTACTGAGTTGCTATTCTTAGAGCAGTCACAGCTTGGATTGGGGAGCAAACGAAAGCTCTTTTGTGCTGGGCACTGTCCATGTTGATGGCATAGAGTCCCTAATCTGGAGAGTGATAGCTTCTTGGGATATTTTTAATACTAGTTCATTTACTTTTAAACAAATACACATCCTCATGTAGGGATGTGAATATTTATGTGATTGGAACCTGCTGAATAGTCATGAAATCTATATCCAGGCACAGTAGCTTCTCAAAGTGCAAATGACATGAATATATATGAACACTAGCCTATAATGCTTCACCTTTCAATTCCTTTCACACAAAAATGGAGTTATAAGATGAAATCCTGCTCTCTTTTATGCTGCCATAAATCAAGATAATGAATTGAAAATAATGTCAAAGTCATACCCTCGGGTTGTGACTCACCTGGATTCTGCTGAGTAGCATAAAAGGAAGCAATGAGAATAAAGGATTTGCTGTGGAAAAAAAAATCAAGACCATTGAATTAAAGAAATGGATTTTAAAAACTGCTCAGTGCTCAGTTCCCAAGGAAAACAAGTGGAGCTCTCCATTTCTAGGAGGAGCCAGCTCACAGTTTTTTTTTTTTTCTTTTCTTGTGAAAACTTCTTTTGTCTTTTAAAAAATTCTTTATTCATTTCCAAATGAATTAAAATGTAAACTAGCTGGGAAGTGATATAAAATCTTTTATTTTGGACTGAATAGTATGCTTCATTCTGACAAAATCTAAATGTAATGAGTCATTTTGGGTACAATACTAACCTAAAATTTATGAGTAGTTTTTACCTTTCAATTGATTTTTTTTACAGGGTCTGTCATTTGAATTGCTGAAAACATAAAGTCTTTGTTCATTTCATAATGAGAGCACTAGAGCAGATCTCACTTGGGAATTAGGAGATATTTGTTTGTCTTTCTGATAGTGCAAATGTGGAATTTTTGCAGAAGAGTCCCATTTTGTTCCATCCCATGGGTGGAAATGCTGCCAAGGGATGTTGTGGACCTCTTCGATTGGCTGGACCATTCACAAGCCCAGATAACGTGTCATGGTGGCACTGCAGGACGTCCAAATATCTGCCTGGGAGCCTGTCCAAACCACCAAATGCTTCATCCAGCTTGAGTTTCAGTGGGGTATGGAATCAAGTCCCTGAGGGTGGAAACAGGAGTCTGGACCAACCCTGCTCCTTGCCACAGTTATTTAGAACATGTTTAATGGGTATTACTTTTTCCAATAGGGAAATTGCCGTGGTTGCTGTGGTGGGAGTATGCACACATACACACATATATACTTATATGTATATATTTATATGTGTTTGGGACAGCATTTTTAAAGAACATCTTGAATAACAGTATAGTAGAGGGTTTAGAAGGCACACATTAAAGTAGAGAAACATGCAAAAAAACTCTCTGGTCTTCAAATGTGTACGCATAGGCCAAGAATGTCTGGCACTGACATGCAAGGATTAGTTATTTATGGGGAAATCAGGATCGGAGGAAAGAAGAGTTGGGAAGAAGGGAAGACTTCTCTGTGAAAATGCCAGTTTGCTAGAATTGAAGATTTCCTGACCACTGACTGGTACTAGGAGTAACATTCTGGGAAGCTTTTGAAAAGAAATTTGGAATGAAGAAAAAAAAAATAAACAATTCAGCACCCATTGCCCAAATCCCTTCATCGATTCATGGAAGATTCATGCCTGATAAAGACTCCTGGAAAGAGGCCTAAAAGTGGAAAATGAAGATCTAGAGAGACTAGTCCCTCCTCACCCATCTGTGGACCTAAAACATCAATCGTGTTTTGAGGAAGACCATTAGGTCCAAACTCCCCAGTGTGCTTCTGGCTAAGGGTGAACTTCACTATGGGGCAAAGCCTGGATAAATCACAACCTCTGATTAGCAGAATTTTATGAATTGCTCCCATCCTCAGCATCTTTTTTCTCCTCTTCCCTTGCTAGAGAAGAAACATCTAGTCATTCCTCTCGCAGGCAAGGAAAAAAAAATGAATGAAAAGCCTTGAAAGTCAGCACACAAACATACCATATAAGGCTGTCTTTATTCAAGTGGATTGGGTAAGGGAATTGGAATCATTTTTGGAGGAGGAAGAATTCGCCAGGGAGTCTGCTGTGAATTCTCAGAACACTCCCCAGCACAACACCGGTGTCTATGTTACTGAGCCCATGTAAGCCCCTCGAAAAAAAAATAGAGGTTTTTCGAAAAGCTGTGCAGTGGGATTTATGGCATTCCACAAATGTGTGCACCAGCCTTCAGCCTGCTATGAAACAGATCTTGTTTTTCACAGTTGCAGTCAAAGAGGAGGACTGTAGCCTCAGCACGACAGACACATGGCATTCACGGAGATTGTTATGGGATACTCACATTTCCAGAGAAAAACAAACCGTTCACTGAGATTAGCAGCTTTGCACCAAAAGCTGCTCTGTAGTTATTGGCATGCACAAATGCAGACAGCACCTCCAAGGCCGAGAAACATCCTCTTCTTTGACTCATTGGTTTTGTGTTCAGATGTTAATAACATGTAAGTTTCAGTTAGTTTTACCACAATTAGTATGCACATGCATTAGCATCTACCAGCAGTGGGAATCATTTGATTGAAGAATAAGAAAAAAGAGTATAAGAGGATGGAAAATGTCATGAGAAGTTCAAGAAATATTACCCATTTCTTTACCTGGCTCTTGGCTAGAGCTCACTGCAAGCAATCCATCACAACTGTTTTTCAAGGGAAAGTATTTTTCCAAATAAATATATATATACACACTTTTTTTTTTTTTCTTGGACATCCTCTGCTATCCTGGGAAAGGAAAGCCTTTATTTATTTCACTAAAAAAAAGAGAAAAAAAAAGATTCTCTCCAAATTTGCATTCTCCTTCAGTGCTCTAGATGCATCCTCCAAGATGTCTGGCATCATATCTCTTAAAAACAAACAAAAAAAACCCCCTGTGAGACTCTGCAGCAAGTGTAGTCCCAGCAGACGTCCAATAAAGAGAATGAAAATACGAAGTCTGCAGCAGAGAAGTCCTGGTATTTTCAAAGCCCGGTATTTATATATTTGTCCAAAACATCAGGGCTTCTTTCTTTCTGCAACATATTCTGCATGAATTTTCCCCTCTTTTCTTCTAAATAGTCTACTTGGGGCAAATAAATATAAAAATCATGACCAGTTCTTTGAGGGCACCAAACTTTGAATAGTTTTGTGCTACAGTTGATCAGGTTCTTGGCCATAAGTTTGGCCTAGAGAGAAATGTACTTGCTTCATTTACAGATGAAAAAATAATTTTGGTAAATCTGATAAGCTTAAATGAATTCCTTCAACTTTGTGTGAGTTTTCAATTCCCAGTGGTAGCCTGTGCAGAGACCATGATTCCTGATTATTTCTACCCCAAAAGAGAAGAAAATGCAATGGTAATCAAATGCTTGATAAACATTTTGAAAATACAACCTTTTCAGCAGGTGTAATGCCTTGACAATATGGACCTGTCAAGGTAAAAATTCACATGGTAGTCATATTTGTCACATTATAATTTCAACTTTTAAAATATATATTTTTTGTCAAAATGCAGAAAGCCAAAACCAAAATCAGTGCATCCACATTTAGAAGTATTTTTTTTCATAAGTCTTATGTGGAGACATAAGTGAAAGACAGTGAGTAATAAACTGCAGGGCACGAGCCTTCCCTGGTACCAAACCCCTGGTTCCATCTCCTCTGAGGACAATCTAGAGGAGGTGTTGGGAGGTTGGTGGGGTTACATACCGTGCATCGTGGCTACAGGAGATAATCCATTCTCTGCTTCTCTTCCAGTGACTTGTGAAGATCATGCTAGTCCTCTGCAAACACACAAAGGGTAAATGGAATGTGAAGGGTTACCAGGACACTCACCAGCAGGCCAGCAGCATGACTAGAAGCCTTAGTGCACTCATTTTTGAGACTGGCTGCTGGGAAAAGAGCAGAAAAAAATGAGAAAGCAAGTGCATGAGATGACATTTTAGGAAAGATAAGTTCTAAATTTCCTAGATTTTAAAAGAAGAACATCTTTCCTCATTCATAGCCTCTTTTTGCCTCATCCAGGGATACCAGAGAATCTCTCCAAGGGAATAAAGTAGTAAGCTACTTGGTGCAGGTAGTTTATTTGCAGTATTTGCTATGGCAGGTTGCTGGCCCATGACTGAATGCAAGATCCTCCTGCTAGTTTGTAATACCTAAATCCACTTGAGGCTTTAGTCTGGTGCAATTAGTTTGGAAACATTTATTGAATGGGACATTCAGACCCTGCAGCAGCCTTGTGATAGGCAATGCGCTATGATACGAGGTTGGGGAAAGGATGCCTGAGATCTCTGGAGGTCTCTGCAGATTTTATATGTTGTTGAGAATGTGAATTACTGGCCCAAAAGTCCCCCTGTGGCTCAGTGGAGCCCTGCTCCCTGCAGCCGGGTAGCTCAGCTTCGAATGGGTCATTTGTTTTGGCCCGTGCTGCTGGGTTCACCACATCCTGCACCTTCTGTATGAGATGCGCCTCATGCGGATGTGTTGCTGTTCCAGCTCCTGAGCTGGAAATTGGCACCGTCACTCGTACATGACAGAGATTCTCACTGTCTGGCTTAGTGGAGCTGTGAAAATGAGTGAGAGAGAGGGAGAGATGAAGACAGATTGCGAGATGACAGGGAGCAGGAGGTGAGTGGCAATGAGCCGTGCTGCCAGCCAGCCTGCTAGCTTCACAAGCAGAGAAACCCTCAAGTCGGAGCTCCACATCTCTCCTCCGTGGCCTGGATTTTGTTAGGCAGACTCTGCCTGTAGTAGGAATGGTGTAAACGAGATGCAAGTGAGTCAGTGACAGCACGATGGCTTCATACACCCAGCAATGTGAGGCTGTGCTGCATATATATGGTTATGCCTGCTGTGAAGGCAACCAGGATTTGATCCCAGATACTTTTCAGCTGGACATATGAATCCTATCATCAGTCTTCCCGAACTTCCTCCTACCCTGATGTAAATACTTATGAAAATGAGGTGTGTCTGGCACAGCTGGAGCTGAAGAGCTAAATTATCACCAGCAAAAAACTGGCGCCTTGAAAGCAGCCAGGTTTCTGTCACATTAAAGCAGACAGAAAAGAGTCTGTGCTTTGCCCGTCCCAGACTGCCTTATCCGTCTCCTACTGCTCAATATCCCCATAAAGAAACTCCCTAAGCCCCAGTGTAGATCTTGCAATCACTATGTTGTCTTCAGTAACTTATTGGTTTAGATTAAGTCTTTTAGGAATATTGGTAATGAAGGCAACTATAAGAAAAAGGTAAAATCTAACAAAACTATCTGCTAAATTCCTTAACTGATGTGAAAGTGTATGAATAATATAAATATGTAATGCTTACTTTACATAATAAAATGAATATGGTGAAGCAATGAAAGCAATTAACCCTGTCTTGTACTATATAATGAATTTACCGTGTGCAATGAGGAGATAATATGCTATTTTAGCATCAAGTGTCCTTATGAGACAATAGTGCAGGGAAGCAGTGATGAACCAAGCTTTTTATTTATTTATTTATTTATTGTGACTTCTGAAAATGATGTATTTGGTGGTTTTAACGCTGTTGTCAAGGTCAAAGTGATAGGGATGTAACCTGAACCAGTAGAATGAGATCTCACTAAGTGTATCTTAGGGGACACAAGTCTGCACAGATAATAAATTAGTATGTAAATTGGGAAAGTTTGGGGAATGAAAGGGCTTATTTGAGGGGTGTACTCTGAAAGCTGTTCTCCCAAGATAAGGTCATTGACTGCTGTTATGGTCCTCTTCCTGTCAAATCTGCCTTGTGACAGAAATTAATATTTTCCTCTGTTAGAATACTTATTGCTTCCAAGAACAGCAGCTACTGAACTTACACCCTACCTGTTTCTTCTTTATTTATTTTATTTTCTTTTGTTTTCTTTTATTTATTTTATTTTATTTATTTTTGCTTTTAACAGATGTAATAATTTTCATGTGACTATTGAGGGGAATTAGCATTTAGCTGGCCTGTGTCTTCTACCAGCCAACAACAGCATGAGTTGAACTCCAGAATTGAACCACACACCTTGAAGTCTCATTTCTTCATTCAAAAAAAAAAAATTGTCATAATAATAATAAAAAAAAACCACCCACACCCTAAATAAAGCCTTCCTAAACAAAGTAGCTGGTTTATAATGTCTACTTTTGTTTAGCTGTCCTGTACAATCGTTGTCTGAGAATGGGAGTCCAAACTATTCGTTGTGATGAGATTTCCAGCTTTGCACATCAAAAGACCCGAATCTCATTTGCAGGCTGTCAGTTACAATGCCTGAATCTTTTCAAGGTTACATATCAGTACTAACAAGTGGCGACGGGCAAACTAGAAAAGGCAGGATTTTCTTTTGGAAAAGCACTCCAAATACCTGGCTATATAGTGCAACTCAAATCAATGCTCCCAGGTTGGAGGAGCTATTTAGAAACTCTCTCTAAAGCATTTAATTTTGCCTTCTATCATTTTTGTTTCCAGTTATAGTTGAAACCTTATAATAAGGAAGCAATAAAGAGGGGGAATGAATGACTAAAGAAACTAAGGAAACTTTTATTTTGCTAGGAATCTTTTTTTCATCTGATATGAAGTCTAACCTAGGACACCTGCTCTACAACTGGTAAGAAATTGCCTTACTACTGCTGGGGCAAATTTCCCCAAGAATTCCTCCTGTCTCTTCTGCACCTCTACTGGAAGGTTCAATGATTGTTAGGACTAAATGTCTCATTTTTTGAGAGCTAATTAGAAAAAAATGAATTAATTCCATCTCTAATGACAGATCTTCTACAGCATCCAAACTTACCTACACAGTGCTCAAGACTAGTCAGCATGGATTCATGCTGGGGGGAAAATCATGCTTGACTAATCTGATAGCCTTCTATGATGGGATGACCAGCTGGATAGATGAGGGGAGAGCGGTAGATGTCATCTACCTTGACTTCAC
>JAWLRI010000276.1:194601-250498 GCA_034781795.1 Crypturellus tataupa
GGTTTGGTTGGTTTTTTTTTTTTTTTTTTGTTTTTTTTTTTTTTTTTTTGCGTTTTTTTTTTTTTTTTTTTTTTTTTTTAGTTTTTTTTAGTTTTTGATCTAGGTTCTGTTTGGAAATTCACCCGGGAAAAATAGTTTGCAGAAGCAGCGACCAGTTGCCCAATTAATTAATCTGATGCATGAGAGCAGTTGGAAAGAGGGAGAAAAAAAAAAAAAGAGTTGTCTTAAATCTAAGAAAACACAGTGCTGAAGAAATTGCCTCTGGGGAACTTCTGGGAGTAGAAGTAAATGCAGTGACTTGGATGTAGTTTTGGTTTTAATGAGACCAGGTCTGTCAGGACAGGGTCTTCTTTTATGGCTGTCTCTATCTTTAAGGCAGAATCTGTTTTAATCCTTTTTTTTCCCACTTCAAATTTATGCTGGCCTCATGCTAACCTCTTGGTTCAAGACCCTTTGGTTCTTTGGGCACTGAATTACAACCTTGTCTCTATCCTTTCATTTCCAAGAGGTCAGTTGGCTTTTCTGACATGTTGCTTAGGTTTTTGCCTTTGACTGTCAAGAGTTTCAAAACCACCACCAGTCTCTTTTGCAGTAGCATTTTTTCTCTTTTTCTTCTCTCTTTTGGGGTTTGAGTCAGCAATGTGCCGTCCTGGCCATGAAGGATCCTGGCTGCATTGGGAGGAGTGTTGCCAGTAGGTCAAGGGAGGGGATTCTCCCGCCCTACTCAGCTCTGGGGAGGCACCTGGAGTGTTGGAGGCAGTTCTGGGCTCCCCAGGACAAGAGGGACGTGGAGCTGCAAGAGAGGGTCCAGCATAGAGCGACAAAGATGATGAAAGGATGGGAGCACCTATCGTATGAGGAAAGACTAAGTGAGCTGGGCCTGTTTAGCCTGGAGAAGACTGAGAGGGGATCTGATCAATATGTACAAGTACCTGAGGGGTGACTGTAGGGAGGATGGGGCCAGGCTCTTCTCCATGGTGGCCAGTGACAGTACAGGGGGTGACGGGTGCAAGTTGAACCCCAGGCAGCTCCATCTCCACATGAGGAAGAACTTCTGTGCTGTGAGGGTGCCCGAGCCCTGACACAGGCTGCCCAGAGAGGCTGTGGAGGCTCCTGCTCTGGAGACCTCCCAACCCGCCTGGATGCCGCCCTGTGCCCCGTGCTCTGGGTGTCCCTGCTGGAGCAGCAGTTGGAATAGATGGTCTCTAGAAGTCCCTGCCAACCTTAACCATTCTGGGATTCTAGGACTGTGGATTTCGGTTTTTGCCTTCTGTGGAGTTTTCCATGATTTCCTCCTCTTTTGTATTTCAGTTTTCATCACTTTGGGGTAAATAAATCCTGATTTTTTTTTTTTTCTTTCTTAAACTATAAGCAAAAGGCATTTCCTGGTTTTGTACTGCAAGTGCTCTTTCCAGATACAGGTTAAGGGTTTGTTGGACTCTCTTTGTCACTGATGCAAAATTCCCCATCTGGCTGCTGTCACCTGCCCTCACTGCCCATTGAAGCTCAGCCTGGCAGGCAGATCCTTTTCAGTTCTAGAAGGGCTCCAGAGCTTCTCAGTAGCTCCAATCTTCTTTCTTGTTTTTGGTCATATTTCTAAGTCCTTTCTTTGGTCATTAGTCCATACGTGCCTCGCTTAGCCGAAACTGCATATAGTGCTTGACCGTTTGCACGTTGCAGCTGCTGCATCTAATGGGCACTGATGTCTGCCCCATGGTATAGGCAGCCGTGGGTGGAGACCTGCCCTTCTCCACTATCGATTTCCTGCAGACTTGGGACAGCCATAGCTGGAATCACTCTTGCTCTGTTTGCTATTGTGAATTGCAGTTTGGCATTATCTGGTTGAGTAACATCGGCAGAGATGCCTAAATATCTCTGTAAATTGTTTTCTCTAATGACAGCAGAGTTAGTGAGTGAATTAAAGACAACATGATGTGTTGTCCTATAACTCTGAAATAAGATCCTTTTCCCCCTCCCCAAGGGTGTGACATGGTACCAAGAAAGGCAAAAGGCAAAGCTGGGCAAAATGGAGTCGCATCTTCATGGGAGGAGCGGAGAAGGAGTAAAGGGGAGCCTCACAGGCTGGAAAAGATTCCATCAGCTGGAATCTTTTGTGAATCCAACAGGTTTGCTAAAGCAAGATTTCTAGAATTCTTGATTAAAGTAAGAGGAAGAGCTGAAAGGGGTACTAGAAGAGATATAGTTAGACACTGGATATATTTAATAAAGGAACAGTAGAGGTAGAGAGGATGCTAACAGATAATCAAATCTTCCTGAGGTTAAGAGAATTTTTTAGCTGCTTTAGAAAAGTTAAGAAAAGATAAAATTAGTAAATTTAAGCCCTTTCTTCTAGCTTTTAGAAATTAGAGACCCCAAACAGGCAACAGCTACCTAAACGAAATAAAAAGCACAAAGAATGAAAGGGTGAGAATGAGTTGGAGGAGGCATTCTGAAAGACTGAACATTATGTGGAGGCGGATAAGGAACCGCCTGTTCTGCTTTTGGGGAGATGTGCTTCCTCCCAGCAAGAATCAAATGAAAAAATGAAAATGAAAAAAATGAAAAAAGGTGTGATGAAAAAATCTCACACTAGCTAGGCTGCTCTAAAGCTCAGGTGCTGATCCTGTGCAAAGAAGGCTTCAGTTGACCTTGTCGGGGCAGCCTGCAATAAGAAGAGAGAAAATTGCTTCCTAAGAACTGGGCTGAAGACAGCTATGCACATAGAAATCATCTGACTGGATCCAAAGCAGTTGACAAAGATTACCTAGCAGCATAAGATGTGTCTTGTGCTGTTCTCCTCACACATACATTTATTTTTGATAAGGCAGATGATGCATTTACAGAGACTGGAGATGAGATGTTTTGCCCTGAAATTCTGAAGTCCATTCTAGTGGTAGGTGGTTTAAACCTGCACATGCTGATTGAGAACCTTCCAGACCTCTCCAGAATCTACAAAGAAAATTCCAACTCAGACCTATCAATCACTACCTAAAATCACTCTTCTTTCCTACTATTTCATTTTACTTTCATGCTGTAGCTCAGGATATTTAGAATCTTGATCCAGGCAATAAAAGTTTGGACTCCCTTCTGCCTGAGCAGACAGCTTGTGCAGCCTAGTGTTCTGTCCCTAAAGAAACAAACTTCAAACAGAGATGAAAAAGTGGCAGTAGAAAGGGAAAACAGCAATTTCCCACTCTCCAGCTGCATTGTTTTCCCACTTCCATCTATTCTTTCTATAACACATTATCACACTTTAAATCTCTCCTTGTGCCTGAAGTAATTACTGCATTACTGAAAGTTAGAGCCTAATATGTTATTTCTTTTACTTTTAGCTGATGTCGTCACCAGTTTCCTGTTGATCATCATGCTGTTTGTCATCAGCTTCAACCTCCTCCTCGGTGTGGTGAAGGTATGCTCTGCACAAATAACATCTAGCAGATTTCTGGGGCCTTTCTGAACAAGGGGGTAGAGGAGGGTACTAGAAGAGCAATTAGTGAAAACACTGACTATGATCATAGTGGTAGATGAACATCTCAGTTCTTTTTAAAACAGAAAATGTGTATTGTTAGATCAGATCATTTGCAATTTGCAAAAAAGTATTTCAATCCTAACTACTTTTTGTCTTGAGGAATTTAAGTGTTGCGGAATTTCTTATGATTTAGAAATGCTGTCGCATTTTGTTATTCCCCTGCTTTTTACCAAGTCAGATTCTGGAGTTAAACTATAACTCTCCTGCTACAGTGGGGATTAGATTTGTATTTTGGGAGAAGAAATGACCATGCTTTGGTCTGGGAACTCATCTTTACTTGCAGCAAGACTTTCAGGGTAGCCAAATGACAGTTCTGTGATCAAGTGTCAATGTCACTTAGGGAAACTCCATGGGGAAGAAAAAATGAAAATGAATTTTGATGCCCTTCACTTTCTGAAGCAACTACCAATGCAGTATATGGAATTAGATACAGAGATTTCAGGAAAGCATTTGTTCCTAAAGTACCTTACTACATGACCTTTCAAGTCTTGATAACTACTCACGTTATTTTGCTTAGAATAGAAATGACTGGCACTGTTTTTCCTCTTTCTCAGAGGAGGGAACGTCTCCTGATTCCATTCCTTGCTCTACAAATCATGGACTTTCTCCTCAGCCTCCTAACAATGTTCAGCTCCTACATACAAGTCCCAGCAGTCATCTCTTTGTCATCAGTTACCCACACGGTTTGTAACAACTTCCTTCTGGGGTGGTGGTGATCTGAAGGAGGGCAGTAGGAGATGGAGATTGATGCAAAATTAAGAATGAAGTGTTATCATTTGGGGTCACAATTCTTCATTGCTGTGTAGTTCCTACAATGACTATTGATGGAAACAGAACACAGCCCTTGTAGGTTAGAGGGTACCCAAGGAGAAGCAGTGACAGCTGCAACAAAAATTAGTTTCCCACATCTTGGAATGTTCCTGTTGGTTTTATGTTGTTTCTCAGGGCTTTGGGGAGGTTGTTCTGGGTGTGCCAATGCTGGGAATGGTTGGAGATAAGCTATGAATAGCACCATGCTGCCCAGAGCTGATGTTTCAGCCAGCATTGGTGAATTAAATAGGTTAGGTTGTAAATGAGAATAAAACACAGCCTTTGTGAATAGGGCAACTTTATAGATGTGATATAATCTTATAACCATAAAGAAAACCTTGTTCTCTTCTCATCTGTGCAGCAGGGACATTCAAAGGTCCCTTTCTTGGCTCTGCAACTACTGGACTTCTGTCTGAGTATCCTCACTCTCTGTAGTTCATACATGGAGGTCCCAACCTATCTCAGCCTCAAGTCTTCAGAGAACACGGTGGGTAGTGAGCAAGCCTAGATGATCTCTGTCATGCTGTTAACCACTTGGAAGTTTCTTTCAGCAGTTGTTATCACAAAGCAAGCTTTCTGCACAGTATATCCAGAACTGCCATTTGATGACAAAACAGGATTTTGCCTTATGTTCTCAAAAACAAAGTGTTCTTAACTGACAATTTGCTTACGCAAGTGTTGCTTAAAAATACACCCTGTTTTTCTTGTAAGAATCCTAAGGATGCAAATTGTAGAGCAGAGTGATTTGGATACATCCTCCCTGTGTACACAGAAAACACATCAGTGTTTCATCTTTATTAAACAGTCATACTTCTTCGATTCTCATTTGAATATTCTTCTGAAAATCTTTACCAAAGATGTATAAACAGTAAAATACCTCTGAGCAGCTGGAGAGCTGCCTTTTCCAAGAAGGGAAAAGAAAGTGGGCTTTTACCATCTTCCAGAAAGCCAGGCTGAGAAACCTGTGATGATACCCACAGCTCTGTGACACTGTAGAGGAATAAGGGTTTATGACGGAGATCCTCTTCTCTTTTCACAGGGCTTCTTGCCAACCCTTGAGAAGTTACCAAAAGAAGAATATGCCAAAATCATGGTCACCTTCACGGTTGCATTCATTGCTGTCCTCTTCCTCAAGGTAAATACCTACCTGCAGAGTCTGCTAAGTCATGAAGGTTGAAATACAGCTTATTTAACTGGGGAATAGAAGGAATTGGTTCTTCACTCTCTAACCTGCCAGGGCCTTGGAAAGTCATGTTGGTTTTCCCTGTGTTTAATAGCAGCAGTGTCTAAGGCAGGTTTGATATTTGAGTTGCTGTTTATATCTTTCTGCAAGTGTGAGATATAAAAGCAAAGCCTCTCTCATATTCACAGTCCATTTCTACTCGTTCACTTCTAGAAAGATAAGAAGTTTGGAAACAAATACAGGAAGCTATTCTGCTATTGTATGCCAAAACAAATTAGATCATTAAGCAGCAGGTTACATCTTCCACTTGGGTAAATTGCTGTACTTGCACTGACGTGAACGAAGTTATGCACACTGATATCCTGAAACTTAATTAAAACCTGTGAGCTGTTAAATCCTGCTTACTTCTTAGGAAACTTTACCATGAAAGAACTTCTATCTTCCTGCTTCAATGGACTGGAGAAGAGGTTTTCACTGAGGGGTTTCAGACCAGCTAAGAGCACTAGACTTCTCCAAGTACTTGACTAGACTCCGTCACAGTGAAAAACGCTTCTTATTAGCTGGAAGGTTTTTTATTGCCCTTCCACTGATATGTTGTTTTTGTATATCTACTGTTTGCCTTCCAACTGCCAACTTCTGCCCCCAAATAGATTTATGCATCCCACTCTACAGAGTAATTCAGCTGGCCAGACCCCTCCTGGGTCTGTCACGTGGAAAAGTCTCGGTACCTGCATGTCTCTGTCTGCAACTGCCTGTGGGACCCACAGGGACTGGCTAACTCCCTGAGCAAGAAGTTTTTCATCAACAGTATTCAGAGGACTGAATCACTCCTCCCTCTCTTTTCTCACAGAAATCTTTTTGTCATATAAATTAACATTCCCTCCACTGCCACGGTGGATGGGAATGCAGAAAGCAAGAGGAATGCAGCATCTCTGGAAAACGAAGTCAGAGCAGGTTTCTAATATAATGTGTTTCTGGAGGAGTTGGCACAAATGCTTGTTCACTTCTGATGTCTAGGACAGACTTCCTGCCAACATATCATCTGTACTAATGTATCGTGGTGGAACCTACTTTTGCAAGCAAAAGTCTTAAGTCAACTCCTTCATTGATTTCAGTGTAGATCCTGAATTGGCACTGAAGTGAACTGTTATAGAATCAAAGTTGTTTAAGAAAGGGGAGGAGCGTTTTTCCTTTTTTATTTGTATTTACCAGAGGTTGTGGAGTCTCCTTCCCTGGAGATCTTCAAGACCTGCTTGGATGCAGTCCTGTACCACGTGCTCTAGGTGGCCCTGCGTGTGCAGGGGGTTGGACTAGATGACCTCTAGAGGTCCCTTCCAACCTGAGGCATTCTATGATTCTATGAACTTCTTCAGAAGATGAGCAGTTTTGGTTCAGTTTAAATGGTTGCTTCAGTGTTGCGTGTATGTGCACTCAATATAAGCAGGTTTTAAGGAGAGGAAGGTCTTTACAATATTATCTCAAGAATGTCCACATTTGGATTCACTTCCTTGTCCTTGGAGGTCTATAGGAGATGGATTCCTTCAACATAAATTCCTCATTCCTTGTTCTTTGTTTTGGGTTTGTATCAAGAGAAACTGTTCCCGTTGTTTCAGGAAGTCCTAAGCTAGTTATCTTGTTCTTGGGGCATGTAACTCCCCATGTTTTTCTGAAAATGCCAACCGTTTTCAAAGTGTAGTCTTACGCCAAAAAAGAGAGGCACATGATTTCCCCTCACTGCACATAGTAGGGAAAATATTTATTTAATATGGTATGTTTCACAGACTTTGCTTATTTTCGTGTGCTGCAATCTGTCAATCGATCCATTTTGCTCAAAAAAAAAAAAAGAAAGAAAAAAGCTCTTTATTTCATCTTACAACTCTGAGGTGCAAGGAAGTGTTGCTTTTATTGAATGAGCTGACCTTTCAGATCACTCCTTGTTGACCAGCAGGCCTTGGTGTCTCTGAGATGTGAAGCCCCAGTGTTTTCCTGAAACACCTGAAGTTTGTGTCCTGCTCAGAAAAATAATATGAATGTAAAACATGCTTCCTTTCCCTTCCTGATGACCTTGAACTCTTGAGGGTCATGAGCATGTCTTTTGTATTTAATGTTATTAATTGACTCTGTTATTAATTAACCACTGCACCGCTCCGGGCAGGTGCAGTCGTCACCTTTCAAGTGAAGGATGCAGACTGCTCTGAGGCTGTGATGTGCAGTACCTAGTCTTCTGTAAGGCTTTCACCTCTAGAGTGATAGTAGAGCAGTGGTCAACTGATAGCAAAAGGAGAAATGTTCTTGTTGATTCGCAGTGGCGGACTTCTCTCTCTTTCTCAGGCTTATATGTTCAAGTGTGTCCTCAGTTGCTTTAAATACATTAAAGCTAGCAAGAGAGAGGAGTTGAAAGTCGACCCACAAACAGCTGAGAAGGTGAGTAAAGACTCTGCTTTCCATAATAAAAAGGCACGTTTTGGACTAGGGAGATGCATGATCGTTCTTGTCTCTTTGGCAGCCTAAGAGGTAATTCAAACCTTCAATTTTGCATCAACAAGCTCTAACAGTCAGGTTTCAATTATATATATATATCTATATATTAACTTTTGAAAGGTATAAAACCTTTCAAAGGCAACGGAATCATCTAGAAACCTGAAACTTGGACTTCAGGCAAATCAGGTAGATAAGGGTATATCCCTCTTATTCTCTGATCCAGAGATACACTTTTAATTTCACTTGAACTTTGGTTTATATGCCTAATGGTAGTACCCATGCTTAAAACTGTTACTCTTTTGCTGGATCGGTGTCTGAAAGACTTGGTGCATTGCCCCTCGTCTCAACCGTTTGCTCAGCCATGAATATCAATATTCTTGCCTAGACTATTGATGATCTCTTTAATAATAGCATCCAGCTGCTTTGAAACAAAGCAAGGACTTTGAAGGCTGCCCAAAAATAGGAGATACAGTAAAGATGGATGAAAAGTAAAGAGGAAGAATAGGGAAAGCTAAGTTGAAGGCCTTTGTCTTGCTGAAACTTGGCAAATACCATGAGCGTTGTCTTGCTAGCAGTGTGTGCCTCTGCTGGGCATGCATGATGTCTCTCAGGAATGACTTCGTGCAGAACTTTGCCTCTTTGCTTATGCAACGAGGCTGAAAGTCTGGCCAATACAGAGTCTTAGTCCATTTATTTCAGCAATGCATTGGGAGAAGTGGATAGGACTACTAGCAAAGTAAACATAAAGTGCTGCTTGCCTCTAACTCTTCTGGATTTCTGCCCTCTGCCATTTATAACCTGTGCAGTTAGTTCTCTTCCCTGCTTTTGAATTTAGAAGAGAAACCTGTCTAAGATCAAATCCACATGATTTGTGATTCCCAGAGCAAGTCTAATGGTCTTTTCTTTCTAGGTTGTGCTGCCATCATATGAAGAAGCTGTAGAGTTGCCTTCCAAGGAATCTCCACCTCCCTATGTAGCAATCTAAGATCCACTCAGAGGGAAGAGATTTATACCGCTGGTGGTGCCTCCCTGAGAAGACCTTGCTTCATAGCAGTATCAAGCTTATTCCAATCCAACCCACCTGTAGGCCTCTAAAGAGTGATGAACTGCTGGACTTGGGGCCGTGTTCTGCACTATTTGATCTGAGATGGTACCAGTGACTGATTTACAGTGCTCCTTTCATAAACTGGGCATCCAGCAAGACAAAAGTTCCCATCACTGGCCTCTGACATCTGGCTAATGTGAAAGTAAAGGCATTGCCCTGAATTTCTTGTCAGGTTTACTGTTTCTCAGCAGAGCATGGCTTCTCATCTGTTTTAAATCTTTTAACTCAGAAGCTGAGGGGAGCATCAACATTTAGGAAGTGGAATGGCGAGGTGGGAGAACAAGCAGAAACCTTTTGCTGAGAGAGCCTGACTCAGAAATGTGCTATGTTAACCAGCAGCATCTAATGAAGACCTAAGGGAAGAGGATCAGCAAAAGACTGAAGATCCAAAACGAACTACAATGCAGCTCTCAACCTGCCTGCTTATGATAATGATTAATGGTGTGTGCTCCAGAATATACAATGTGCTGGAATTGTCACAGTATTGCTCTGCTATTTTATACCTGAGTGTTTGCTTTTTTTTTCTTTTCTTTTTTCTTTTAGTGTGTGACGTGTAAGATTAATTTCCATTAAAAAAATCAATTAAAAAAATTAATGGCTTCAGTCCTCTGCTGTTTGATTTCTGGATGATGATATCTTTGTTGAAAGGAAGCAATAGTTTGTTTGTTTGAAGCAATTAGTGAAAAGGATGTTCAGAGGTTTAGGCTGACAATATCTCACAGGAATCAAATCATGTGTGCTATTTGCAAAGAAAAGATGGTATTTCTAACAGCTAACCCTGCAGTTTCACCTGAGAAGCTCGCTTGTTTTTTCCTCTTGCATGCTGTCACTGGTGATAAAGATCCTGCCTCAGGCACGCTTTCCCTGACACCTTCAAAACTGAGTCTGATTGCACAGGGCAGTCTCTATAGATGCTACTGGTGCTGTTGATGCTAATGTTGTTGATGAAAGCTGAGAGGGAGGTGAAATTCGTCATCTATCTGGGGGATGTGAAGACTTGCTGATTGTTAAAATCACTCAGTATGAAGGTATAAATGGCTCAACAGTAACTAATCCACTGTGTCCACAAGTGAGACACAGCCTAGGCTCCTGGTTTTACTCAAATACAGAAGAAATTCAGGTAAAACCCTTCCTAAAGGAAAAATAAGAATCATCAGTGCTGTTCCCTACTCTACTCACTGGATATGTATTTAGGTATAAGACCATGAAGGTGATGATTTTGACTATATGCTTTTGAGCTAGTTGTATACTACAGCCGATTAGTCATGGCTTCATCAAAGCATCTTTGGAGACAGGTAGAAAGCCAGGAAGAATGTACCAAAGAATCATCTTCATCATATGTCAATATATCATCATATCATAAATCAAAGTCTTCCTAGTGTTCTAAAATAGTTCAAAACACCCGAAAAAGAGCAAAATCCTCAACATTTCTCCATGCAAAGGAACAAACGAGCAGGAAATCATCTCTTCCTGATACTAAATCTGGTAATTGCAGAATCAGGAAGCATCTGCTACTTGCTCCCCTTGATTGTAGCCTTCAAAGCCATGTGTGGAGAGATGGGGCCTGGTTGATTCTCTCTGAGGGACAAAGCTGCATGGGACAAAGCTGTTTTGCTTGTTAGTTTAGGGAAGTCCTTGAGGTCACAGTCCCTCACGACTCCTCCCTGGAGTAGGTGCTGAGATGGGCTGTGATGACCACAGCCCTGAGACATCTTCCCCTGTAGCCAGATGAAGAGAGCTGGAATACTGTGCTCCAGCCAGGACTGACAGGCAGTCTCTAAGCAGGTCAGCCAAAGACCGCAGTAAGAGAAATCCTAGCAATTCACTTTTGGTTTATAAACTATAGGAAGAGAGTATCTTTGTATAATCCAACTATATTGGATTTTATACGCCTTTAAATAGTTCAAATTCTGACACTCATTATATTCCCATTAATAATACTCTTGACTACTTAGTTACTGTAGCAGGGTTAACCATTCCCTAACTCTTTTGGTTTAATTGACTTTGATAATACAGCTAAAGCAGTTACGCTTTAGCATAAATACGTTCACTATATCTCTCACAGAGATGGTTTTGTTGCAATGTCTACAAGGATTCAGGCCTTTTGGTAACACACCTGATCTTCTAAATGAACCTGATGTGTTCTGAATCTTAGCAAATCTGTATTTTCTCTCCAAGGCTCAGAATAGTTCCTCATGAAAGCTTGGCTCAAAAAAAAATTAAAAAATGTATAGATTTATTTAGATTTATTGTAAGTTTCTAGCCAGGTCAGAGGCTGAGTCCTAGACAGGAAATGGTTTTGGTTTTCTGAAACGTTAGACGATCTAGCCAACACAAACCAAATATGAGCTGCCACAAGCCTGGTAGTAAGCCAGAAAGTGGTACTATCAATGCTGGTTTTGAGACTGATAAAAGACCTCTTTTTAACATGCTACTGTTATACTTTTTCCTTCTCTAAACGGATTTACTGATGTGAATTTCTCCACTAGGGAATCAGTTCACACAGAGTTGTTTAGCATTGCTCCACACTCACTTTTTTTTCCAGCTCACAGGAGAAATGACGAGGAATTCTTTGATGCAGATCATGGGTTCAGCTGACGGTTTCAGCATAGATAGGAAACAGCTACATTATCTCAACAGAAGGAAGCAGACAGTTTAAAAGCAACAGCATCTCATGGAGGTAGAGATGTAGAAATGCCCCAAGACTTAGCTGGATTCCCTGATTTTGTATCTTGGTGAAGGTAACGAGCATGGACTGCTCCCGCAAACCAGGCACACAATTCTGCAAGATAATCTTCAATATCATCTGTTTGGAAACTCAGTAAAAATTCTGAGTCTATGAATCATTTCTGAGGGTAAACAGTGCCAAAGCAAGCAGAAAATAGTGCATCTGTAAAGTTGGGGAGGAATGGAAACATTTTTCTGGTGCCGACTTCTATAGGACTTAGAAATGGTGTTCAGAAAAGATGGAGCTCCTAGCAACTTGGCAAAAAATAGTATATAACGCAATAGAGAAGGTGATGCTCAAAACTAGGCAGATGAAGTCATGGTGTCCACTGTGATGGAAAGGTCTCCTTTACCCCAAGGACATTCTGACGCCCAAAAGAGAGTATAAATAGATCTTGAAGAGAGCAAAGGCAGCAGCTTGGCAGCGCTCCCTGGCATCTCCTCAAACTGACGTCAGCCTGTTCGCTGGCTGCCTCACTGGAGCAGCTGAGGGAGTCCTGGGTGGTGGACGAGTGGTTTGTCCAGGAGTCCTTCACCACAGATAGTCCTTCACCAAAGACGGACAGTGCTGCCCTTCTCAGTGTTCTTGTTGCCTTGATTCCTCCTGACCTGAATGGCACCTATAAACAAATGATAAGCTTTATATTGCTGTTTCCTTAAAGCAAGTGTGCCATCCTATAAACCCCATTATTGGGAGGATTGGTGAGATCTTTTCATAACTGTGCTCAGGAGTGACCCTCTCTGATACTGTTCAGTAAGACAGAGCTAAGCTTAGGGACTTCTGAGCCAGGCCAGTGTTGCTGGTGTCACTAAGTGGATGGATAAGTCAAGGCATGGAGGAAGAGCATGAATAACCAAACGTTTTGCAGGTCGTCAGCAGGAGAGCCAGGTATAGTGCCCAGGAGGCAACTCCATTCTTAGCTCCCATGAGGGGATGTGAGCAAGTTTAATATGGTAAATAATAATAAAAAATCCCTCTGAAATAAATGTGACCTATAAAATACATAAACACCGACTAGCCATAAACAGCATTTACTATTTCCAGCATAAGAGCACAAGGATATTTGCCAGCTATTTGCTACTTGAAGGATAAACAGTAGTTCTTTGATCTCAGCTTGTCAAAAGGGTTGTGTTTAAAGCTTTTCATTTCTTCACCATCTCGCACCCTTTACATCATTTGTTTTGCCTTATGCTGATCCCACTGCTGTAAATATCACTTCTGCAATAAAGTGATGCTTCAGTAAATATCCTTGCTGATAAAGATGCATGCTGAGAGGGACTCCTTTCCTCCTAGTAACAAGCAGTGAAATAGAAACGTCAGGGGAATAAAACATGAGAATTGGAGCTTTGACTAAATGACAGTTTACATCACAATTTCTCTGAGTATTTGAAAAATGGTAGCTGTGAATCCAGCTCAGAAACACTCACACAAGAACATCGAGGAAACCTGCCAGAAGGCAAAAAAATGCTGATTATTTTACCAAAACTCTGGGTTTTCTGGTGGCTGGAGGGCAATAAAACTATGTTTCCTACAACTAATAGATTAACTTAGAATGAAATAAAAATCAACAGTAAATTACTCAGCATTTGGCTGCTTGTCCCTTTCCAAGCCTCGTCCTTTCTCTGCTGCTTCCCTGGCCAAAGAGCACCACTTGGCCACAGCTCCAGATTCCTCCTAGGATGTAGCTACAGTCCAGGACTAGAAACATGTTCAGCAATGTGGACAGCTTTGTCTGATGGGCCAGTTCTTGAAATTTTAAGGGAGATTTTAGCAGTAGAGTGTTAGTAGGAATATCTTGTTTGTGGGTGTCTTCCATTTGAAATTTTAGACTAAAAAAAATGCGCTGATAACAGCAATAAGATTTCTGCCAAGTCTATATCATTTATAGAGATGTGTCTGTGTGTGAAGTGTGAGTGACAGACTCTTGCTGTGGAAATAGACATAGATGGGAGGTTTTTCATGCTTTAGCGTGGGGGCTCCCAGGTTTCTGGTTGTATCACTAGGGGTGATGAATCCTGCAGCTCAGGAGATGATGTCTGGTTGTTGAGTTGCGTGGTCAATATTCACACAGCTCAATATCAGACCTTGCATATGACCAGGGACCTGTAACCTGCCCACTGTGAAGCCTGATTGGAATCTGTTATTTATAATAATTAGCTAGAAAATGATCCACTATTTGGATTTTTTTTTTGTCTTTTAAGAAAAATCCAGTATTTTAAATGCCTTCTCTCTGAACTGTAGTGAAAGTTTGGAAATGTCCTGAGAACCAGAAATCTGATTTCCTTTCTCCCATAGAAGATCAGCCTGTTGTTCTGCTTCATCTATGTGGAAGTGACTTATTGACATACTCATTTTGACTTTATCGTTTTGGTTTGTTGCACTGTGAAATTTATACCAAGATGTTAAATATAATTATGGTATGTTTATTGGAAATATGTAAATGTAAAACTAAAATACTGTTTTAAAATAAGACCTGAACAGAACAAATTGGAAGACTAAAATGCCAAATAAAAACAAAACATTTCCACTTAGAAACAATTTAAAATGTCGTTTTTGGTCTTTTACCATCTAATCTACATTCCCGTGAAATGTTTTTCATACAGCGATGGAGAATGAATCTGCGTTTAGATATTTTTCACCATCAGACTTGCTTGCTGTCAAAAATGTCTAATGAGAAAGCCACAACCTTTCCCAGCTGATCACAGTCCTTTCTAGTGCCATTCTAGCCCTCCTTTTGGCATTTTGTTCTCAAACGTGTTCTTATTCTTTCCCACACATCCCAGGGCTAGAAAAATTGACACTGCAAATGATGAAGGCATCCAGCAGGCAGGTGCGATGACTCCTGCTTTACTAGCCTGGCTTTTGAGAATCAAAAGGTGGTTAGAAAGCAAGATGGGATCAGGAGAACTCGGTATGGCAAACAAACCATGAATACGTTTGCATCAGTCTGGGGCATCCTGCATTACCCAAGGGACACCTGACATCATCAGGATGCAGAGGGTGACGCTAACTTCCCTGGTCAATCATGCTGAGGAGGGCACTCAAAGCTGCCGTCTTCTGTCAAATCCAACTACCTCTGAAAAGATGTTTGCTTTAACTCAAGCAAAAACCATGGCTGTAGTTAGGTTGCGTCAGTGGTTATAGAAGCACAAAGGCTTTTCAACCTGACAAAGCACTTCTAATGCGATTTTCCAGCTGGAGTGTCCCAGCAGTTTAAGCAATCTGCTGGTGAGCCTCAAGTTGCTGTGTCATTAAACGTTTCATCCACACTGTCACATTTGGAAGGGGCAGCAGAGCTCGCAGCAACCCGGTTGTAGCCTTCACACTGGACAATGACAGACACCAGCAACCGTGGTCCCATACTAGGAAGCCCAGGACTGTTCTACTGCACTGGCAATTCCAATTCCTCTGCCACCACCAGTGTTGACTGCATGAGGGAGTGCTCTAATGGAGTGAACCAGACTGTTTGTGCAAGCAGATATCACTTCTTGGGGAAAAATACAAAAAAAAAGGTATGTATCCCCTCCCTGCTGAGAACAGGCCAGAGATAGTCGAAGTCTGAAGCATTTCACTTCAGTGGGAACTAGATGGGATTTTCTGCTGGACCTCCAGCAGTGGGAAGAATGAATGGATCTGATATTTAAAAGCAAGCAGTTCTTTAGCATAAGGAGACATGTGTTGATGTGTTAGAGGGAGACACAGCTCTTCCTTGCTTGGGGACATAGGGACCCACAACAGTGGCTCTGCAGAATGGCAGGGCCACTCTGGGGACAGCATGAGCCATTAATGGTGTGTCTGTTTATGTTGCGAGTGGGCTTGGGAAGAGCCGTAAATGCATATTTTCCTCTCAAAATATTGAATCCAGTGTTTTCATTTTCTGAGGCCTGGGGAAAAATTATGTTTCATATTTTAAAAATAAACACTGCTTTTATAGAAGTATAAATGCAGGCCTATAGTATCCAGCACACCTTTGCCTCTCGCCTTATTTTCAAAGCTTTAATGTTGCTTGTGTGCCCCAACCTCTGCTAGCAAAAATATTCACCTGAAATGTATTTATCTTTCTTTGCTAATTAGCAGTAAAATGATACAGAGAAACTTTATATTTTCCTCAGCAAGAACAGCCATAGAGACTTCATTTACAGAGAGCTCTGAATGATCCCTATTCATGGTCAGCAAGCACTGTCTGCACCAAAAGGTCCTTGTATGCATCGCAGAGTAACAGGAGAAACCTCATTGCAGACAGAGCTGGAGGCAAAATCTCCAGGATCTTATGCTTTTATTTCACTTTGTTCCCTAATAACTGTAAAAGTATTTGTGTGTCTGTGCTACATATGAGGAGAGCATACGTTCCTGTGTGTATTTAAACAGACAGATATCTGTATATAGCACTTACTCGTATTTGCACTCATGTAAGTTCATGTATAAGCAAACATCTTCATGAAAAGTATGCATGGAAGAGAGTTATGTGTCTGCATAATTGTCTACATAAATGTTGAACATACATATGCACAAGTATACATTCATGTATATATATGTATATGTTCGTATGTATATACATTTATGCATATTTTCACAGGCACACCCACATATACATAGAGCTTTTATATAGGGCTCTCTGTGCCTGCATATGCACCTACAAATGTCTGCCTGTGTTTTCTGTCTTGATTCTGCAATTTTCACATCTTGCACAGTAGCCCTTTTATTCCCAGGTTGCTCTGAAGGAAGAAGTAAATGAATTAAGATGCTATCAAGTTGGGAAAAGGGAAGGTGGGTCTGAGCCTCAGTGACAGAAAGGTGAAACAGGAGAAAAACAAAATTCCGGGCAAGCATTTTCTAATTCTGTTTAAACATTCCCAGCTAGCTCTGGAGTCAGTGGAGAGTTTGTGATGGTGTCTGTGTGCACCTGGGAAGAGACATGACAGTTGTGGGATAAATCCACACTGATTTTGCATGGGAACATATCCATCTTTTCACAGCTTAATTAGCATGTTTAATGTCAAAAGCATTACGAAGAGCCTGACAACTTTACTGAACACTGGTCCTGTTTTTCCCTGATCAAAGAGCCTTCCTCTACGGGAGCTTTCATTGCCCATTGAAGCTCTTTTGGAGCAGAGTGTGACCCAGAGGAGGGAAAGAGGAAGTGACCTTTGAATTAAAGGTAGTTTGCCATGGAAATGCAGAAACAAGGTGCAGATGAAATAGAGGAGGGCTCTAAGGGTCCATGGCTAGAGAGGTGAGCAAAGACTAATTGGTCCCAGGGGGAGGCTTTAATCAACCATCAACAGTGTAGCGTTACAGCAGTTATATAAAAAATAATAAAAACAAGGAAATAGATGCACTGCTTCGTGATGAAAACCTCATTAAATCCATATTACCACCGTACCGAAATCTCCCTGCTGTTCCTCTATAAAGAAGACATTGGTTTTCTGTTTGCTTGCAGCAACATTGCTCCTATTTGTTGGTTTAGGTTATTGGCTTTCTGTGGCAGGAGCTGCCTGTCCCCTGTGCGTGCAGACCTGAGTACACCGCTGCAAAAAATAAATCCAACTTACAAGCCGGCTGCCTTTTCCTCCATTTCTTGTCTATATATCTGGTTTAGGCTGAGCTCTTTCTCAGTCTCTCCCTCTTTCGTTCCCTCTCCCTGCGCTCCCGCAATGGGGCCGGGGGCTCACAGAGAAGCAACTGTTTCCCTCAAGAAGAAATTTTCTCCCATCCTCTGCTTGCTTGCCGGTGCCTCACAACGCTTTCCTCTTCCTCCTGCCTCCCCCTGCGCCAAACTAGTCTCCCTCGAGTTAAGCCAAAGAAGCAAAGTGCCCCGCGTCCCGACGTGTGGATTCGTGCACCTCCCGCCCTGTCCCCGTCCTGCCACCTCCCCCTGGCCCGGTTTTGCCGCAGGAAGAATTCAGGGCTGGCACCTCCGCAGACCATTTCCTTGTTGGGGCCAAGCCCGGGGTATGCGGATGGGAGCTGCTGATTGACAGGTCAAACCCAGTTCCTCCAGGCTGGCATCACTGGTCCCACTGTTGCGGTCCCAAATTCCCCACATACCAGGCCCTTGCTGGTCTCTTTATAGCTCCCCATGCCCTTCGCGCAGCAATGAGGCCATTGTGGCGGGGCCGGGGGCCGGCAGGGCTGCGCGTCCCTCCCTGTCAATAACCATCCGCCCCCCTCCTCACCTGCAGGCGAGATTTCATCCAGGGCGTCCCTGCTGGCCCCTCGGTGCCCCCCCAGGCGCCCCACACGTGTCAGGGGCTGGCCTCATGCCTCCCCGAGGAAGGGCAGGTTAATACCTGAGGGCCAAGGCTGCTGCCTGCCACTCTGCGTCCAGCCTCCGTCTCATCCGCAGCCATGGACGGGATTTTCTCTGGCTTTCTGCTCTCCTTGCTGCTTCTCCAGAGCTATGGGGTCTACGGGGCACCTCCGCAGACACGAGGTAAGTGGAGAGCTCAGCATGCGGCAGTATGTACCTCTCAGTATGGGGCTGATCTGCACCTCTCAGCCCGAGTAGGGCTGGTAGAGAAGATGAAGACGTAAATGAGAAAGATACACCCAACATCTGCCAGGAAAGGACATTTACTAAAGTATTTTTCCAAGGCAGCAAAACCTGCGGGTCTATTTGCTCCTGCCTAGTTCATTGCTTTAGGGTAATACTGACAGCTCTGTATGGACGCAGAGCAAACGAAGGTGGCACCAGGTCAGCCTAGCCCACAACCCAGCGCCAGGTTTTGGCTGGAGGAGGCCCACTCAGGAGAGGACCTCTCCCATGGCTTCAGAAACCTCTTCTCTTCCTCTTTGCAGCACTGTGGAGGGCTGTTTTTGCCAAGTACTCTAGGAGGGAGTTGGCCGGACACCACGAGCTCTGGTTAACCTCACTGAGCAGGAAAGTCTGGGCCAGGTTCCCAAGGCTGGGCCTTACATAGGTTTTACTTAACCCGTTCTTGAGCAAAATCAGCTCTATTTGTCCTTTCAAGGGGGATATAAAGCAGCGAGATAGGAGATGAGCTGCCTGCTTTGAGGCTGTGTGGTTTATTTTCTGGGTCTGTAAGTCACAATTTGTAATTAGTGTCAGCAAGTCATGGACACAAAAGAGAAGAGCTTGAGCATCTCCTGCTTAGAAAGTGTCTGTCCTTTGCCATGGGCAGGATGCTGCTATGGGCTCTAGCCAACCTGAGAAACTCACTGCAACAAGAGGTGGCTACAGCAAGCTTTAAAGATGTTTGAAAGATCTTACAACAATTAATAATTTCTATTTCTGGACCGATCATGACACTTGTAAAACAGGTATGACAGTGGCTGCAGCATTAACTGCAGCTTATGAAGTGGACTTTCCTCATAAACTGAGCAGTTTCTCCCTGTATTTTCAAAGAGAGAGATCTTTGCAGCAGAACTAAGCATGAGATAACACTGAATAAAGAAACTAAGTGGACCGTTCATCCAACAGAGCTCTAATGAAGGCAGTTGCTGTTTCTAAAACATCTTTTAGTTATGAATTACTGGACAGGTCTTCTGTTTTTTAAATTAATTTAGCAATAGTGCCCTAAAGATTTTCATTTATTTGTTTGTTTGAATATTAAAGCAGTGCCTGAAGTTCAGCTATTCCTGAATAACTTCCAGTGTGGACGCTATTGAAAATAGAGGATGGTTTTGCTGATGTTTAATTCAACTTTGAAATGGACTATGCTGCATCAAGGTGTCACTCAGAGCAAGTGTGTTTGAGTGTCACCGACAGAGATAACCAAGGGTCCTCGTGTGCACAGTGGCTGTGACTAGGCACATGGAAATCCCAAATCTCATCTTATAGCTTTTTTTTTTTTCTCTTCATTTCCCTTAAATATACTGTAGTCTTATGAAAAGAAATTTAAAATGTTACTTAGAGCAAAATTACAGAACTTCTATGAAAAATGACAGCACACACTAATTTTCCTCCTTGATTTGTCATTAAAAACAAGTTTGATTCATTCGCAGCAGTAGCAAAGTGGACTCTTTACTTTAATTTGAAGGAACTGATTGCAAGATGCTCAGTCTTTCTCTATATCTTCATTTCCCACCTGTAAAATGGGTATAACCAACTCTTGCTAAAAGAGTTTGCAAATCTGTGTAAGATGAACTGTCAGCTGAGTTTTTTCCTTCCATTGCAATGAATTATGGCAGCAAAGTGAAAGTTACCCCTCTGGGAAAATGTTATACTGCATTTCAGTGGAAACTTGAGCATCTGACGCTGTAACTACCGCCTGCTTCCCTTCTACACACAGCATCATTTAGAGAAAACTTGTCTGGAAGCCAGAAACAGATTCAGCATTACTGTCTCTCTGGAAACTAACCTGATTATATTCTTTATGGATATATCACAGGGTATTTATTTTTGTGTGACTGAAAGTCTGAAAGCTCCATTAGATTTCACACTGAGGACCAACTATAATATTTATGTCATAATTTGGAACAGATTTGTTGGCCAAAAAGTACCCATTTAAAAATCTGTCTGCAGAAATCTCCTTTATGATATAACCTATATCGTTCCTCCGTGTGGAAGTCAAATATTAACAGAGCACTTGATACCACCACAGAGACAGGTTAAATGATAGAAGTGTAAAAAATAAAAGAACAGTATGCAATAGATCTGATGGGGAAAATGGGACAATTCATTTAAAAATCACAAAAAATATTGCTCCTTTTAATGTTTTGCCCCAGTTGAAAATTAGGATGGAAAAGTTAATGAGAATGAGAAATTAAAAAAAAAATACAGCCACCTTCTTTCATCATTAATGTTTTCTGTTTATGCCATTTATTTTTACAGTGCATATTCATATCTTAGTATGACAGGAGTTGTAGAGATTAATTAGGATTAATTGCAGGGTCCTGCATCTCTCTACTGCATTCCCTCTCACGAGGTCACAGAACTAAAACAGTGTTGGTGTTTGCTGCATTACAGTGTTTCATTATTAGTGCCACTGGCTAAAAAATGAGAGATCAAGTCATATTCTGTTAGGTGAATCTGTGAAGTTTGATTCATGATTGAATCTGAATGGTTAAGTTTCATGTCTGCTTCTGGACATGCAAAGACACAATCTTGTTAATTAGTATCCATGTGGCTTGCTTTGGCACGTCCAAAATTATCATTTCTTTTTAGATTTGTTTGATACAGAATGGCATATATAAGCTCCAGTTCAAAGCTTTTTTCCTCTTTCTGTGCTACCATAAGTGAATTAAGTTTCATGTAGACATTAGCAATAGCCTGGGGTTACAAGTGGGGAACATGCTCCCGCAAGTGCAAAGCTGGTATCTCATCATCAGCTCGTTGCTTTGTAAGTACAAGTTATCCATGTTCTTATAGACACTTTTCTGTGAAAGAGAAAAACATTTCGCAATCTTAAAGTTGTCTCTCTGGGTTTCTGTAAGGCAGAGGGAGAAAGGATTTGAGCTTGTGGGTCCTCCAGCCTCAGCCAGCCAGCTGCTTAAACCATAAGTCCATTTTTATCTCAGGATATTTTGCTCTTCATTTTCCTTTATCTTTCTCCTCCATCTTTATCCTTTCCAGGCACCCTGTGCAGAACCAAGCCCACTGACTTAGTGTTCGTCATTGACAGCTCTCGCAGTGTGCGCCCACACGAGTTCGAGAAAGTCAAAGTGTTCATGTCCCAGGTGATTGAGGGACTAGATGTGGGCCCCAATTCCACCCGTGTGGGTGTCATCAATTACGCCAGTGCTGTAAAGAACGAGTTCTCCCTCAAGACCTACCAAACCAAAGCGGGCCTCTTGCAAGCTGTCCAGAGGATAGAGCCACTCTCCACTGGGACTATGACTGGCCTGGCCATCCAGTTTGCTATTAATCGGGCTTTCAGTGACTCAGAAGGGGCCAGGGTGAGGTCTCCCAACATTAACAAGGTAAGCAAATTGCATGTTTCATTACTGCATGGGAAGGCCTTGGAGATACCTCTTTCTGCGGTTCACCGTGGAATGGTTGGAAAAAAAATTAGAAAAGAGAAGATGATGATTTTCTACTCAACTTAATATTGACATATGCTCAGTGAGATGTTAAATGCTTTGATTGTGTGGGAACAAATGGAGGTTAACTGTCAAAAGTGAAAGGGCTCCCAACTCTCTTTGAAAGCAAAAGCTCAACTTTTCTTTGGAATTTAAAAATATCCCCCAAGAACTCACAGAGTAAAAGAAGTGGCCAGGAGTTGTATGGGTAAAATTAATCCAGCCTCACCAGCTTTCCTGCATCTGGAGTCCTTACAGTGTATGCCCTTTGGGACATGATGCCCTGCTTGCAATGTGCCTGTGACAACATAGTGCAGTAAAGTGCTGATTTCAGCAAAAAGTGAGGCAAACTTCTGAGAGTTTCCACTGTAATGAATCCTTTTACATGTACATATAAAGCAAAGTGCTGTTTCAGTGTCCTTCATAGTCTTCCATTTTTTTCAGAGGCTAATTAGCAGCTATGTTTTCCGTTCTGGCTATTGTCTTTAGCTACACAGACTTTTATGATTATTTGGTATTTAAGATGTAGTATAAAGGCAATTTAATCCGACGCCTGATTCCAATGGTCATCATGGCTTCTGGACCAGATTCCTGTCCCAAAACTTCAGTTTAACAATTTTTTCCCAGATACCTCAAACTCTTGGAGTGTAACCAGACCTCAGCCCAGTAACAGTCATCAGGAAATCTCCCCTCTGATCAGGTAGAAAATGTGTGCTCTTGACAATATGTGTTTTAGGTAAACATCATGAATGTACCTCCTAGGACCTTGTGCCCCATGTCAGCTCTACTAGCTCTCTGCTTTGGGACAGGATCAGAAAATTAAGCAAGGTTTTACGTAGGCATTTAGAACTTTCCACCAGCTGGACAAAAGCCCAGTTGCTGGAGTGAGGAAGTCTGGGAGCTTTTGCCTGATTACAACATTTTTGGAACAACAGTCACTTTCCGTTTCCCTCTGCTGCCAGTAATGCAACAGGGAAGGCCGATTTTTGAAGAGTCAAGTATGGAAATAAGATGCCCAGGGAGATAAAGCTATAAATAATACTGAAAAGTGAAAAATAGGCAGTGGTAAAGAACTGTCAACTCCAAAGTTGAGCAATTCTCTCAACTTTCTCCATAACTGTTGCTCAGTACCTCTAGGTCAAGGTGTCTTGCTTAAAAGTACGAAGTGGGATAAGCTTGAGCTTGTCTTGCCTCCTACACTGCTGTCAGCCACTGTCCAATGTGCAACAGTAAATGTGGTAGCAATCTAGAAGGGTGGGTGCTGCTCCTTTCCTTGGAAATTGTCAGCTCTTGCTAGATAATGGCTTCACATCATCAAATCATCAAATTTCAAACTGATGCTGTAGAACACCTTTATAGATGGCCATGGGTGCACTTGATGAGCATGGCTTCGCGGAGGAGAAAATCTCAGAATGTTTATTTAAAGCAGAAAAATGTCACTGGAATTGAACTCTTTCCCAGGCTCCTTTCATTCTACCCTTGCTGGCTCAGAAGTTCTTTCTAAAGAAAAACATCCAGGAGCACGGAAGCGGCTGAAGCTGTTCTGTTCTTCTAAGATCTTCAATTTGAGCACTGGGCTGGCAAAAGAACAGCAAAGGAGCCCTGATTATTTCATGTATCTGTCATCTTCTATGTGAGTAGCTAATTGCTGGAACAGCAATTCCAGTCTCTTCCAGGTCATTGGTCCCACAAGGAGGATAACCTTGATACAGCTCCACAGAGTCCTCAAATCTATGAGTTATCCTTATCTAATAGGTGTAGGACATCAAGAAACAGGAAACAGGAAGAGTTTCAAAGGAGGCGTCTGACTTCCAGTCATATTGTATGAAAGCACCTCCTGTTGCATTTAGTCATTTTCTTACTATTTATCTTCCCAAATGAATTAAAAAATGTAAGCTTTTTAGATCCATTTTCTTCCAGGACCACTATCAATCCATGAATCCATTCACGCCCTTTAGACATGTCACCATTTTTACATATCTTCTCCTTTCTTCATCTAAGTTCACAGTGTATACTTCAAGGAAAAGTGACTATGTCTGTGTGAGGATGAGGACCTTTCCAACCTTAAGGATTCTATGAAGACACAGTCCTGGTTTATATAAAACTGTTATAATGTTTTAGGTATTAGCATCTGTGTGTTTCTTAACACAGTCTGACATCTTGCACGTGGTGTTGGCCATTGCTATAAACTGAAGAGACATTTTTTACTGAGCTATTGAGAATACCTGGATCTTTACTTACCTAATGTCTTTCACACCGTTTAAGCAACCCCTTTCTCTATGCACTTTTTTCCCGCTCTTGTCTGCTCCTCAGCTGGGCTGCCAAACAACTCACCCAAAATGCTCTTTCATTCCTTAGAGTTTCCTTTCATCTCAGTAGGCATAAGAACTGCTATGCCAATGTATTTGTTCTGTTATTACATTAGCCAAGACTTCAGTTTACATTTTCAGGGAAAAAAATAGCAGCTTACTACAATAACATGGCTAAAGAATTGCTTTGGTTCCTGGAAACTTTAATGACCTGGACATCTCAAAAGACAGAACAGTGGTGATCTCTTTCATTATTGATCTTAGGCATTATAAAGGAAGAAAATGAAACCATTAGAGGTTTTCACCTCTTTCATTCTGCTTTGGTTCTAGTCGAGGAGACCATTTGCATTCCTTGATTCTGTGGTTATGTTTGTTGCTGTTGTTGTTGGTTGTTTGCTTGTTTGTTTACTTTTTCCACCATGTTTTGATGTCCAGTAAACCCTTTTCCATCTGTGATTGTCATGCTGCTCATGACCTCCCCCACCATCTACCTGGAAGGAAGAATAGCCCACCTAGTATTGCAGGAAGGTGAAGCTTCCAGAAACACTAGGTATAACCCTTGCTCCCTTGTACAGTAAAAATCCAGCAAGACCTTTCTGAAAATCTGTACTAGGAATTTCAACCATGTTGATGCTGGTTAGAACATCACAAGATTATTTGATCTTTCTGTGCTTCAAGCAGCAAATGTCATCCCAGGTCAGGGAAAAATACTATTTGTTTCTGCAGGAATTCAAAGTAAATTCTGTTTATATGTCTATTAAAAATGCAGAGTCTGCAAATTCTTTTATCTTTCTTTAGGTGGACTACAAACATATTGTCAACTTGCTGAGAAAATCAAGGGCTTATTCAACTTCCGCTCAATTCCCCTTCCAGTATTGCTACAACATTCAAGTTATACAGTGTATAATGAGATGCGGCTACATCATTAGCTGTGGGATTGCCTACAAATCATCGTTTCTGAAATATGAATACCTAGGGAGGCCTGTGAATACTCTGGTGTCTTAGCTAAGAACAAACTGTTTCCTGAGAATACAAGGGATTTCTATATGACAGATATAAGACAAGAAGGAGACTCTGGCTCCAGCAAATTAGAAAGGTAGTGGCTAAAATAAGCAAAAAATTTGATGTTGAAAAACAGAAATTTCTGAATTGCTGTATTTCCTTAAGGTGAAGCTGGAGGATCTGTCCTTTTGAGAAAGCAGATGAGAACACTTCTTAATTCTTCTCATATGGCAACCTGCTGAGCACCAGCCCTCTCTCCGCTGCAAGGCTATGTGTCAGCCTCTCTAGCATGGGGTAGCTGTTATTTTCTTCCCCTCGTCTTGCCTTCTGCTTGTTACCAAACAGGCTCATGTATTACACACTAGCGCACTCAGTATTTCAAATGAGAATAAGTCACAATGTGGAGTTACCGAGATCCTGTGACTGTAAATAATTTGGCAGCAGGTTTGAAACAAAAGAATGTATTTTCTCATGTTGTAAATGGGGCTGGTAGACAGGGCAAAGTTTAAAGAGAAAATCCTGGGAAAACCAGGTTCTCTTGATAGCTCCAAATATCAAGATATCTATATACTAGGGAAAGATCACCTTATACTTGTTCTAGTTATTAAGTTCTTTCTACAAGTACTGGTAAGCCTTGACACTGTCACAGACAAGTTTCCTGGCTGACTGAAACACTTAGCCTGACTTCCAGCTCCCTTGGGTTCACTGACTGACTCCTGATGCCTAATGGAGACTCTAGACCTCCAAAGTTTGTTCCCTCCAACTTCCAACAGCAGTTCAGAGAGCAACACAAATGCTGAGTGCTCTATAGCAGATTTTCACACACACCCAATATGAAGGTCATCCCGATCAATCCATATGTAGATGCTTCTACCAGAGATCTCCTGGGGCCAGATATGGGACATGGCCTGAGTCTGCACAAAGCTGGATCTCTAATGTAAAGAGCAAAAGGAACTGTTTAAACTGAGAGCATTGCTTATTTATTCAGACAAAGAAAATGCCAGGAGGATGTACAACATCTCTGTCCTGTGACAAATACGGCAAGAGAGATATATAGCTACTGACAGGAACCTGCTCATAGGGTAGTGTTCCTTGCAGAAGCTACTTGATAATATATCTTGTTTCGTGACAGGTTGGCTTTTGATAAGCTCTAATTGGCAGCTGGTCTCAGAGCTGCTGTGCAGATGCAGGAGTTGGTTTGCTGCTGATGCACGGCTGAGTCGAGGGCTCTCTCTCCTGGCAAACAGCATGATTGCATGACGGGCTCCTTGCCCCAGCATGACTGCAGGTCCAGCAGCAACCCCAGAGTCAGGCCCTGAATGTCATGTTCATCCCCCTCCTTTCAATATATGCTCACATCTGTCACAGATGAATCTCTTCTTGCCTCATTTCCTTATTTTGGTCAGGAACAAGGAGGAAAACTCTACCCAAAGCAGCCAGTTACAGAATTCTGGTGCCTTCAGAAATATTTGATTTTGTGGCCCTTAGGCAATGCAGATAAAAGTCTGAACTTACAGACCCTCATCATATTGAAAGCTCTATCTATTTCCAGATTCACCCATCTTTTGTGTAGATGAGAAGTTCTGAATGAGGCAGCAGAAAACCTACTGCAAAAACTCCAGGGCAAGTGAATATTGAGTACTTGAGTATTGAGTATAACACTCATGCATCTCTGCTGAACCGTAGTGGGCAGAGGGAGAAGAAACCGTGTGACTGATCATGGCTGAAGCCACTTGGGAGCGGGGCTGGGAAACCCACTTCTCATCTTACTGGGGGCAACTTTTCTTTCGCCCAAGGACACAGAACGGGTATCACACTGTGCTAACCGAGCAACCTGTAGGGCTTTATGACTTTATCTACACAGAGGTGCAGAGTATATATAACATAGAGGAGAGAAGTTAATAACACCTTAGAAGCCAGATCACTCAAACCTTTTCTTCCTCTTTTAGATTATTTTCTGCCTTCCTCTTTTGATATTTCATTATTTTCTCTATTACTGAGGGTGCTGGCCTGTGATACGGACTTTTTTTTCTGCTTAAGCAGATCATCTATTCCAGATGATTTTATTCCTCCGTAGTACACTGCGTTCCAATTAATTGCTTTGGAGTTGATAGTGGTGTCACAATAAAGGGAGGAAAAAATGTTAGGAGCAGATGAACAGCACAAGAACAAAAATGGTGGTTTAGGAAAATGTCTCTCAGAAGAAGAAGAATAAAGGGGAAAATGGACAACCTAGCAACAGCACGAGGATTCCTGCATTGCTGCTACTTATTCAGGGCTCCACCTAATCCAGAGAGAAATCCAGATCCCAATGAAATCAGCTGTCATTTTGATGCTGATGTTAGTACAGATATATATGTACAAATCACTTTCCTACTTTCTCAGTTTCTTCATCTGTAGAAGAGAGTGTAAGCTTTAAACCCATTATTTTTCCACACTTCTATGAGATTCTTAAATGGGCAAAGATGCTATGAAATTTCCATACTGAGCCAAATCAGAGTTTAATCAGAGTTGTCCTTAGTATCTGCTGGGCATCCACAGGAATAAAGAAGTTTAGAGTTTGACTTGAGCATTAGTATGTATATGAAGAAAGGAATATTTATATGGGTTTGCTCAGAAGTGAGACTCACCCAATGTCCATCATTTAAAACAGTCAGGTACGTGGCAATTTAACCTTTCCAACTCTGAAAGAAATTCAAATAAAAAGAACACCTTCTGAGACTTGAAGAAGAAAAGGAAGAAGGGGATGAGGGGATACTTTTTCTTTACTTTCAAAAATGAGAAACGTTATTCAGCAATCCAAGATGTTCTGCAAGTTAAACATGTTAAAATGTTAAACGTTCCTCCTGTTAAAGTCAGTTCAAGCATGTAGCTTGTCTCTGACATTCTCTATGTAGGTAGCTATTGTTGTGACTGACGGACGTCCCCAGGACAGCGTGCAGGAGGTGCCAGCACGGGCCAGAGCAGCCGGCATTGAGATCTTCGCCATCGGTGTTGGCCGGGTGGACATGCACATTCTGCGGCAAATTGCTAGCGAGCCCCTGGATGATCATGTGGACTATGTGGAGAGCTATAGTGTCATAGAGAAGCTAACTCACAAGTTTCAAGAAGCTTTCTGTGGTAAGTCCTTGCTACAACCTCCTAGCCAAGAGATACAAGTGGTTGCCAGCAGGTTTTCTGCATGGAAATTTTATATCGAACAAGCCTTCATCCTTCCAATCCCTTGTTCCAAAGACTTGGGTCCACAGGAATAGAAAGCAGCATAGAAGATGGATGTTATTTGAAGGTTCTTTTCAAGAGATGCATGGGAATTCCATTTTTCGCTTAAACAAGCTGCAGACTTCATTTGCACAGAGGAATTTGTAAACATCACCCATGTGCTTCCTGAGGCATAGAAAAAAAATGGATTACATGCTCTTTAAATAAGTAATTCATGGTCCTTATGGTTTAAACCATGTGGGCACTTTTTAGTATCTGGCTGGTAATTTCCCCCACCAGCATTGTCATCTGAATTCCCAGCTAAGCATGGGCTGTTTTCACTTCCCTGCTAGAGTTGGAAACCTCTGTGCTTAAGGGTGCTGTTGTTTTTGCACACTCTTTTAGGCACAGAACTCTCCTGGTTGAAATTGTACCTATGCAGAAAATTATGTAGAAAATATATTAAAATATATATATATAAAAATATAAAAAATATAAAATATTTTTTATATAAAAAATATTAAAAGTGCCTGACTATTCTGCAAACATATATTCACTCTGGCATGAGCCACTGAATGGAGTGAGAAAGCTGCATTGCTTTCAAAGGTGCCCAGGAGACTGTAGGAGATGGTCTATAAATATCCATTTTATATGTCAGGAAGAGAGGCCTGAGGGCTTCACACACCCATCCTGCCAAAACACAGATGTGTGCCAACACCTTTTAAAAAGTGTGATGCCCATGGTGAGGCACTGTAAACCCATGCACGCACATGCACAGATGGACTTGCAAAACTCCTTGAGACCAATTTCTTCAAGAGGTGTAAAATTTCGTGATTCAACTCTCAGTCTGAAAATACTGGGAGCAGTTTTGCAACAAGGAAAATTTCCTTCACTGTAGAAAGCAGGGAAATGTTGACTCTAAAATGAGTCATATCTTTTAATTAGGTGTCACTCCACTAGAAGCTCATGAAAAAGGAGATCAAGTGCTACATCCTAAGGGGAGTAAAGACAAAAGGTTATGAATATCAGTGAGCATTTTGTTTTGGCTGCTGTGGCATTAAGGAGCCAGCCAGACACGGAGAGGCCAAGATGTTTTGAAGTCCTGGCATTAGTGATATCCAAAGAGAGAGAGGGAGAAAGGAAAATTACTTCCTCCTTTCTGTGTCTTGCTTTTCAAATGTGAGAACAAAGTTGTCCCCTTGGTAAAAGCCCTCAGAGGTACATCCAAGGGAAGCACTGAGCTAAGGATTAATACAGCTAGCAGAGAACAGCACTGTATTAACTGCCAAGTGGGTTGTTATTGTGCTATGCCAGCAGCTGCACAAAACCATACTCAGTCGGAGATAAACCCAAACACCACCTGCTATTGTGAAGCAAAAATCTGTGGCTACTGCCAAGCAGGAAGAATGGTGCAGCATTGTCCAAACTGCCTCCCAAAATGCTTAAAAACTCACAGGAACAAGGAGAGGGAGACCCTTCACAATCAAACATGGTTAACAATTAAGATTTAAGTATTATGCATAATACAATCTGAGAGTCCAGTTTAACAGTCATTTTCAAGGTTAGTAATATCCCCAATTGTAAGTGCTACATATATGCTGGAAATATCTCCTCATGTTGGCACAAGAGCATACAAATCTGTGGGTTGGAAAGGCCAAGGGAAGCAAAAAGAATACATGAGGACAGCACAGTTGAAATAATGAACAGAATCCTCTTAACTTTGAAAGACTTATCACCACTTCTCATTGTTTTATAGGGCCATAAATGCTCAGCGCTCTGCACAATTTTTCCAGTGTTTATAAATGAATTTGCTCCAATCAAATCTATTTATTTTTGAGTTTGCTTTCCATGATTATTGCTATAGCTCTGACAACACTGTCAGTCACTGAATGCCACTGGCTCAAACTGCTGCAATTCAGCTTCTGTTTGCTTAGCATCTTAGGAGTAAGATAAAGGTTAAGATGAGCAGGAGCAAATATTTGCAGAGTGAATTTGAATTATGTACTTGCAAGGGCAACTGAAGTGAATTCCAAGTTTGCCTGGACATGAATTCCAGCTGAAAATGGCAGCTGCACACGGGACTGAACTCACTAATTGTAATTGTCCTACACAGCTGACAAAAAATGGGTATTGGCCAGCACAGGTGGTAGCCTGGAAGCCAATTCTCATTCTACAGTTTTGGAGGGTGAAGTATAGTGTGATATGCCCGAAAGGGAGTTGAGGCTTGCCTTTTGAGGTGGATTTTCAGCACAGAGACTACTTTGAGTCCTCGAAGTGCCCGAGTCAGGAGACTTGTGAAAATTCCTCCTTTCTTCTTGCATCTTGGTTACCATTTCAATATAATGATTTCCTGCTGCATTGTCCTGCTGTAGATTGAGATATCACTCAGCTCTAGTGTATAGAATGAGAGCTTTGGTCACATAGTTCTGTAGGCTCTGGGATGAGAAGCCTTCGCATGACCTTGACTTGAATCTACACCTTTTCTTACAGTGGTGTCTGATCTGTGTGCCACTGGAGATCATGACTGTGAGCAGATCTGTACAAGCATCCCAGGTTCATACAAGTGTGCTTGTAAAGAGGGTTTTACGCTGAACAGTGATGGGAAGACCTGCAGCGGTATGTAATGATTTTCCTTTGTGCTGAGCTGGGTTGTGTTCTGCAACTGTAGGATTGGGAGCTACTGAAACATAGTGGGCATGTTCTGTTCTGAAAAGTCTGAAGATGAAACAGTATACTTAGCAATATTTCTTTTTGAAAAAGTGAGAATAAATGAGTGTGAACTGATGCTGATTTTTTGATGATTAAACATATTTTATTAGCAATAAAATGCCACTAGAGTTATAATGTTCTGCATAATTAATTAAAAAGTCAGGTAGTTGCTATCTTCTTTTGCCCTTTTCTTGCCCTTCAGCCTGCAGTGGTGGGTCAGGATCTGCTCTGGACCTTGTTTTCCTGATTGATGGCTCCAAGAGTGTACGGCCTGAAAACTTTGAGCTTGTGAAGAAGTTCATCAATCAAATTGTGGAATCACTCGATGTGTCAGACAAACAGGCCCAAGTCGGCCTGGTTCAGTATTCCAGTTCTGTCAGGCAGGAGTTCCCTCTGGGGCAGTATAAGAACAAGAAGGACATCAAAGCTGCAGTCAAGAAAATGGCCTACATGGAGAAGGGAACGATGACAGGCCAGGCTCTGAGGTATCTCGTTGACAATTCCTTTTCCATTATCAATGGAGCCAGGCCTGGGGTTCCCAAGGTGGGCATAGTCTTCACTGATGGACGGTCACAAGATTACATCACTGATGCTGCCAAGAAAGCCAAAGATCTAGGTAGGTCTCCTCAATTCTCAGTGGCTTGTTTTTTGCTTGGAGCAAACATTGCATCTATTACCAATCTAGGTCTGAACTCATTCCCAGAAGATCTCTCTTATCTAGGATAAATGCAGGTTGCTATAGAGTGAATTTATCCAGACATTGTCTGAATGTCGCTGCATGCTCATATGGAACATGCAACATTTCTGACTGGGCATTTAGACAAAGTTTGGTTTGCCAACAGATGGTTTGCACTTTCATACCTTCCCCTCTATCTTTGATCTAAGTCCACTGGGTGTTTCTTTGCTGAGCAAGATGAAATTTTACACATTTGTTATGGGATGCATAATGGTTTAGCATGCACACTTCTCCCCAAATGTACAGGAAACTTAGAGCAAAGCCAAGGATATGTCTGATGTTGGTAATGAAAGTCGTTCCAGAATTAACAGGAGTCATGGCAAAGCAAAGACAATTGGCAGAAAGCCCCTCAGAAAGCAGCTGGAATCCCAGGCCAAATACAGCTTGTCTGTAACAGCCTTAAGGCATGGGAAAGAAAAAGAGGAAATAATAAAACACAAGAAAACCAGAATTACAGATAATGGGAATATCTGTGGACTCCTTGTCTCAAGTCCGGGTACACTTGCTCATTAACTGACCCTTGCACAAGGATTATGCCTCTTCTAATTCATCTTGTACTCATTAAGGAGGCTCAAATTGACATACCTCTGCCCTGATCTCTCTGCCTGTAACCTGAATATATACAACTCCAGGTCCGCATTGATAAATGACCACACAAAATGTGATAAAGAAACTGAGCAAGAAAGCTTCACTGGATGGAAATATATTGATATATTTATATATTTAGATATTTATATATTTAAACATATTGAATCTACATACTTTGAGATCTGCACCTGGACAAGTTTCCCGTGTCCTGCAATCACTCTGATAAAAATAGTCACATATATATCACCCTACAGTTTTCACCTGGGATTCTGTGATGGTAACACATTCCTAACTTAGATGGTCTATTCTTGGGATGTGTGTTCAGTATTCTGGAAATGTTAATAGCACCTATTCCAGGAGGCCTGGCATTCAAGGAACTTCCAAGCACAATAATCAAGTCTGCAAGGAGGAGTTCCCAACACCCAGCTTGACCAAGCAATGCTTCTACATTGGTAGCTGAAAACATTGTGTGGTTCCTAGTCAGCAAGGACCTACGGGTTGACAGGGTCTACTGCTGTAGCAACAGGATGGTCCGTGGCTCTCAGACTAACAGGCTCTCACTGCTTGCAGGCTTTAGGATGTTTGCTGTGGGAGTTGGCAATGCAGTGGAGGATGAGCTCAGGGAAATAGCTTCGGAACCCGTAGCTGAGCACTACTTCTACACGGCGGACTTCAGAACCATCAGCAAGATCGGGAAGAAGCTGCAAATGAAAATCTGCATTGGTGAGAAGGGGGATTATATAAAGCTCTTCGTCTGTATTGAATTTGCAGAGTACTTGGCAGGATCATGGGATACCCAACTTATGGGCAGTAGCCTAAATCACAGACACGCTCAAATCTCATTCATCTCTCCCTCTCACTACTCCCTCTTCTTCTTTGTCTCTCCATTCTTCTCTGCTTTCTTTTTTTCTTTCCCCTTTAGTAACGAATTCAAAGTAGAACAGGTACTGAGCATTGCTAAAGGTGTATGAGGAATGAAAAAAATATATATTCTTAGAAGAGAAGCCAAGAGTGCATGTATCTGACTTAGTTTGAAGCTCAAGTCAAAATAAGGTGTCTGAGCTGAAGCTAGTATGGCACTGGCTGCTTCTCCAGTCAGACAGGCACTAGAGAGGTGACAGACTGCAAATTAAAGCAGGCATCTGGTATATTCCACATGGCCCTTAGGTATTTAGGTGTTTAAATCTGGGCAATATGAATTCTAAATTGCCTCAGCTGGGATAGCCTGAAAAAGCAAAAGCTGAGGTCCCATGTGATGCAAAGATCTCTACTGCTCTCATGTCAGATGCACAAATGCTTGAGTGCCCAGGAGGTATTGAGATACTCAGGATCAACAAGATAAAATAGTACTACCTAAACATCAATCTCCCTTTTCCCTTTCTTTGCCATTTCTAATATTATCTTCTGCCAAAATCAAGACATCTCCATGTAAAATTAATGGGTCAGCAGGAGCTAGCTCATCTGTCTTTCTTCCTGAATATATCTTAGAGAGAAAAAGAACTTGAAAAGTTAGGAACTAACCTTGTCTCATAAGAAAATCAGGTTTGGCTCAGGGGTCCTCTCTGCAATGTGGTTTAAACCGTCCTTCTCTCTTCTTTTTCCTCCTTCTTTTTATCAGCTTGTTGAGCAGATTCATTGTCATTTTAAAAATATCTTTTTTCTTTTCCTAGTCATCCCAGTTACCTTTTTTTCTACTTTTTTTGAATAAATTAATTTTTCTTTAAGAATGTATCTAGATCACTGTCATAGTTTACCAAACTGAGGAAAGCATATTGCTCTGCCTACTCAAGAAATGAAATACTGCAGCAAATACCAAACAAGCCTTAACACCCAGATGGCAAACAGTGCCTCCAAATTATTTTTCACAGTCTGACATGCGCCTGCTTATGAGCAGCAAAGATTATTGCCCACTGTGAAGACACTATTAGGAAGAGAACTGGAAAACAGATTGTTTTGAACACTGTATCTGACCAGTTTCACATTTTGGCACCATCAGTAGTAGAGATCTGTGGGCTTTCAGAAAACTGGAAATACAGGAAACTGTTCTATTTTTGGACAGACCTTGGCCTATATAGCAAAAAAAAAAAAAATTGATACTGTCTTGTCATCTGAGGTTAGAGGCAGAAGTAATCAGTCAGGTAGTTAGGAAGAATGGTAGTTTGATCTTCTTCATGCTTGTACTAAAGAAAATAAGAATTGCTTATTTCAGTTGCCACGGTGATTTTGATTTAATCCTTTTGTGTGAGGCTTTACTCATCTTCTTGATACTCTGTTCCACAGAGGAGGATCCATGTGAATGTAAGTCTATTGTGAAGTTCCAGACAAAAGTAGAAGACCTCGTAAAATCATTGCAACAGAAATATATCCTTTGCGGAGCTATCTTGGTTCAGAATAGAATGGGTTGAGCTGGGCTTTCTTAGAGGGAACCAAAGGGTAAGTCTACAACTGAGGAAGCTTTACCACTGGGGGAAGCAGACTGGATAAGTGCTAAGGAAGCTGGGCATGAGATATTTGCATCATGAATAGGTGTCTAATGGGAAGGATCCCTGCTGTAGAGTGCACAGCTACCAATCTGGCACACAAAACAAGAAGCAGGTGAGAAACACTGCAACCAAGGAAGAATATGAGCTGTATGTAGCAAAACCTAGGTCATTTTTTTGGAAGATGCTTAACTGCTGTCGATGTGACAAAAGTGTGGAAGTGTGTGAATGGTTCATTCACGGGAGAGCGTTGCTATATCTGTAAACTCCAGAGTCCTGTGAGCCAGGCCAGAACATGAGGGCTGAGAGGAGGAATAGCTATCACTGGACTGCAAGCAGAGGAAACCACTGGTTCTTGTATGCAGTAGACTCAGTCATTACAGCACAATGGGTAGAATTCTCACCCATAGCTAGAGAGAGTCTTCATTTCTCAGAAAAAGGAAAGAATGTCCTTTTAAAAGTTAATTCAGGCACAGATTTTCTGTGCCTGTATTTTCTATATCAGTTACTCAGTATATTTTTTTCTCCTTAGTTCAAATTGAGTAAATCAATGTCTTATATTATGCAAAAGGTCAGAGTAAATCAGTAGTTCTCATCCTGTGGGTTGCAGCTCCTAGGCATGTCATGAAAAGCAATTAGGGAAAAGAGCAGAAAATTGTGATATGGTATAACTGCGAAAAGGTCTCTCCTCCACTCTTCACACAACCCATACTGCTCAAGGTCAAGAATTCTCTGTCAACCACTTAAAAGATACTCCAATCATTCCTACTTTTTTTTTACTTTTCCCCTTATAATAAATTTAGAGGTGTGAGAGAGTGTGTGTGTGTATGTGAACATTTTTTACCTTGAATAAAAGTCCATCAACTTGAGCAATTCTGAAAATGCCAGAGTAGATGATGACAGCATCCCTCCTCTACCTGTTCCCAGCAGGGCAGCTCCATTCATTATCAGTGCTCTAAGTTAGAGAGGGACTTGAACAATGAATCACTAATGTGCACTGTCATTTTTTCCCTTAACTCATACTCACTGGAAGCTGTGGCAAAAAGGATCGAAGCTCTGGAAAACAAGATCATCTAAGACCCTCAAAGTCTTATTTCCCTCCTTTCATATGTAATGTAACAAAACCAGAAGTCCTTCATCTATGCCAAGGGCAGCTCAGCCACAGCCTTATGTCCAGCTTGTATTTTTTTAAAGGTCCTAGTCTACCTGCATTTGTTTAAAGGAGAAGTATAACAGTAGGGCACAGATTGTATAATGGGCAGAACATTGTTTTTAACTGAGAGCCAGACTATGCTAATGTTTGTTGCATCATATAGAGTGCCTACATAAAAACCAGGAAAAGATTTGTTTTTGATTTAAAGCTTAATATATATATATGTGTGTGTGTGTGTTAATACGTACTTGATTATGAGTTCTGTGAATCCTTGCTGTGTTATTCTGCATCTGTTGTTTCTACACATGGGATAATTAATTTAAAAGTCAAAGTGACTTAAAAACAACTCAGATTTCAAGAGCAAAAAGGCAAAGCAGCCGATCAGCTTATTATTGTAAGCATAAAGCATTTGTCAGTAAGTAGATTAAATATAATGATCTCTGACTGTGCATTGCAGATATGATAGGATAAGATGCTGCTGCTAGTTGGGTTTATCCATAGCTACGGTACAATAGAGGAAGAAAACAAGCTTATTTTCTCCTATCTAGCAAATGCCTTCTCAATATTTCAGTGAACTAGCATCTAGGATGGACCTGCCTTGGTTAAGTCCTGATAACGTGCAATGAGCCAGTGGTTGTGGTTCTGTATAACGCAAGGTAGTACTGCTAATACCAACCCCAGGAGATGTGCCAATCCTCAGCTTTCTGGTCTCCAATCCACACCTCGAAGTAGAAAAATTCATCTGCACCTCAAACACAGAGAACTGCTGATGAAGCTGCTGCCAATGGAAGTGGTGCCTTCATCACTGTAGCGACTGGGGCAAACTAATTTCTTCCATAGTCCACGCCTCTAATCTTCTTCAAAGCTGATAAGTTAACCTCAACATGAAACACTTTGATGCTGTATTTCTTTTCCTCCCTTCTTGGATCCTCATCACTGTCAAAACAAAAAAAGTGGTGGGGACTGGAAGCTTCTGGTGTTGCCTGTCTCCTACAGCCTTAGTCTGGCTAGGAGTGGGGTGAAGTGGTCTTGGAGGCCCTACTTGTGCACAGCATGGTGGAGCACTGTTGAATGTGAGCACGAGGGGGTTGGTTTGGAAGATTTTTTTTTTTTTTTTGTATCAAAATATTTATACTTGAGACTATGTGAAAAGCTTTTCCTAATAACTTGGCCTATTCAGAAATGTCACCATAGCAGATGTTTTGAGGTAAAAAATAAAACTTTGCTGAAAACCTTAGAAGATTATCTCTTTGTGTATGCTTTGATGTAGTACCCTGGCAAATGGCATCTCTTGTTACTCTTGGTAGCGAATAGGAAAGTCTCAAAATCCACATTACAGCCTTTCAGTTCATTGCAAAGAAGAAGTATATCCATTGTGTATCTAAGACACTTGCCTCGAAAACTGACAACAAAAATCCTTTATTACACTCTTGAATTTACCGGAGTAAGTCTATACATTTCCAAGCATTACTTAGGTACTGAAGGGTTAGTTAGCAAAAGCAAATCCTCTCAGTCCAGTCTTGTGTACCCCAAGTTGCAGAGTAACCCCTATCAAGTCCTAGGGATAAGATTTACATCTTCTTTATCATATCAAGTTCAGATCTCCAAGCTTGAGCTACTCACATTACATTTTTTTTTTGTAAAACCAATGAACAGAAATAGACACCATAGGGCATAACTGCCAGGATGATGTTCATGTTTTGGAGAACTAAACCCAATCCCAGCACGTCAAGGGAAAGTGATCAGCATAAGACCATGTGTGACTAGTGATTCCAAAAGTCTAGGACATGAAGGGCTGAAACACCAAGCATTGTTCCTTCATATCTCTGCAAATCACCTTGGGAAGGAACTAAGAGACATCGTGGTTTAGGTCACCAAGTTCCCTGTTTCAGAGTAACCCTCCTGGAGACTCCAGAGAGCTGCTCCTACTGCGAACACAGCAACTCCTGTGTTTATGGAGTGCACACCACTACATCTTTCCCTAGCTAGCTTTTCAGAAGTTTATCTGTCCATATATCTATCTAAATAACCACGCAGCAAGCCTCAAGTCTGCTATGATCTTTAGACACAAAAAAAATCTAGTAAGAAAGTGTCATCAGGCCTAGCTGTAAAGAAGACATCATAGGAACAAGCCATAAATTATTGCAAATACAGGCTGAAAAAGCTGAAAAGGGTGCTTTTCCACTCTGTAGAGTTCCTACATAGAAAGGAGAGCCAGGATATACTATCAGGCACAGAATTGCTTCTGTAACTAACATTTTGTTTTGTGTTACAGATAAAGCAGAACTAAACTAATTAACAATTATTTTCCTCCCTTCTCACTTCTTCTGGCTTAAAAGAACGGAAGAGCTCTTGCATCTCCAAAGACAATTAGTCACTGAGATAGAACACAAGCTTTTGACATTGGAATTAGACTTCATTAACTAATGGCAGCAAGATGGAAACCTCCTAGATGAATCTCTGTTTGCATTTTCTTTCAATTAATTACAGGCTTATCTTGGAAACAAAAGATGCTGCACACAATGAAAAAACTCACTTTTATGTCTCAAATTGTGGAGTGATGAGCTTACACTGAAATGAGCTTACACTGGAGGTCATAAAATGGTACTTCTGGAGCCAAAGAATGAACTTTTTCCTTTCTTTGCTGTTGAACATTCTAAATATGACCAGTCCCTCTCACCACATTGTCACCAAATCCCAAGTCCTTTTGACAAAAGAATTTATGAAATGTTTTCTTTTCTGTCTGGAAAATAACCTCAGCAACTTTTCCCTTTCCAGGACAGGAGATCAAAGACGCTACCTCTCTCAAAGACAGGAGGAAAACGTCTCTCAGTCGAGCTCTTTTGCCAACAAGATCTCCCTGAGGAAGGATTTTTTTTTTTCATGGAGGTCATTGATATTATAATACAGAGCCACTAGTAATCAAAGAAAAAGTGCTTTCAATTAAACAAAGGGCTTCTAGTATGGTAACATCTTTCAAAAGGAATTTGTAACACTAATACAGTATAATTGCTGCTAATGAATGGGTAGGTAGCAGAACAGTTAGTGTGGTTTTTTTTTTTTTTTTTTTTTTTTTTCTCCAAGCAATATTAGATACTGCAACCTGTCTCAGGCTAGGATAAATTTACTCTTCCTTGTGAAAAGCAGTGTACTTACCCTCTCCTAGTCCTCAAAGGTAATTTGGTTTAAGATGCTGGTAAATCTATGTTGTGCAAATTAATATTTATCTTTTTATGCTCAAATTGGGAAGAGGCTTCAACAAGCCCATGTATGTTACCTTGTAATTCCTTTAATGATGAACTTGCAAAGGATGAGAGTTCTGATGATAAATTTTAAACTTTATCTTTTTTAAACTACCTCCTTCAGAGAGTCATTTGGATTCATTCATTTTTTAATCAACAATCATGCCAGGAACTCTTTTGTGAGTTTTACAGTTGCTGGGGCATTTTATGGTTCTGTGGCCTGCATTATTATGCATTTATCTCCTGCATTATTTAATCTATGTTCTGCATAAATTAGACCAAGGATAACAAGAAATGCTCAACCGTTAACTGTCCTCAGGTAGTGCTGTGTTCTTTGGTGGAGATCAAATTAATATCCCGCTTCTGTGGAAGGAGAAAATGAATCCCAAAGGTACAGAACAGGCAGCAACATAAAGTGCTTGAGGAAGTGTACAAGGTGTGTACAGATGGGTAGGGAGGGGAGGGCCTTGCTTTCCTACATTACACTCAAGGCAGAGGACGATCAAGACATATATGTAATTTTACACCTGCACCATGAAGTGCATTACTTCATACTTGGAGCATATTCATGTGTTCTCCCTTCTGGATGATCAGGACCTGCCTCTGGCTGACAGAGGGCATCTTTCAGCACAGCCTGCAATGGAAAGCTCGCCCCAAAACTTCTAGAGTCACAATAAACTGATGTGAACTGATGTGACTGATGTGATCTTCCTCAGCTGAAAATGCCAAAGTTTAGGAGAAAGAAAGGTAGAAAGCCTGACCTGTGCTTGGAGCTGAATTTCACAGATGAGGTCAAATCAGGTTTGTACTGTGTGTAGCTCTTTTTCACCACCATAGAAGGGGGCATAGCAAGTAGCAGTGAGCTCACCGTGAATTCATGTGTATGGGTGCCTTGGCGTACAGTGAGGAGCACAAATGACATTTCCAGGGCAGGAGCAGGAGTTGTACTTAGGTTGTGTCAGGACTCCCTGGAGTCTCAAGGACTCGGTTGCTAGACCATTTAGACAAGCATATAATTAATGAATTATATCCAGAGGGGAAATCACTTAACGACCTTTCAGATTGTCAGACTTCAACATAACCTCCCAACACATCTGGTTTTTAACAGTATAGCCACAAATTAGTCAGAATTTCACATCGGCTAATAAGGAGAAAGTAATTATTGACATTACTGCTAGACCTCATAGCAAAGGCTACTTGGGGAAATAAAGTCTAATTTGAAATATATATAGGTAGGAGATCTTGATATCAGCAGGTGTAAGGGGAAAAGAAACTTCAAAGCAGACATACGTATGGGAAGAGAAATATATTAGAAGTGAAAAGGTATTTGGAATTGAGGTCCAATCTCTTTAGCATAGAGGACAGAGAGGAAAACTTCTGAAACTCAGGGGTCATTTCCTCCCAATAATATCTGAACAAAGTGAGAAAACTCACTGAGAGAAGGTAGAAACAGAAAGGATTTTTTTGTTTGTTTTTCAGGGAGAGAAGGGAGTTCCATAATCAGAACTGGCGCAGTCTGAGATGAAGTTGGCATTAAGACAATAAAACTGCATCTGCTTAAAATGGACCTTCATGTTTCTAGCTGAGGAATGTGAAGATGGGAACATCTCCAACTGTTTGAACACCTGGCATGGCACATTCCAGACCCCCAAACCTGCGCTGGATCCTGAGCCCCTTCCAGGATGTCCAAAGGGGAGCGGGACACTCCTCTCTTGCCACACTGGCCATTAGAAGCGACCAGGATACCTGGAATCCACTTCCAGATGGCAGTAAGTACTAAGTACTGGGGGTTTCAAGGGCAGATCTGCATTATACCTATACACTGTATAGTATCTTACAAGGTTACGTTTCTTACAGTTCTCCATAAACCCATGCTTATTCTGGAAAGCTTCATAAAATCTGATTAACAGAAAATCAGAAGATAGCCAGCTGGGTGTGTAAAACAGAGAATGGTAGACGTGAGAGGGAACAGAGTTGTTTTGAAGGACACACAGCTTCCTGGCCCAGATGAGACTGTCTGCCTGAAGAGTATGACCAAACAAAAAAGCTGTGCTTGCTATTTCAAATAAGTTCTCCTGAGCAGAGGGCACTTGGGACACCAGCTAGGGCAGAGGGAGCCAGAGATGTCCCCTCTGCTGAGCAGCTGGCAGGATCAAGGGCCCCACGCTGTGATGGGCACTTGGCTGCACATCCACCCTGCAGGAGACCCGGCTCCAGGTGCCCACATACAGATCTGGCCATGCAGTGAATGAAGAAACAGCTCTGGAGAGGGAGTGATGCAGAGCAGCCGCAGGACGGGCTTTTCTGAGAGTGGATGGGACTAGACGATGGATCTGGAGGTTGGGAGCTGTCTGTGCCCAGCATCCTGTTAACCCAGAGCATCAGGACCCTCTCCCCTGGTTCCCTGTGCTCCACGCTGCCATGCCAAGTTGAGCCTGACATAACATGGGCCCTGTGTATTCAGGGCTCCCCGGCACTCTGGCCTACAGGGACATCTCTTCTTGCCACGTATACCCCTAGGTGCCAGAAGGAGCCCAAAGACTCTGCTCAGAGAGCATGTCCCCTTCCTCCAACAGCTCCAGAGAGGTGTGTGATGGATGTAGCCCACTGCAGTGACTTGGCTTTGATCCTGCACCATGGAAGGATACAAGGGGACCTGAGACAAGATACCACAGCCTCTAGGGGGGAAGTGGGATTAGATCTCAAGAGCTGGACTGAACTGAGAGGATGTCCTACCATAGCACCAGGTGAAGGTGAGGGGGAATAGCAGTATTAGCAGTGTGAAAGTTGCTTCCAAAGCAGGCAGCAGGTTGCAGGCTAAGCTTTCGATGCCCACTAGAGAGTGCAGACGATGTTCAACCCTTGCAATATGCCACCATGGTCACTAGATGTCCCCATCTGAATACAAATGGCAACCCACCAAAACCCAGAAAACCAGACCTCTATCCCCTACAAACACAGCACTTAGTTGTTCTCCTTGACACTGACAGTAATTAAAGATAACACCACTTAGCCTTCTGTCATTTGCACTGAATCAGTAGTGTTTGATTGGTTTAGCCTTTGCAGCAAGAAGTTAAATAAATAAATAAAGATCTCTACAGAGTGTGTGGTAACAAACAGGGATCCATGGCAGATGTGGACAACACAAAGCCAGAGGCAGGTTGTGCTGAGGTGGTGGTTGCTACTTGACTTATGTGTCTTATTCTCCTACTCTATCCTTCAGGCACTGCCAGGTCAGGGGGACTCTTCCCTGGCCCTGAATCTCAGAGGGAAGCGCTGCTGACAGCTCACCGCAAGGAGAAAGTACTCACTGCCTCTGGAAACTATGCTGCACTGAAGCATAACTGTCAGTAATGATGGTTTCCACCTCACTTTTCATGCCGCAAGCATTAATTAACCCTGGTATCATTCAGGGTGATCTGACTGCCCTTTCAGGTGCCTCCAGGATGGTGATGGTGAAGGAAAGCAAGCACAGAGGTTATGTGAATTCCCCATGGCCAGGGAAGGAGCCACATCAGAACCAACTAGGAAGACTAGAGGCAGAGTGAGCCTGTATGAGGCAAGAGGGAGACAAAATGATCAGCATGAACTGATCACAGGTGAAGGATGAGCACAAGGTTCTCAGCACTGTGAGTTCAGCCGTTGGAGTCAGGGCAGGAGCCAGAGACCAAAAGAGGCACTTGAAGCGATTCAGAGCCCAGCAACCTGCTCTCTGTTGATTCTGCTCTGAGCCAAGTGTTGGTCCCAAATCATCCAGAGGTCCCCTCCCATCCATATGATTCTGTCCCCACATATCCCCTCCAGACCCTTTCTGGACCTCTATCCTATGAGGCCAGAGTTTGCTGCTGATGCCTAGATCACAGTGTTACTCTTCCATCTGTCATCACTCTATAACACTGCACAGAAGCTCTTGCGATACCACTGATGGCATCACATTAGCATCCTCTGCAGTCCCAGGATCTGACCTAAACCGTGGATCACCAGCAAGGAATGGCTGGGAGACATCCAGGTTCAAACCACAGACTCTTTCCTTGCAGATTCTCCAGAAGGGCTTGGAGAGCTGCAGCATCTTGGTTCAAATCCCTTCATGCTGTGCTTGATTAAGACCTCATTGAAGGAGGTGGATGTCTTGTAGGACATACCTCTGCCTCCAGACAGACCACATCCAGACCTGGTTTCATGCCACTATGTGGAAGTCAAATGCTGTGTGTGCTGGCTCCCACAGAAGGACCTTGATGCTGGTTGCTGGGCTGTGCCTCTGGCAGCAGTGGGTTGTGGACAGAGTCCTTAGTGCAGCTGTACACTATTCTCTGCTGTCTATGCTCCTCTGTCTTGTTTTACCTGGCTGCTTACCTCAGATTTAGTATTTCCAGGTCATTTAAGCTGCTTTATTTCCTTAAGAGAGAGTAAGTGGAGACTGTAACCTGGGTTAATAAATCCTTAGCCTTTGACCTCAGCATTTATTTGCTTAGGCTGATGTTGCCCATTTCTCCAGGCTGTGCAGACAACCAGCAGCACCATCTCCATTGTAGACAGGCACCTAAAGGTGCAGGGGGACTCCAGGGCAGATCACCCTGCTTTGCACTGGGGCATGCCCTGCTCTGGGCCACCCATCCTTTGGCTCGGGGTCGGATCAGTCATTCCCTCTTCAGTGGCCCCAAGTGACAGTGCACAACATCCCAGAGGGACATTTTTCTGCTTTGTCTCACAAAACAATTGCAGAATGGAATGTGCTATGTGACAGCGTGACAGGACACTGCTGATCCCATGATATGTCTGGAAACTGCAAGACATCATTTTTCATATCACAGGAAAATGGCCTAAGGCCATCCGAAGAGATATATAAAAAAAGGTGCTCTAATAGCAGCCCATTATCTCATGACAATGGTTCTGTTAACACATGCGAACCCCGCTGATGTGCTTAGATGTATGAGAAATGGAATGAAAGGTGCTGTCGCTAAGGAGAAAATTTATGTCCAGGTGGGGGAATGGGAAGCAGAATTGGAGACAGCAGTCCTGCAGGCTTCAGGAAATAGACTGAAAAAATGCATCTGGAGCACGGAAACTGCACAAAACATGTTGCAGTTTGGCTCATTTGGGATTCCAGTCATACGGGCAGCAACGCTGTGGAGGATTTAGCTTGCCAATCAGCACCTTATTTATTTCCACTGAAGAGGATATCTTTATTCTGTGGTCGTTGCTGCCTCTGACATCTTTGGAGATTGCAAAATAAAGCAGCTTGGCTCACGTCTTCGTTTTGTTTTGTTTCATTCAAAGCAGCCCAAGAAGCAGGAAAAATATTCACAGTGAGGAGCATCTTGGCATTGCGGGATGGCTGCAGATTCATTCACCTCCACCTTCGTCTTTGACCCAGACACAGGGATTGCAGTGAGATGGCCCTTGCCAGGGATCATCATCTGGATCCTAGGAGAGTTGGCCACCTAAGTCCCTAGGGCTGAGGTGCCGAGGAGTGAAGTGATTTAGAGGAGGACAGAGTGGGAGAGAAAATCCAGCTTTCCCATCCTGCATACTCTTGCCACTTGCTGTGTATGAAGCTGAGAGCCCCTGGAGATGCTATTCCCAGCCCAACTCCTCAGCAAAGCCTGTGGCAACTCAGATCTGCAGGGTCTCCTCCAGTTCTGCCCAAGCTCCTGCAGCTCCCAAAAGTCAGAGACTTTCCCTGAAACCGGCAATACTGACAGACTCCACAAGGACTGTCTCAGTATTCAGGGCAACCAGAGGCTTTGTTTTATTTTGGACAAATCAAACAGAAACAATCGTTTGAGGTTTGTTTGTTTGAAAAAAAGCTGTTCCAGATCTCCCAGGGAGGGGGAAAGCATCCAAATTCTTATTTGCAAGCTGAACAAAGAAACCTTTTCCTGCAGTGCCAACTGTTGCCTCAAAAAAAAGATTCTGATTTTGTCACTAGCCCTCTCTGGATCTAATAAAGAAGAAGGGACATTTAAATGTGAGCCAGTGCTCAGAGGTTCCATGCATGAAAATAGATGCCCAGAAATCAAACAAACCGAACCTGTCTCTTCAACAAAGCTTTTTTTTTTTTTTTTTTTTTTTTTTTTGTAGAAGATCCTCTTAGAAAAAAAAGGCTTTGAAATTATTTTCCTTAAAAATATTTAAACACTATTGACAGAAGTTCGACCTTCCAGAAAAATAAAATAAACCTGCATTCAAATTAAAGTAGCATTTTGCATTGTTTGGAACCTTGAAATAGGAAACTGATTTTTTACAGAAGAAAACACAGTCAAAAAAAAGATCATGGGGAGGAAAACCACATTCCAAAACATTAACATGGAAAATATTTTTGCTTCCAAAATCAAGAATCACAATTTAGCTTGAAAAGAACCACACAGTATCATTTCAAGCAATTCGTTGAAACACTGCCAACTCTTTTCATTTGTTTCTTTTCAAAGTTTCATGTTCTTCCCAATTAAAGAAATGAACTGTAATGTAGGAAAATGAATCCCCTCACTTGTAGCACTTCTAAGCAAAGGTTCATGCCAGGCATTTTTTGTGTGGAAGATATTGGTTTCCTGCCCAGCTCTGCACTGGTCTGAGTTTCCCCGTTCAGTCACTGGAGCTGCTTTTTACACCTTTTGGCAACTCGACCTGTTTGCAAATTGGTAGGGGTAAATGTTTCATAGAGCTTCTAACAGACAGCTGTTTACAAAGATTAGCACCATGATTTTCTACTAAATAAAGGTCTCACAGCAGGACCTCAGAAAAGCTGATTATCTTCAATTCTTCAAGTTCTTTCACAGTTTCAGTTTATCACATTGCTGTTTCAGACAACACCATCTCCTGTGGCACCAGCTTCTTTCTGTGCTCTGAAGCAGGCCCAAAGATGCTTTGCACAGTGCGCCACTTCGGCAGCCCTTTTTCACACCTGGGAGAACTGAGGCATAAGCAGCGACAGGGTTCAACACCATCATCCATGGGTAGAGCTGGTAGAAACACCCAAGGCTCTAGCTGTGCATTTGAGGTCCTCTGTGCCAAGTTGAACTCATTGTTTTTTTGTAGACCAGCCCTTCAAGACCCAGTGAAATTCAGGAATTGTTGAACATCACAGTTAACACCTATGGACCACAGTGATGTACAGATGTTGCCTAGAGAAGGTAGTATCCAAGTGTCAGTGAAACTAACGGGACCCACAAGCCTCCTTCATCTCCTCTGCAGGGAGATCAGGAACCTTCTCCTCCCATTTCACTAATTTGTTTCATCCTTATGGAAAAGCAAGAAAAAAAAATCAATCCCTTCTTTGCATGCAGTGGGAGGAGAAGGAATCCTATTGATAATAATAAATGCTGATGAAGTAGGAGTGTGGGAAGCACATCTGCAGAGGATACTTTCTGATAAATTAACATGTGTGGTATCTCTCAGGTCCATTTCCTCCCATCAGAATTGTGCTGGTGGAAGCACTCCCACAAGAGTTTCACATCTGTACCCAGCACCACAGCTAACGAGAAATGTGAATCTCGGCTTTCAAATGCCAGTAATGAGAAAAGAGCGAGGGAGTAAAAATCGCTTCATTTATTAATCAAATTCCCCCCTCCCATCCGCACTGGCTGCCTCCATCCATTCCGGAGAGCATCATCTGAGCATGAGGGCAGCCTGCCTCGCTTTGTGAGGGCTTGTGGTAGAGCAGCCTCGGGTGCCACATACTCAGCTTGACAGCGCTACCAACCCCAGGGCTCCGGCAGCTAATGCAGGGCTTTGTTTCGCTGCCCGGAGGGGTGATCCATCCCACACGGTTCAGACTTGACTGCGAACAGAAGACCAATCAGAGTACAGCAAAGAAAAGGTGCATTCATACAGATCTGTTTAATCATTAGTGATTCCTAACTCGTCGTTTTTCAACAACAAAATATTGCTTGCTGGTGCTCCAAAGGAAAAGGCAGCCCAGGGCAGAAGTAGATCGGCTAAGAGGGAAACTGGCAGGAAACATAAGGGAAGAACAAATCATCTAGGTATGGACAAGGTCAGAAATCAAAGACCTCCTAATGTTCCCTGAGAGAGGAGGAAAAACAGCTTTGGTTGACTGCAAGAGAAATGGATAAACTGGGGATAAAAGCTACGCTGAGGGTTTCTTTGTATGGGAAAATTATGAGAGCTGGATCTCGGTTGAATTTCCAGTGATCCTCCTCTTGGTGCCTGGTGACTGAAATCAGGGATTGCATTCCTGGGAATGCAATCAACACAGCCGTCACAGCTGCCCGCTCGGGGCTGGTATGAGCCAGTTGCATATGCTCTAATCCCTGTCACAGCCAATATAACACAGAGGGGGTTGTGTTGGAATTTCAGCAACAGCAATTTCAGCACAGGCTTTTACACATCACTGGCCCACTGAGGCCTCAGCACAAGCTAAGGGCAGGAGGGGGTGTCGAGGCTCCTGTGCTGCTCTCAGTACGATGACTTTGCTGACAAGAACAAAGAAGGGTCTTGTCAGCACCGAGGTGCAGGTGAGGCTGCAGCTCGGCCTCTCAGCACAGCGATTTCTCACCCACGGGCCACTGTTAGAGCAGTCATCTGAGTATGTAGGCAATGCTGCCTCCCCAGTGATTGGGATAAATGACATCTGGGATGTGGAGCAGTGTCCACTTTCAACACCAGGTGACTCTGGGCCATCTGCTCATTTCACAAGCATCAGAGCTGGCCAGCACCAGCTGCTGCTTGCTCCCAGGCTAGCATGCTTCAGGTTTCCTCCTTCTTCTTCCTTTTCTTTCCTTTTTCCTTTTTTTCTTTTTTTTTCTCTCTCTCAGGTTTCTTTGATAACTCGGTGGGCTCAGCTGCACAGCACTGGCTTCTCCTTGGCCTACTGGGGATGTCACTTATCCACTGCAAGGTGGTCATACAGTAGACATCTGCTGTGCTAGCACCAAATAAGCTAATGCCAGGAGCAGAATAACTATGGTTAACCAGCAAGAGTACACTGGGCAGCTACTGCAGAATTTTGCTAATCTTTCTGATGCACTTTACTGTGGGGACCCACCAGGTCCTGGGGAGCTAGTTCGTTCATGAACTTCAAAGAGCTTTGCACCCATTTGGGAGCAGGCCTATGCAAATCACAAATGGAGGCTACATATGCTGGAAAGTTGATGTAGGCATCAGCTGGGCCTGTTTATCCTGGAGAAGAGAAGATCCATAAGGGATCTGATCAATACGTATAAATACCTGAAGGGAGAATGTAAAGAGGATGGGGACAAGCTCTTCTCAGTGGTGGCCAGTGACAGGACAAGGTAATGGGTAGAAGTTGAAACATAGAAAGTTCTATCTCCATATGAGAAACAACTTGATTACTGTGAGGGTACCCGAGCCCTGGCACAGGCTGCCCAGAGAGCCTGTGGAGGCTCCTTCTCTGCAGATCTTCCCAACCTGCCTGGATGTACCCTGTGCCCCATGCTCTGGGTGTCCCTGCTGGAGCAGGGGGTTGGACTAGATGATCCCTAGAGGTCCCTCCCAACCTCAACCATTCTGGGATTCTGTGAAGGACTGCACCTGGTTCCAGTCAGGACACTGCATCACAGGAAAGACCACAATGGTGTCATGAGGTCTCCAACTGTAGCTGAGCCCTATGCCACACCATGAAAGCAAAGAGTGCAGAACCTAGCTTGTTCTTAAAGGGTGCGGATGCTGAAAGGATCCAGATGTGCACTGGCTGTGATTCAAATAACTTGCAAGAACTGTGAGCTATTGCTTGTCCTCTTTGCACAAATGGCAGAGAGGAAAAAAAGGGTCAGGAAAAGGGGGTTTGTCTCTCTTCTACAGGTACTAACTTCCAATGCAGAGAGAGAACTCGCTCATCCTAATACAATGCCATTCAGCACCACATTCTTTCCCCCTATAGCAAGATCCGCTTTTGTCTGAGGCACTTTCTGATACTTATATTCTATTATTCTGACATGAGCCATTTCCTGCTTGATTTGAGGATAAAAGGATTTGTGTAACATTCTATGGCCCTGTTGCCAGCAAAAACACACAGCTTCCTCTAGGATCAGTAGAAATGATGAAACTGCACCTGGCAGAAGGAAAAATGCATACTCTAGATAAGAGTGACCCCGTGTAAGGGATAATACATTGGAAGCTCTTAATCAGTCCCATTAAGGAGAAGTGGTGTCTACACTGCTGAAATCAAAATCCTACTGCAACTCTGCCAGTCTGGCTTAGACAAACACGTTCCACCTTTGCAGCCTTTGCAAGATGCAGAGATTGCTTTGTGCTGAGGTGAAACTGAATTGATTCAGAACAAATTTTAGGATGTTTCAGGCATTAAAGTTCTTCAGGGAGGTCACTAGTTGTATGGCACAAGCAGTTCCTTTTCAATCTCCCCTTTAGTTTCAATTTGCAGTTCTGCAGAGAAACAGAGTGCTCTGATTCTGAGTTTTAATAGAAAATAAAGCAAACTCATGTGGTGAGATGTCAGAGCAAGACAGTGGGCTTTACTTCTCTTCTTGAAAGCCTCTAAGTATTGGTGGAAGTCCTTGAATTTGATTGCGGAAACGGCTCTATCTGTGTCTTTCTCTTGGACTTTAGGTCCAAAAACATATTCTTAACTGGTGCGAGATTAAAGGAATTGCAAAATAAGAGGAACATTTCCCCAGCCTAACTCTTTGGTTTAGAGACTACTGGCTGCTCTCTTGCCTCTGTGTGTGTGACACACCACTCATGGACCTTGTGATATCCATTGGGGAAGGTAATGAGCTTTTTAGAGGGAAAGTTAGAGATGGGGGTATGAGCACGGACTCTTCATGTGGTATTACAGAAAAGGTCATATCTCTGGCTATTTTTGTGGGCAACTGAAGAGAGAAATGTGGCAGGGAAGGACACAAGGCCTGCCTGTGGAAAGCAGGGGGCAGACAGGTCTGTAGATGAGGGCTATTGGAAGCCTCCTGGAGGACAATAAGGTGACGCATCTGAGTGATGGAGGAGTGTTAACGAGACGGATGTGCAAGAGGGGGAAATGGCAGGGGCGTTTTGACCACGATGGTCTAAGGATTCCATGGAGACAAGGTTTGCAGGGAGACGTAATAGCTTCTATTAGAACAATTGGTATCATTGAGGAGGAAAAAATGACTAGCTTTTGAGCACCCAACCATTGCGGAGCTATGAAAAGGAAATTGGGGTGAAGCATTACATAAAGTAAATGGGGAGAGAATCTGATGTACGTGTTCACATGGGCAGGCTGCTGGATCCTCTGTTGTTTGATGCTTTTTTAGGTCATTTCCACTCAGGCAAGAGGGCTGGTAAAATGCTTCTGAATCAGAGTGGAATTACTCCCATTTCCCTTGTTCTTATGTTTACTTATGTAAATGATGAGAAAAAGTTCAGGACGGGCAGTGCTCATTCTTTGTTATTCACATATGGTGTACACTTCTTCTTTATCCAGGAAAATTCCTACCTATTATTATGTACATTGCAGTGAGTCGTACAGGATACCTATAGACACTAGAAATCAACCCCACCATCCTAAGGATGAAAGCCAGCATTCCCTATTTATGTAAGGATAGAAAAATCCCTTTTTGGGGAAAATTACTCAAAGACAGAGCACATGCTGGAGGCAGTTTTCACTACCAGCGGCAGCTACTAGAGGAGACCTCTCTAAATCAGGGCCACCCAATTCAGGGCACTGTGTCAAGCAATGAACAAAACTAATTCATGGACATCTTTGCTGCATTATTTTTCAGAGGGACCCATGCAATGGTAGATTTCGTTCCCAGGCCCTCCCCACATGGTGCTTTCAGTGCAGAGAGGACCCCAGGTTTGTTTCTTGAGTTCCCCTATGTTCTCCCTGATCTTCTGCTTTCCATCTTTCCTAGCTTGCTTACAAACTCAGTTGCTCCTTTTATTTCTGAAAGGGGCTAAGGCACCTTGGAAGTGTTGCTTGTTTGCAGGTTATTTAGAATTTCAATACCAGAACACCATGTAAAAACTGCACCTGTTTTCTTTTGCCACCAGCTGTAGTTACACAGTTTAGATATGTTTTGAGGACTTTTTTTTCTTCTTTCCCTTCACTCCCTTTGGATTATCTAAAGAGCTAACACAAATTTTAACTTGTTATCTACCCTTGGATGAAAAATGTATCAATTAAGATGAAAACTTACTCCAAGTTTTCAGAAAAAAAAATGCCACAATTGTTGAGTGGATTCCTATCTTTTTTTTTTTTTTTCTGACCATGTATGGCTGGTTTTAGATGATAGTAGGGACCATTTTCCCTCTCTTTGTTAGGACAAAAAGCAGGTGCAAAAATCAAGGAAAAAATTCAAGGATCTGAAGACAAAAATCACAGTTCTACCCCCCTCACTTGTATTTAAAGAAAGAGGAACCATGAATCAGATGGAAATTGCTTTAATCTTGCTATGTATTAATAATATTCTACTTCATTTACTGTGAGTGAGAATAATACAGACCTCCTCTGCCTCCTGCTCCATTCATAATTTATTCGCAGCCAATTAACTTCTGCTGCCACAGAATTAATAAACTACTATATTATTGATGCCAACAAGTGGGTATGGCATTTTTTGTCTTTCTGACAGTGTGAAAAGCAATGTATATGATTGCAGCAAAGAGAGTTTTGTGAACTTGCTTTTGTGTCAAGCTGGGGGATGTGAGACCCTGCAGGAATCCGTTCTCAGCTCATTACTAACCCTGTGGTTACTCTGATCTGGTTTTCCTCAAAATGTTGAAACCTTCAAAGTCTTCACAGTCAGGGGAATCATGGAAGTCAATTAATGAGGTTTAATGGTGAATTCTACATGTTTGCCTCAACACTAAGATGCATAGATACTTTAGACATTCAAAAATTCGAAGATACCACTTAAGCTCCAGCAGGATTCTTCTCACTTTACCACAGTTATCAGAGAAATATGTCTCTATAGCTGAAGTACACCCTACAGACTCATTTCAAAGTCAATGAAAATAAGCAGTGAGGAGCAATTCTTCTGACCAGTGTAGACCTCTATTTCAGGATGAGACAAAACACACCCAGATGATAGCATTGAGTCTACAAACCAGATCTGCTTTGGAGAGACATGCCCTACAAATATCTACATTTCATTAGATAAAGCTTCCTTTGCAGTGTAGTCCAAAATGGTCTTTTATACTTCTAAATTCTTGCAGAAGGTCATTCATTCCACCCCGCTAAGTTACTTGCAATGGACAAGTTGTCTCTAGAGGGATGTCAACTGCTCTTTCATCACTGGACACAGAGGGAGACTGGATGTCTAGCTTATCCTAGGCCGACAGGCTTCAGGTAGGTAAGCCTTAGGACCAAGGTGGCTGATGACTGAAAGGATACAGTGATGTGAAGAGGCACCTTCTAGCTACAGAGATGAGGAGCTCAGTGGTCCTGAGTTGACTTTTGTAAAGTATCACAGCCATCTGGTCCCAAGTGACATGTTCAATTCTCTCTGCACTGCTCGTTAATGATCTGCACAATAAACCCATCATTGACCAAGGAACCTCAAACGGGAGCTGTCTTTTTATTATTATTTTCTATAGCTTTTCATACACCTCATGCAATGCAAAGGTTTTTTTAGGGTAGTGAATCTAAGTTATTTCCAACCAACAAACAAAAACTTGATGATGTCATGATTGCGAGACTTTTATAGTCCCTCAGATCTGTACTTCTAGTGCCTTTGAAGGGAGCTCTATAACAGTGGGACAGTGCTGGACAAAGTCATGGAGAAACTCTTGCGAACGCTCTTCACAATAGCTCCCCCCACAAATCCAAGGATATTTGTTTGGAAATTACTGAGGTCACTCTGAGGTCACTTACTGAGGTCACATTACTGAGGTCACATTACTGAGGTCACTTACTGAGGACTCTCTAGGACTTCTTCAATGTATAAACTGGAAACTGTATCTTCTGTGGTCCAGGAAAATTCCTTTAAAGTATCACCTGTTCTGGATGTGAGCTTCTCAAGCACTTGTGGTGGAGCTTTTCTGTATCTATAACTGAGCCTGGAAGCAGAGGCTGTCTCCCTTATCTGGCTGAATACCCAAACTGTTATTTTCTCTTCCCTGACAAGCCTTCCAATTTGTCTGGTATTTCAAAGAGAGCAAGGGCATGAAACTAATAACGTACTAGCTAGCCAAGCAACTAAACCCCATGAAATGCCTTGGTTTCAGTGCAATATGAATTAGAGAAGCAAATGTTGAAATAATATTTGTTTGTTTTCTTTCTGCAGTGAGAAAATCCTCCCTGCTCTGCAGTGGGCCAAGGGCTCAATTTCTAGTTCATGTAAAGTTTTATTTAAAAACGAAAGCGTCCATGTAAACAAAGTAGAAGTGCTATTGTTTCTAAAGACAGCTCTGGGCTTTTCTCTATGGTAACCTCGCAGAAGGTAATTAGGGAGCCATAGCAACCGCTACACCTCCTAGCATACAGCCTGTAACCTCTCAAATGCTGTGAAAGCTCCTAAACATACAGGCAGGCATCCTGGGGATGCCAAGCTAGTTTACATTATGTAAGAGGCAACTGATGTTTCATATCATCAACAAGTTCTCCACAGCACTTGGGGCTTTGTTTTTGACAATATTCTGTTTATATCTGCTCCTTTGTGTGAACGGGAGACGCTGGCCAAAAGCTGTGATCATGTGTCCTGCACTCTGTGGCTAGTCGAGCACACTGCGCACAGCCCAGCCCAGGGAGTCTCATTAGTTGTGAATTATCGCATCTGTGCATGGATCCATGTCTTCCATGTCTACAGTGGGGGTGATGCTCTGTACCTGGGGGAAAATGGAGGCATCAGTGGTCAGTCATCTCTGATTTGAGCTGTGCGGATGGAGCACTTGGGAATTTGCCTCTTACAGAGTGGATAGATGTGAAGTGCTGTGAAGGGTGAAAATTGCAATTAAGGCACGTTTGACCGTACTAATTTGAACATCACCTTCCTCTGAGATGTGATGGCACAAGACACAGGCTCCCTAAATAAACCCCATGTGTCTAGCACTTGTATGGACACATGTGGACACTTTTCTTATCATAGCAGTAGAGCAAGCAGGGTGGCTGCAAGCACGGGGTAGCAGAAGACAGAAATATCCTTCATCAGCCACACTTGCTCATGCCAGCAGTCTTGTGCCCTTTGGCTTTAAACAAATCCATGGATGACATGACCTTAATCCTGCCAGAATGCCGGTTTCCAAAGGAGAACAGATGGGGGGCCTGGGAGACCCCAGAAGTGGTGATGATTTAGACAGTTCTTATGAAATACGAGTGTCATGCAGGAACACAGAAATGTGTTGATATAAGAGAAGAAAGGCTCTGGAGCCTGTTTTTTTCTGTCCTTTTCCCCATCTCTCCTACCTGGGTGGTTTCAGGTGCCTCCAGCCCTCCCCTCACAACTGGTCTCTGCGGGCACCTCCTGTGGCAGCGCTCGGTGCTTGGCAGCGCCGCCAGAGCCCACAGTTCGGTTCTGACCGCCCCAGGCGCTCTCCGCCCTCACTCGTGGCACTGCCACCGCCTGAGGGAAGCCCCACAGTTTCCTCCCAGCAGAGTGCTGGGAAACATCAACCTGAGAGGCTTTAACTTTCCCCAAAAGCCCAACACACGTTACCACCCTAACACGTCCTGCTCTCGTCTCAGCGCAGCACCAGAACCAAGAGCCGTTCGTTAAACACCTGTCTAAAGCCCGTCATGGTAACTCTTTAATTGCAATGGTCATCTTTGAAGCAGGGCCGGGAAGCCGCTGCGCAGGCTCCCAACAGAACATGGTGGCCATAACCAGCACGGCTCTCCCACCGTGCCCATGGACCCAGGGAGCACGCAAGACCTTGAATAATCCCCCTCCGGTTCGTACTTTGGAGAGAGTGTTAATTAAAAGTGTTTCAAGGACTCATCTCCACCGAGGCTCCTTTGTTAACTAGCAAACCCTATTAGCAGAAAAATCGTGCCTTGCAAACGAGGTTTTACATTTCTTCCCATTTTCTTGCTGTGTGTTTCTTGGAGTGATAACAGGAGATGGATTACTGCTTTACCTCAGTAGGAGCCAAACTTGGGGGTCTTCTGTCCCTTCCCAATTCTGAATCATGAATGCCTGAGAGAGATGTCACCTGCAGGGACGACTCTGCAACACCAAGGGCAGGGGACTCGCTAGTGACGTGGTTCGGAGCAATTCGAATAGACGCTGAGCCTGCGAACACGAAGGCAATGCGCTGACACAAGACAAGATGGCCTCCCAGATCGCGTGATATATACAACTGTAATAGAACAAATATATTCGATAACATATTTTTTCCGTTACACATCTGGAGTATTGTGTCCAGTTCTGGGCCCCCCAATACAAGAGGGATTTGGAGCTGCTGGAGAGAGTCCAGCGTAGGACAACTAGGATGATCAGGGGCTGGAACATCCGCCCTATGAGGAGAGGCTGAGGGAGCTGGGCCTGTTCAGCCTGGAGAATAGGAGGCTGATAGGGGACCTGGTCAGTGTCTATAAGTACCTCAAGGGAGGCAGTGAGGAGCATGAGGCCGGCCTCTTTTCACTGGTGGCCACCGACAGAACTAGAGGAAATGGCCACAAACTGAAGAACCAAAAGTTCCACAGGAACTTAAGGAAAAATTTCCTGAGGGTGACAGAGGGTGACAGAGCACTGGAACAGGCTGCCCAGAGAGGTTGTGGAGTCTCCTCTGGAGATCTTCAAGACCCGCTTGG